>VYXC01003291.1:173292-189438 GCA_013397175.1 Platysteira castanea
TGGCACTGGGTGGGATTTAAGGTCCCTTTGAACCCAAACCACTCTGGAATTCTGAGCCTCTCACAGCAGGGGCAGCAGAGCAGAGCCCAGAGCTCAGGGGTGGTTTGGGCTGAGACTTTCAGTGTAAAAAGCATGAACAGCAGCATTTGTATAACATTTTAATGCTCTCCCTCTGGCTCTCCTCTCACTGTGCTGACCCTCCCTGCTCAAAGGTGGGCCGTGTGTGAGCCCCCTGGACCCACACCCACCCCACGGGCAGTTTGGAGCTGCTGGATCCGGATTTCCAGCTTCCCCAGTGACTCAAGCATTCCTCCGTGCTGGGAGCAAGGAAAGCAAACACTTCCCCTCGCTGCCGACTTCCCAGCAGGACACGTATTGGTCATTCGAAGACATTACCTTTTAATTTAGAGAATTTAGGGAAATACATCCATCTCTTCATCCCTGAGATGCACAGGGAAGGACGGCCGAAGCTTCAGGTGCATTTTTAACCCCAGAGCTGGGCTCAGCACCCCGCAGCCTCTGCCCATCTGTGTGACAATGGCACAGCCTAAATTCCAACCTAATTCCCATCCTGCCATGGCAGGGACAGCTCCCACTGCCCCAGGCTGCTCCCAGCCCCAGGGTCCAGCCTGGCCTTGGGCACTGCCAGGGATCCAGGGGCAGCCACAGCTGCTCTGGCAATTCCAGCCCAGCCAGGAATTCCCAATTCCCAATCCCCCACCCATCCCTGCCCTCTGGCAGTGGAAGCCATTCCCTGTGTCCTGTCCCTCCAGGCCTTGTCCCCAGTCCCTCTCCAGCTCTCCCGGAGCCCCTTTAGGCCCTGGAAGGCCACGATGAGGTCACCCCAAAGCTTCTCCTCTCCAGGCTGGACAATCCCAGCTCTCCCAGCCTTTCCATGGATGTGCCCCATTTTCCAGAGCAATAATCAGTGTTGAACTCCCAGTGCTCTGATCCTGCGTGTGCTGGAGCTCGTCCAAGTGCATTAACAATAAATTAAAGCAGTGTGGGGGTAAAACCCGGGATTTGTTCAGGAACAACCTGGAAAAGTGAGGGAGAAGGGGCAGCAGCCATGGAATGAGGGCAGAGCAGCTCTGGAGGCTCCAGCACTGAGATCCAGACAAGCCAGGATTTCCCAGGTTTATTTTCCTAAAGCATCACAACAACGCTCAGAGAGCACAAGGGCAACACCCCGGGAACAGCTGGAAAATCCCAACAACGCTCAGCTCTTGTCCCGTGGAACTCAAAAGCTGCTTTTGTAAATGAAACAAAACCAGGATGTTGCTGCTAAAAAAAAAAAATAATAAAAAAAAAAAAAAAAAAAGGAATTAATTTGTCTTTTTCTTTTCTTTTTTTTTTCTTTTTTATAAAAACATATTTAAAAAGGATCCTTTAATAAAAGCATCCAACGTCCTTTTTTAAAAAAAAGCTCTCCCTCGAGCTTCTGGCTCCCAGTGAGCGTCTCTGAAACGCCTTCCTTCACTTGAAGGCCTCGGGGATGTGTCCCATCTGCGACTGCATACTCGTGGGAGGGCTGGAGATGCCCTCGGACCAGTCGGACACGTTGGAGTGAGGAGAGGAGCTGGACCACTGGTCCGGCGACTCCGGAGACGGCGTGAGGAACGGGTGGTCGGGCACCTGCAGCTGGTGGCTGGGGGTGTTGTCCAAGGGGGAGGAATAACTGTGCTGGGAAGGCGGCGTCAGGAACTGCGTGGTGGTCATGGGCTGGGCGAGGGAGGAGGGCAGGGAGGTGGGCAGCAGCTGGGAATCCTGCGGCAGGATGGTGTGCACGGCCATGGCGCTGCCGCTCACCGGCTGCAGCTCGGGCTGGCTCAGCTCCGTACCCAGGAAATTCTGGCCCATGTGGCCGCTCCCGGTGGAGCCGGGGTTGTGGTGCTGCTGCTGCTGCTGCTGCGGCGGCTGCTGGGGCTGCTGGGGCTGCTGCTGCTGCGGCGGTGGCTGCAGGCTGGGCTGCTGGAGCTGCTGCTGCTGCATCTGCTGGAGCTGCTGGCTCTGCATCAGGTGGGGCTGGGACGCCAGGCGGGTGTTGGGCATGGCCTGGTAGCTCATCATCTGCGACAAGCTGGTGGTGGGCAGCCCGTTGTGCAGCGAGGTCATCATGCCGTGCTGCAGGTTCTGGGGCTGCTGGTGCGCCCCGGGCTGCAGGTTGCCTCTCAGGGGGTTGTACTGGCCCTGCACCATCCCGTTCTGCAGCCTGGTGAGCCAGTCACACTGCCCGTTCAGCCCGGCCCCGCCGCCCACCGAGAAGCTCATGGGGGCACTGCTCATGGCCGTGCTGGGGCTGGACACGGGCAGGTGGGACAGGCGCGGCGGCACCGAGTCGAAGCCCATCCTGCTGGAGGTGCCCATGGCCATATCCTGCTTGCCCGCCATGTTGAGGTGGTTGATGCTCAGGTGGGCATCGGGCATGCCTGGCAGGTGGTTCAGAGGCATGGAAGGGGACTGCTGGAACGGAGAGGTCATCAGCGGGGGAGAGGCCACGTCTGAGAGGTACCCGTGGGGCGACTCCAGGGAGTCCACGGGAGACAACACGCCGGAGTTGTCCAGCAGACACCCTTTTCCATCTTGGGACTTTTTCCTCCGGGCTTTGAGGTCTTTGGCATCCTTGCCGTTGCAGCTCAGCCCCTTGGTGCTCGGCTTCCTGGCCTTCTTGCCCTGCACGGCGGGTTTGAGGTTGCCGATGTAGCTGCTGGGGGAGCAGAGCGGGGGGGACAGGGTAGGGGCCCCCAGGGGCCCGTTGTGCAGGGGAGGGCTCCGCACCAGGTTGTACTCGTCCAGCAGCCGGACGATGTCGTGGTGCATGCGCTCCTGGGCGATGTCCCGCGGCAGGCGGTCCATGTGGTCCGTGATGTCTCGGTTGGCAAAATGGTCCAGCAGGACCTTGGCAGTTTCGTAGCTCCCTTCTCTGGCTGCCAGGAACAGCGGGGTCTCCTCCTGGAAAGCCAGCAGTGTTTGGTTAGGGGTGAGTTCAAGGATGCTCCTGGCTAGCACTGCCCTGAGCTCCATGCCCAACTTCACGTCGTTGGGTGGCAGAGATGGTCTGTGCTTATCTCTTCTCTGGGGAGGGTTTGCTCCTGCTTTTTCCTACCCTTCTGGGACATCTCCTTGTACTGATACCAAACCAGGAGCCCTACAAGTGACCCAGAACATGCAGGAGGTGGCCACAAAGACACTGTACCAAACTGCCCACCAGGCACTGCACAGCCCCTCAACATCACCCCTCCAACCAAATCCCACTGTGCTCCTTTGAGCCAAATCCAACAACTTCATTCACAGCAGAACAATCAAATCAGACTGCCCGTGCCACACATTTGTATTTTAGCCAGAAATTACTCTTTAACAGACTCCCATAATGGTTCTTCCCTTGCATATTTCAGCCTGGGAGATTTTACCTTATTATTCTGCATGTCCTTATTGGCACCGTTCTTCAGGAGGACCATTGCAGCTTCCACATTATTCACAGCAGCTGCCCAGTGCAGGGCTGACTTGCCTGGAGAGGAAAACCACGAAATACAACACACATTACAGAGTGTTAAGACCAGCAGCAAGCAGCCCTTTTGCCCCCTGTCTGGGCGAACTGCTGTTTTAGCTGCCTCCATACCTAAATCATCCACAGCATTGACGTCAGCGTGGCAGTTGATGAGGTCATCCAGCATCCCCTCCACAGCCAAGCGAGCAGCCAGGATCAGGGGAGTGGTCCCGTCATGCATTCGGGCATCCAGGTCTGTCGCCCTGTTCCTGATCAGGATCTGCCACAAGAAGGGCCAAGGCAGAGGGAACAGCAGCGTTAGGAGGGGCAGACAGCAAGGCACCCCAGGTGCCCAGCTCTCAGGACCAGCAATGCCCTTTCCAAAGGTTCCTCTCTCCAGTTCTGCTCCCACTCCAAGAGTGCTGCTGTGCTGTGCCCAAAGACAACAGGGGCTTCCTTTTTTTAAGACTGATCCTGCACCTTGCCCAGTTGATAAGTGTCTTCACGTAGTGTTGCCCTGGTTTTTGCTAAAGCCTTCTGTTTTTAACCTTGGAGTCAAATTCTTTCTCACACAGTTTCATGTAAATGATAGCCAATGTTTACTTAACGGTATTTTCTGTTTTTCATTCCTTTTGTAATAAGAGAAGTTTGATGAGCACCTTTTTTCTCCAGTGGGATTAAGAAAAAGGTGACATGTCCTCCAATCCCTTGCGCAGTTAAGAAATGTACAAAACGTAACATATGTAAATAATAAAAAGTCTTTCCCCTCCTTTCTGCTGAACCTGGCACGTGTGATAGCGTCTTATTGTGTTTTCCCAGACACATCGTAGCACCAGCATTTCCCCCTGAAAACCCCAAAACGGGCGGCCAAAATATCAATTACCTGGAAGACTCCTTGGGCGTCGGCAGACACGGCGGCGTGGAGGGGCGTCCGGCCCATGTTGTCCTGGATGTTGGCATCGGCGCTGGCCTCCAGCAGGCGCTTGGCAGCGTCCGAGCGGGAGTACCTGGCGGCCAGGTGCAGGGCGGTCTCGCCCGTGCGGTCAGTCTGGTTGTGCAGGCTGGCGCCCTGGTAGATGAAGTCCGAGATGACGGCGGGAGCATCGTCCTCCTCCTCGCTGTTGCCGGTCTCCAGCCCTCCTCCGCTGCACGAGGCGATCATGAGGGGGGTGAAGCCATCTGAAAGCACAGGGGAGCCCGGGGAAAAGAGGCTTTTTACCCTCTGTAATGCAGGAGGCTCAGGCAGACGCTCTGTCTGCGATAGATGCTTATTCTCCCGGGTGCAGCGAGACTGAGTTCCTGACTAGTTCTGAACATCAAACACGAATATCCTTCCTCTGATATGGATCTGAAATTCCTTAGTGGTATCTCGCCACTCACTGCTTTCCCTATTTCATCTGCTCCTTTGCACATGCACCGTGTAAGGTGCAGTTTGTAAGGAAGGCTGCTCAAAGCAAACTGAGTATGGTAAATACCTTCATCATTTCAGAGGACAATTTCACAGACATGGGGAAGACCGAGTGTTTGTAAGAATTTAAAAACCTATTAACCGTTGTTAAAGACCTGAAAATAATGTGAAATGTACAGCTGGGTGAGAGGAGAGGAATACAGGAGCAGCAGAGAGAGAACCTGGGTGATTTAACAGGTACTTCTGTAATTTCCATCTCAGTGACTGAACAAAAGAGCTCTCATGGAAAGCAAAATGTGACAGGGTCTGTCTCTAGATCATACACGTTCTGTGGTGCAGAATTTGTTCCAACAAGGGACAGGTAGTGCTGTGGGGCTGCTCCCCTGCAGGGGCTGAGGGAGGGTCTGACGTGAGCTGACAGCCAGTGCAGAAGTGCAGGGGGTCCTTACCCGGCCCTCTGACGTTGACATCCATGCAGTCAGCATCGATTTCCCCCTGTGGAGGGGTAGGGGCCATGGAGGAAATGCGCAGGTCAGCGGCGTCCAGGTGCTGCTGTGTCCACTGCCTGTGATCCGTCTGGTCATCCGTGTCCGGCAGCATCGCCTGCTCCTCGAACTGAGGGAAACAGCAGGGAATGAGCTCCCAGGAAAGCAGCCTGGGCTGAGCTCCAGCCTGGGAGCTCTGCGAGGCTCCAAGGTGTGTGTTTGTCCCAGGCAGGAGCTGGGAGCAGCGGTGAGGGGCCCCTGAGCGTCCCTGCGCTGCTTCTGTGACAAACCCAGGAGCCTGCAGCACAGGGAGGGGATGTGGCAGAGGGCTTACCCTGAACTTCTTGGTGTCCAAGGTCTCCTCATCACCCCACTCATTCTGGTTGTCATCCATCAGCGTGCCGTCTGAAGCATTTTTGAGAGGTCTTTAAAAAGAAAGCCATACAAAAAGTTACCTCCTCTGCAGAACCTGTGTCCATGTAACACACACAAACTGAAAGAAGAATCAACCAATTTCCAGGACGTTCTCCTCGGGCTGCGTTTCATTTTTTACCAAGAGCAAACAGATTACAAAGATGGAACAGTGCCTTTTTCCCCATGCAGAACTTAAAGCCCCCTGACTTTTCTCCTCCCTGCCACACCAGTACAATGCACAGGAGAACAAAACCCCGCCGGACTCTCTCGGAGGAGCCCTGAGCAGCCCCGCCGCGCCGTGTTGATAGGGTTAGCAAGCAAATTACTCACTTCAGCCCAACAGAATCCTCCCCGAGGGGCTCCCGCCGCTTCTTCTTGCTCGACTCCGTCACTTTGAAGCCTTCTGGGAACCAAAGCTGCCCATGCTCCCTGCGCCGCTTGCGAGACACCAGCACTCCCAGTCCGATGAAGGCGAGCAAGACCAGCGCAGCCACCACCACGTACATAGGATACAGCTGGGAGTTCTTCGTGGGCTCGGCTGTTTCACCTACAAAACAGTGGGGCACAAAGAGATGCTGAGACATTAAGCTGCATAGCAAACCAGGGACAGAGTGGAAATGAAGGAAAATTAGTTAATAGAGGTACCTAAGTCTGAGCTAAATCAGCCCCCCCCCTCCATGCTCCCCCCTCCCCAAAATAAGGTCATTTTATACGCTATTAATCAGAATTGCAAACTATCGGCAAATTCTCGGCTGCACAAGGCAGCCTGCACCAGGAGACAGCTTCACTTTTTTCTCCTTTAAGGAAAAGGATTAGCAAACTTCAAATCATTGCGCTTGCATTGAGCTGTTAAGACAAAAGGATTTAGGGGGGATTTTCAAGATACAAACTTCAACTCCTTGCATGTCACTGATTGATTGGAGCTGCTTGGGTTTTCTTTTTCTTTTCTTTTTTTAATAACTTTTAGAGTGATAATGATTTTGAAATAAAACCTGGAATAAGCAAAAATAATAAAGCGGGTTTCCTATTTTTTTAAAGAAAAGACTTAAAGGGAAAAAAAAATATATGAGGTTATTAAAACCAGACTGTGCTCAAATGCAGCCAATTGACAGATAACTAAACTCGGGGAAGGCTGGAAAGTTTTGGCTGTCTCTCCTCCCCAGCTGACCAGCTGCACTTACTTTTAACAGCTTCTATTTTGTAGGGTATGTTCAGGTTGCCGAGGGAGGCCAAGGCTCCCAGGAATGCTGCCACATCGGTGGCACTCTGGAAGCACTGGGAAGACGACTGGATGCACTGGCGGTTATCAATCTCCAAGTAAACGATGGATCTGTGAGAAAAAAGAGTCAATAAGGAACAGGGAGCGATGACCACGCCAAGGACACGGGTGAGCCCCGTCTCCCTTCCCTCTTTAACCCCCTTCAGTGGGAATTAGAAGGTGGGAACCCATCTCCTTGCTTCCCCGTGGCCCAAAGCCTGCAGCTCACACTCGTGGTCTGTTGGATTTGCCTCAGTGAATGCTGTAAAACCCAGCTCCTTATCTACAGGAATGGATGGGAGTCTCTGCTTCACAATGTTTTAAAATTACCCAGACACTACAGCATCTTAAATAATGCTGTTTGGGGGCCTTCAGATCTTCTCACATCATTTTCGCTGCTCTAACTCGTTTGCTTGCAGTGGTTTTTGATTGAGTCCATGGAGAGGGAGCAGGTTAGATGTGTATGTTTACACCAAAGATCTCCAAACACAGATTGCAGTAATTGAGTTTTACAACAAAGCTCTAGAAAGCATTTCCCAGGGAGAAAATGAGGCTTAACTTAATGACTTCCTGAAGTCAGACAGTCGGTCAGGCCAACCTCTGCTTCCAGGTCCCACCCAGCCCAGCCCCGGCTCCCAACAATGCACAGGACTCCTTCAATCGTGAGAGTCGGCGCAGCATTGTACCCGGGATTCCTGAATGATCACTCCATTTTCCCACATGAGAGCAAAATCCGGTTTCTGTTCACACAGAAAGCAGCATCTAAATACAATTATCTGGCCTACATCCTTCCCTTCCAAGCATGTTACTATTATCAACACAGAAAGCAAACTCTGAGTGCTGCTCAGAGCAAATGGAACCCTCTTACCCTCTGATGTCCATCTGATCGAGCTCCCTCTTCTGCCTCCTGCCAGCCCTAGAGTAGAGGCTGCTCTTCACTTTGTTGATGACAGCACTGGACATATCTGACCAGTCCTCCGTGGACCTCTTGATGTAATGCTTTTTCAGCTCCTCCTCATTGCCATAGTATGGGAAGATCATGTATTCCCCCTTGGGGTTCTTCTTGAAGACCACGTTGGTGTGCAGCACGCGGCTCAGCTCCCGCAGGAAGTTGAAGGAGTTGTTCTTCAGGTTCTCGGGGGTGATGAGGACCACCACCACCAGCGTGCCATCTGCCAGCTTCTCTGGCATGTTGTTTGCACAGTCCAGGCCATCCCACTCGCATTCAAAGTTGTTGCAGCCCTGGTCGCAGTGACCATCCGAGAAGTGATCTTTGCAGTACTGGTCATACAGAGGGCTGCGAGGAGGAAGAGGAGAGGCAGAAGGAAGAATTAGACCAAGTACAGCAAATAACACCTATCTGCTGACAAAACCAGTGGTGGTCCACAGGGATCCCTCTTTTGTATAAATATTCTTCACCCTGACAGACACTAAACCAGTTTACATAGAAAGCAGCTGTTTCAGGTGGAGAGAGACTAGCTGTTAAATTATAAAAGGGACAAATTACTGTGACTCAGAGAAGGCATGGGGACACAGAATAGTTACTAAGACCACAGTTGGTCCAGGAATCTGGGACTAAGTTCCTGCTGTTGCCAAAGACAATGTTTGGGAAATGCTTGGATGTTAACATCATCATGTTTCCTGGCTGCTCTTCCATCTGGGGTCTCCCTGCCTTGAAACTGAACTGTGTTACTGCTGTGAGTTGGAGAATTCACTTCTCTGGAGCGATAGAAGCAAAGACAGGGAAGCCATCTACAATGAGTCAAACCCAGAGAGCTTCCAAGTGGATATAAACTCAGAAGGACCACAGGGAGACGTGGTCGCTCGAGCTGCAGCCCCACAGGCAGCAGAACAGAATGCTGAGAGCGAACAGCAGGCCTGAGCCTAGGAGTTTTACCAGATGCAATCAGAGGGTCACCACAGAGGTCATGGGCTTTCAAACGAGAAGGTTTTCAAGAAGCCACTTACTTGCACTGCCCCTCGTATTTCTGGCAGTCAAACCCATCGTAGAGGCAGCCAGCGTTATTGCACTGAGAGTCACACTTGCCATCGTTGAAATACTTCCAGCACTGCAGAGACTGGGAGCAGTTCTTCCAGGGGTCGTTGAAGTTGAGGGAGCAGTCGCCGCCGTCCCAGCCGCAGGCGTGGTTGTTGCATTTCCCGTCGCAGATCTTGTTGCCGGCGTAGCCCGCGCACACCGCGATCTCGCACTTCTCCTCGATTTTGGGGGGAATGATGTCCTGCCCGATGCCCCCCTGGAAGTCGAAGTCGAGGATGTGGCAGTTGAGGCCGTTGAAGTTGGCGGGGCAGTTGCAGCGGTAGTAGGGCGAGGCGTCGCTGAAGAACTCGCAGGTGCCCCCGTTGTAGCAGGGGTTGGAGGTGCAGGGGCTGCTGGCCGGGTACTGGCACTCGGGGCCCGTGAAGGCCGGCATGCACATGCACTTGGAGCTCTTGTGGATGGAGATGCAGGTGCCACCGTTCAGGCAGTGCAGGTTCCCGCAGGTGCGGGAGTCGTTCTCGCACGTGGCACCCACGAATCCCTGGGGAGGGCACAGCAAGGAGGGAGTCAGGATCACAGATGCTGTCCCACAAGCAGCACTAACACACATGAGTTTTGGGAAACTAAAGCTCACCCTCTAAAACTGGTGATGGGCCAGAATAACCTTGAATGTAAAGCCCGTTAGAGCATCCCCTCAAAGTGAAGGGAACTCCTCTCCACAGCCGCCTGCTCCACTTTTTGTGGTGCAAATAACATTCAGCCTGTTCCGCCTTCAGGCCTGAGCCACCTTCTCCTGAACTCTATTCCAGCGTCCTTGCAAGCATGGAGGGTGCACATTCATGGATGCACGCACAGCAAAGCATCCTCTCATCCACGCCTGTCCCTGCCTAACCCAGCTTGGGAAGCCTCATGGGCTAAACCGGCCTCTCAACCACCCCTCGTGCCCACACAACATTCCTTGCCCAGAGCAGGCGAGGAGCAGGCACCTACCGGGGGGCACTTGCAGATGAAACCCCGGCCGGTGTTGCTGGCAACAGCACAGGTCCCCCCATTCCTGCAGGGTTTGCCTTTGCAGCCGTCCACCACGGTGTCGCAGCGCCGGCCTGCGAGGGAGAGGAGCGTGTGAGGAGCAGAGGAAGGCGTGCGGGGAGGCCCGGAGGGGCTGGGAGCAGAGGGGATGCGGTGCTCACCCGCGTAGCCAGGTCGGCACTCGCATTTGTAGTCGTTGACCCGCTGCACGCAGTTCTGGGTGCCGCGGGCGTCGCAGGGGTTGGACAGGCACTCGTTGACATCTCCCTCGCAGCGCTCCCCTACAAAGCCAGGGGGGCAGATGCAGCTGTAGCCACCTACCCGATCCTTGCACTTGCCATTGTTAAAGCACTTGGGCCCCAGGGTGACAGGATCAAAGAAAGGGCTGCAGTCATCCACATTGATCTCACAGTGCACCCCTAGAGAGAGGGGGGAACAACCCACACAGCTCATCAAACAGTATCGGGGCGCCCGCTGCTCCCTTGTGTGAGCCTCCCCTGCCAAGGGGCTGAGCCTGACCACGTCAGTGGCAGCCTGAGCCACCTCTCGGGCACGAGGGACGTGGCACCACGTGGCCAAGGCCGCGTGGCCTTGGTGGCTAAGCCCCTGAGCAAACACAAACCTCGCCCGCTGCGTTTGCTGCTGCCAGCCTCAGCAGCTAATGAGCAGAATCCAAGGATATCTGCACTCAGCCCACTAATGCCCCAGCCTGGGGAATTAATTTACCTTGAGTTCCTCTGGGGCAGGAGCATTTGTAGGTATTGATGAGATCGATGCAGGTTCCTCCATTCTGGCATGGGTGGGACAAGCACTCATTGATCTCCTCTGAGCAGTTAACTCCATGATAACCAGCCACACACTGCAAGGAGGAAAGAGGGGAGCTATCAGAGAGGTTCCCTCCACTCCCACATGGCCGCAGGAGCACAGCCAGCACCCCAGCCTCCAACTTGGTAAAGGGGCATCACACCCAAGGGCAGCATCTTGGGCAGCAGGAAGGCAGTAACTGGGGCTTTTTCCCTGGGAATTCCTGCTCTCCAGGCACCCACCTCGCAGGAGTAGCCTCCCAGGTAGTCTGTGCAGGTGGCTCCGTTCTGGCAGGGGTTGGGGGAGCACTCGTCCACCTGCTCCTCGCAGTAGCTGCCGGTGTAGCCGGCTTGGCAGCGGCAGAAATGAGTGTTGCCAGTGTCTACACAGAGCCCCGAGTTCCTGCAGAGATGTGCTACATCGACACCTGTCAGGGAGAGCAGGGTGAGATGCAGGGACCTCGGTGACACCCACAGGGCCATATCCTGGCCACCACACATCCCACAGGGAATCACAGGCTTGAGGGTGCATTGCTAGAGCAATCCTTGAGATCAGTCTGTGCCAAAGATCCCCATAAAGAGAACTGAGCACATCCCTGCCCAGCACAGGGGACACCTGGGGCCCCCAGCCTGGCTCTGTACACATGGCAGGGCCTTACCTTGCTGCTTAGCAGCCACCTCGCAGGACACGCTGGGGACGTCGCAGTAGAGCCCTGTCCAGCCGCTGTTGCACTCGCAGTGGTACAGGTTGCTGGTCTGCCAGCACTTGCCTCCGTTTTTGCAGGGAGAGGAGTCACACCAACGCACCAGGTTCTGGGGGAGCAGAGCAAGAGGTGAGGGTGAGGACCCAGCAGGGCTTCTGCAGGAGTGGAGACTGCAGAGACCCCCAGATCCCCACAGCAGCATCCACCCAAGCTTCCCACACCTGGCAGTTGAGCCCGGTGTATCCCTGGGGACAGGTGCACTTGTACGTCCCGTAGCTGTCCTGACACGTGCCCCCGTTCAGGCACGGCTTGGAGTCGCACTCGTTGATGTTGTGCTCGCAGTAGCTGCCCGTGAAGCCGGGCAGGCAGACGCAGGTGAAGGTGTTGATGCCATCCACGCAGGTGCCGCCGTTGAAGCAGGAGCTGGGGACACAGACATGGCACCCCAGTGAGTGACCGCAGGTCGTGCTCCACGCCAGAGGCCCCACACACCAACCCAGGGCTATGGGGCAGCACAGGGAGCTGAGGCCCTTGTCCCAGCTGGCAGGACTGTACCTCTCCGTGCAGTCAGGGGTGTTGTTCTCGCAGTGGATGCCGCTGAAGCCGGAGGGGCAGGTGCAGGTGTAGCTGTTGACGCAGTCGGTGCAGTTGGCCCCGTTCTTGCAGGGGTTGCTGGCGCACTCGTTGATGTCCTCCTCGCACTTGGGCCCACGGAAGCCAGCCAGGCACTCGCAGAAAAACGTGCCAATGCCGTCGGAGCAGGAGCCACCGTTGTGGCACGGATCTGGAGAGGAGGGACGTGCACATGGAGATGTGATGGGTCCAGCTGTGGTGCAGCAGCCCAGGCCAGGAGCTGCCCCACAGTACTGCCCCCATACACATCCCCCGGCCACACGGAGGAATGGGACTGAGCCCATGGACTGGGCAGAAGCCAGACAAGCCCCTCCAGGAGACTAGGCCCAAGGAGAACCCACAGCACACATCATCCCCAGCCTCCTTCCTCCCACTCCCATCTGGCCTTGCACTGGCACAGCTCAACAGGGACACGCGTGAGGTGGCCCAAGGAAGGGAGGAGGCTCGCAGCACTGCCCAGCCCACAGAGGGAACCGGGGCTGGGCCACGCACGCGGAGGAGAATCCCAGCCCCAGGAAGGGCGATGAGGCCCAGGGCTGGGCTGGGGGCAGCCCCTGCTCTTACTGGGCTTGCAGTCGTCGATGTCGGTGTCGCAGTTGCGGCCGGAGAAGCCGGCGCGGCAGGCGCAGCGGTAGCTCCCGTTGGTGTTCTGGCACGTGGCCCCGTTCCGGCAGGGGCTCTTCACGCACTCATTGATGTCAATCTCACAGGTCTGACCTGGGGACAGAGCAGGACCGGGGCTGTGTGGGCTGGGGGTGCTGGTGAAAGCCCTGGGGGTGACAATGGCACTCGGGCACCGCTCGCACCAGGGCAGGAACCAAGGGATGCAGGCAATGGTCACATCCTGTCCACCCAGCTGAGCCATGGGGCATGTCAGGACCCTCTCACAGGCCTGGCTGCCCCCCTGCCTTTCCCTCCCTTTCCAACCCCCAAAAGGGCCATGCCCATACCTTGCCAGCCAGGGGGGCAACTGCAGGAGAAGCTCTTGTAGTCCTCTGACTCCTGGCACTCGCCGCCGTTCTTGCAGGGGTTGCCAGCGCAGGGGGCCAGCACGTCCTCGCAGGTGGCTCCTGCACAGGCACAAGCACCCGCTGACACCTCCAAAACGACAGGTGACCTGAGGCCTCGCTACCCCTGTCCCCTGCCCTGGGCTGCTGCCAGTCTGGGGAAGGCTCCGGACTTCTCCACCACCCCAGGGCAGCCCAGCTGGGGCTGTCTCCTCCATTCCTGGTCACCCATGACCCCCACAGACTTTTAGGCCCTGGCTATCTGGGCTGCATTAAAGCACTGCACACTTCCTTTGGCAGGGAAGTGCTGCTCGGGGTGTCTTTTCCCCCTTGCACTCCCTCCCCCCTTCCCTCTCCGCTGCTTTTCCTGTTTACGTCCAGCCAAGGGACACGTTCCCTCCGAGCCCTTATCTTCCCTGTCAGCCAATATCTCCTGAACTGGCCTTTGCTATTTTCCAGAGCTTTCCCCTCCCCGCCTGCCCAGTCCCCGTCCCCCCCAGGGGTTTCTATGGCCACTGGCGAGGGCAGGAAACAGCTCACGGCTTCCTGCAATTGTGCTCGGCTGCGCGAGCGGAAGCGCAGGGCCGGCAAACAGGAATTGGCTCAGCAGAATCCCCCGGCCCCTCGGCCTCAGATCGCCTTCTCCAGCACGGCCACCACGGCTGGGGAATGGTGGGGTGTGAGCGGGGTGGCCCCTGGGTGCTGCTGCCCCCGAGCCACCGCCCTGGTGCCCTCCAGGAGGAGGAGGAAGAGGAGGAAGGGAGGAAGCTGTGGCCGGCAGCTTCCCAAAGCTCCTGCAGATTTCCTCCAGCTGCGCCGTGGAGAGGTGGAGCCGTGGCTGTGGGCAGCCCCTCGGCAGGGCAGTGGGAGGGAAGCCTTCCTGCTCAGTGCCAGCTCACTGCACATGCTGGGGACCAGTTTGGTGTCACACATGAAGAAGAAACTCCACAGAGCCGTGGTGGGGCACAGGGTGCTCCCCTCACCTGTGTAGGGCAGGAGGCAGTTGCAGGTGTAGCCAGCAACATCATCGATGCACGTGCCCTGGTTCAGGCAGGGGTTGGAAGCACATTCATTGATATTGGTCTGGCAGTTGGGGCCTGTGATAAGAAAAAATAGATAAAAGAGGCTGTGATGGGGATATGCTGGTGGCAGGGGGCTGAGGGTACAGTGGGGATGTGGTGGCAGTGACAACAGCACACCCATGGCCCTGGGAAAGCCTCCTGTGCTCAGCTGCAGCCCCAAACTCTGCTGAAGGTCTCCAGGATGGCTGCACTGCCACGGCTCCCAGCCGCACCTGGGGCTCTGCTGTCCCCAAAATGAAGCCTCCAGCCCATCATGGGAACACACACCCACAGCTCCCACCCAGGCCGTGGAATGGGGGGAACGTGGCAGCATCCCTGCCTGCACCCTTACAATCATGGAATTGCAGACTTGGTGATGCTGGAAGAGCCCTCTAAGATCATCAAATCCAAGCATTAACCCAGCATCACCATGTTCATCACTAAAACACGTCCCCAAGTGCCACATCCACACCCCTTGTGAACACTTCCAATCATGGTGACTCCACCACTTCCCCGGGCAGCTTGTTCCAGTGCCTGACCACCATTTTCAGGAAGAAATTTTCAGAATATCCAGTCTAACCCCCCACTTACCGCTGAAGCCCTCCCTGCAGGTGCAGATGTAGCCACTGGTCATGTCCTTGCAGGTGCCACCGTTCATGCAGGGGTTGGATTCACACTCGTTGTTGTTAATGTCACAGTTTGTCCCACTCCAGCCAGGGTCGCAGTCACACTTGTAGCTGGGGGGAAAAATTGGGGCATAAAGATCTGGTCCGACCTGGCCCTCTAGGCTACACCAGCCATCATTTATCCACCAAATCCTGTCCCTTCAGGGAAATATCCCCTGGCACTGGCCCAGAGCATGGACAAGCACCAACTCAAGGGTGATGCTTCCCCTCCTCTAACCCAGACTTCGTTGGGGACCCTTTGGTCCCTGCAGCCCCTGCACCCTCCAGCCTACCCATTCAATCCGTCGTGGCATTTCCCATGGATGCAGGGGTTGCTGTTGCACTCGTTCACTTCGGACAGGCACTTGGGGTCGTGGAAGCCCTCGGGGCAGAGGCAGGTGAAGCCGTTGATGCCGTCCTTGCACGTGCCCCCGTTGTGGCAGGGGCTGCTGGCACACTCGTCAATGTTGATGTTGCACATGCGCCCTGGGGAAGGGGGAGCAAGGAACAGTTACCCCATAAGGATGGAAGGCACAGCGTGGGGAGTCCACCCCTCCAGACACCCGGGGAATGAATGTCTGCTGCAGGCTCGGATCTCGGGGCACACATGTGCTGGCTGCAGAGGAGCGGGCTGACTTCACACCCTGCATCACCCACCTGCCTTCATTAAACCTGACTGGGAAGAGGCCGAGCCCTGGGCTGCTTTGGTGCAGGAGGGAACACCGAAGGGAGGAGGTTTCAGCCTGTAACCCTACCTGCCACGGCCGACAAAGCCAGGCTTTATTTCGGCTCCCGGCGGGCCCGAGGACAAGGGGCCGTGCGAGCGGTGGGGGCTGCTCCCATCAAAGCCCTCCACCATTTCCAGCAGCCATCAAACAAACCAGTCGGACAAGGCAGCAACCTGATACCCATGGGAGTGGGCGCGGAGGGAGTCGAATTCACAGCACCAGACACCCCTTTGATTTCAAACCGAGCCAGGGTCGCCCCTCCTGAACAAGCAGGAGCGCTGGAGGGTGTAAAACCTCCTACAAGCAGGATGGCAGCATCCCCCCTCCTTATTGCACCCTCGTCCTGGTTTTGTGAGGCACCAGCAGCTGCAGGTCCCCAGGGCGTGAGGCCCTGCTCTCACCTGTGTACCCCGGCTCGCAGGTGCACTCGTAGCCATTGATCTTGTCGATGCACTTGCCGTAGTC
>VYXC01003291.1:219185-235872 GCA_013397175.1 Platysteira castanea
CCCCTCCAGAAGCAGCCCCACATTTCCTCAGTGCAGCCCCGGACACCCCCAGTCCAGCCCCCATCCCGGTATTGCTGCAGCCCCCCCTGCACACCCTGCATAATCCCAGTGTAGCTCCCCCGTGGTCCCAGTGCAGCTCCCGCACAGCTTCCCCAGCACAGCCCCCCCAGTCCCTGCACAGCCCCTGGGGCCACAGTGCCCACTGAGTGACCACGGGAGGCTCCAGGCCCAGCTTGACCCACGGTGTGTCCGTGCAAGGACCCAGGACACGCAAACCACGGGACATGCAGGAATAGGGTGGTTGTACTGGCCTGCCAGGACATGGCCTGACCATCCCCCGGGGGTCACAGTGAGCGCAGGGAAGCGCAGCGTGGGATTCCCCTTCTGACCCCCAGCAGGACTCAGGTGTGTGCAGGCACACTGAGCCATTTCCCGCCCTGCTCCCCTGTCCGTGCCGGCAGCGCGCAGAGCTGGGTCGGATGTTGTTTGTTTTGTGCTGTGAACTCATGAACTCGCAGGCAGAGCCTGGCCGGCCCCGTGCGCCGCATCCACAAATAAACAAACACACTGGGAGAAGCGGGGAAGCCAAACCCAGGGGCAGCCCCACAACCCCCACGTGTGTGCAGGTGTCCCGTCAGTGCAGAGGTGCCAGGGCATCCCTGTGCCCTCATCCCCATGGCACCAGAGCCCCACTCCTGCCCCAGATGTCACTGTGCCATGGTCAAGCCTGGAAAACCAAGCTGTCCCAGAGAGTGGGAATGCCCCACCTGAAATCCATGCAGGCCCTGGGCCCAGGACAGGTTGAAGCCCTTAATCTGGTGTTTGTGGGTGTCACCTGCGAGCTGTGGCTGCAGGGGGGTGCTCAGGGATGTACCCACAGAACACCACTGATGGGAACAGCCTCTGTGAGAGTGCTTAAAAATGATGCTTCCTCGTGGGGTTTTGGGGGCCAGCCCTGCTCAGCGAGGCCACAGTGCCTGCAAAAGTGGGAAGCAAAAACTCTGAGCATGGATAACTTGGGGTACCAGCTTTCACAGGAACGTGGGAATCCCACTGGACTCCTGTGTCTCACCCTGAGCCCCTCCGAGCTGTTGGAGGCTCTTGGATGGCTCTTTCACAGCTCCCAAACACGGGCACATGGAGGGATGGCTGCCGGCCTCTGGCTGAAAGCTTGGGAAAGAGGAAGAGGAAGGAGGGTCGGCAATGGGTTAATGGGAAGGAGGTGACACTGTGGTCATCTGTGTCTCTCATCACAGGGTACCTCTCCACCAGCCCCCAGGCTCATCCCATCCCATGCCAGCCCTGCTGTTATCCCACTGCTTCCTGTTGTAAACTATTTCCAGAGCAAGTGTGAAACAATTAAACAAACCGAAGGGCAGAGTCTGCTCACCAGATCAAAGGCGTGAGCCCTGCAGCGGTGCCTCGCTCCCGCGGCTCCCTCCTGCCTTGCTCCTCCTGCCTTCCCCACTCTGGGCTCTCAAGGAGTGCCCTGATCGGGGCTGGGGAGCCAGGGCTCTGTGTGGAGCACGGTGCCACTCGGGGTCCAGCTGCCAGTGGTAGCTCGAGCCTTGAACAGTTCCAGAATCTGGGCCCTGCCTGTTCTATCCTCCCTGCAGACACAAGGAGGGTGACAACAGCTGGGCAGTGGGATGTGACCCCAGCTGTGCCATCGCAACCGTGTCACCATCCTCAGCCTCATCTGGAGGTACGAGGACAGCCTGAAGTTCTCCTTGGGGATGGAGACTTTGTGCTCTTTCTCCATCTCCCCCTTTCCCCCTCCCCGTCAGAGCCCATGGAGCATCTCAGCTCTGCCTGCCTGGAAATACCGGCCGAAGCTTTGCCCGGGCTTGTTCTCCATGTGCAGAGAGCACCGTGCGTTCAGCTCAGCTGCGCTCTGGGACTTGATCCCTGAGGCTTGGGAGAGACCCCCCTGCCCCTCTGGACCCTCATGGGCATGCCTGGGGACATGGGGCTGTCGGGGTGCCACACCTGTGCCACCAGGGATGGAGAGGTGGTGATGCTGGAGGATGTGCAGCGTGGCAGGCCCCGGGGTGGGACTGGATGGTGGAGACACCAGATAACCATGTGTCCCAGACTGTGCTGGACTGAAAGGGCACATGGGAAGCCAGAAGTGAGCCCTGTCCCTGGTTTCCTCTGTGCCTGGAGGGGTCTGTGTGGTGTCTGCGGACACGGCCGTGGATAAACACAGCCAGAGCCGGGCGTGCGGCCGCGCAGCCGCGTCGCCTCGTCCCCCGAGCACAGAAGGTCAAATACATCTATTTATTGCCTTCACCCGGGGGCTCTGTGACCCCGCAGCTCTGGGGCTCTGCTCGGGGAAAAGGCTTTGCTGGGAGGGAGCTAAAAGGGTCCTCTGTGGTTTCCCACGAAGGTCTCGACGCGGGGATGGCTCCTCCAGCCAGGCGCTGCTGCGAGAGGTCCCGCTTTAATCTGGTTCCATCCTTCCCCTGGTACAGGGGATCTGCTGCAAGATCCTCGTGGGGAACCTCCTCAAGTTTCCTTCTCCCAGACGCCTCCTCCAGAGACTCCTACCAGGAAAAGTAAAAAAGGGAGGAAGGCAGAAGGCAGCGCTCAGCATAAATCTTTTTGCAGTAAGAGGTGAACAAGACATAAATCCAAAGGAACTTTTTATTTTGAGTGGTCTTCAGGGGTTAAAAATAATGGGATTTTAGGTCCTTTTAAAAATAGTGTTTGTAAAAGGCTTTAATAGAAACCTTGGCAACTGTCCATGTGATTAGTGATTTAAAAACATGAAACCTCCACACATGTTTAAAAGCTTTAATAAGTTAAAATTAAATGAGTGAAACTCTGGGAATATTTTTTTGTTACTGCAAGCTAAGAAAATTATGTCCGTTAAGCAAAACTTAATACAAATATAAACAGGTAATGCACATCTGTAAATTATTTTCATGTCTCCAGGGGCTGGAAAAAAACCTAAGTGAGACCAGCATTCTTATATATATTTTGCCTTGACAGCTCAGGAAAAAATTTGCCAAAAACCAGAGTTAGAGCACTGGGCTGGCGTGGGAAAGTTGGTTTAGTGAGAAATTTGCCCGAGGCTATTTAAATAAAAACAGGCGTTTTTTTTTTTTAATGGCAAATCCCTGTTAAATACAACCAGCAAGGCTTCCAATCGCCTGAGTAACTTGTGTGCCTATTCCTTCTTGACACTTTCATCTCTTTATCATCACAATCAATATTTTGCTCTTATACCTTCAGTGCAATAAAAATAAGGCTGATAAGGCAGACATCAAACTGGATCTCTCCTGCTTTCCTCGCCGTGCTTGGCTTGGCATTGCTCTGCCTGGATTTTGGAGCAGCATGGAGGGTTAGCCCTCCTCATGCTGGTACATGCACCCCCACCGTCCCTCATGCTCTGGAAAAACCTAATTTTTAGTAATTAAGCGAGAATCAAAGCAGGTAGAGCATCCTGGAAAGTCTGAGCAGATAAAAATGCCCTGGTCATGGAGTCTGTGAGGTAAAACTATCCCAAAGCTGCTCCATAATGGGATTAGGCTACAATTCTCCAGGGCACCAGAGAAAAGAGGCTGGCTTTGCAAGAATGGTCTAAATCCTGATATTTTTTTTAATCTTATTTTTCTTAAATAGCCGAGTGGAGGATTGTGCCTGGAGAGTCACAGGATAAATCACACCGCTCGTGCCATCCCTCTGCCAGGGTGCTCCGGCAGCACGTGCCCAGGGAGGACGACTTTCCTCCTGGCAGTGCAGTGGGATTTGGTCCCACCAGGCTGCCCAGGGCTGGGATGGGACAAAGGACAGCCAGTCCTCACTGCCATGGGCAGAAGTTGGTGCCACGTGTGTCCCTGCCCTGGCGCGGCTGCTGCACCGGGCTTGGCACCTGCGGGGTTATTCTCCTTGCAGGCTGCTGAAACTGGTTTTAATTGCAGGGTTGCTCCTGGCCATCATTTCTCAGTGTGTAAAGGCAGCTCAGGAACTCTCACCCGGGGATTAGTGACAGGCAGGAAGACGTCCTGGAGGAGCAGCTTTGCCCATGTGGTTTGTACCTGGGTGAAAGGTGCTGCTGCGAAATTGCGCTATAAAATCTGTGTCACGTTTAAAATAAAATGTCTTTATGGGCTGTGAGGGGAGAGCAGGTGCTGGGCAGGCGTCGCTCGGCCCGGCCCTGGCCTCGCTGGTCCCTGTGCTGTTCCTATCCACCTCCATAAAACAACTGAAACATTCTCTGTTGTGTAAACAGAGCCTGGTGGGGTTTATGGAGCTGTGAGTGACAATGTGCTTGTCCCCAGGCCCGTCCCAACCCACACGGGCTGCTGGAAATGCAGTTCTCCCTCTCCTCTGGTGCATGGCCCTGCTCCCTCGTGCTTGTTCATGCCTTTGTCTGCGCCCTGGTGCTGCAGACCCTGCGTGTCCCTCTCCTGTCCCTCACCAGGGTGATTCCTCGGGGTGTCACTGACACCCAGCTCGGGGATGGGGGCAGCTCTGCACCCACAGAGGAGATGCAGGGAGTGACCCTGACTCTCTGGAAGTGCAGACCCCAGCCCAGCCTTGTCCCAGCCCTGGGGACATGTGTGACATGTCTGTGTTTCATGTGCATCTTCTTTCAAAGCCATCCATTCCTTTGCTACTTTTTCCATTCCTCCTTTTCCTGCCGAGGCACTTTTCATCACCTCAGCAAACAAATTGCTCACTGGAGTGTGTGCAGGGGCCAGGATCAAACCTCCTCTGATTTCTCCATTAAATAATCAAAAACCATCGCTCACAGCAGGGAAAACCCAAGCGTGATTCTCTGTGCACAAGCCCGGGCATGAACCTGATACTGGATTTCTGGACTGCTGTGCAGTGCCAACCTCATCCAAGTCACGCTGGCATCCCCGCAGTTTCACCCGGCTCTGTGCTGCTGGGATTTGCCTCTCCCAGGGCACGTGCTCAAGAAAAACGTCATGCCATGTGGACACTCGCCCCGCACAGGTTTCGGGCAGGTTTTCTGGGAGACATCACTCCTGGAGATCTGGGCGTGCCCCTTCTCGCCGTGCTGGCCCGGGGGGCTGGGTTGCAGGGTCCTGGGATGCCACTGATAACCAGCAGGGAGTTTCAGGGGCAGTTCAGTGCCAGCTCTGTTCTCACAGCTCTGGGATTTGGGACTCCTGTGCCGGGATGAAGCCAGCTGAAATTCTTAAGCGATTACAAAAAGAGAGTAAAAAAGGACTTTCTGCACCCCAGCCTTTGCTGATGCTCCATTCACGGGCGCTCCCACCCACCGCCCCCTCTTTCCTTCCGCATGGAAACGGGAAGACTGGGAGATGTTTCACTTTCCAGAGCGGCTCCAAAGCGGCCTTTTCCTCCCCAAAACACACACAGAGAGGACCACAAATCTTCTGCACTGATGCAGGGTGTGTTGGGCTGCTGCACCCGGGATGGCAGCCCCATGTTGGGGTGGTGGGGGAGCTCCTTTGTCCCCTCCTGCCGTGGCTGGGCACATGTGTGAGTGCTGCTGTCGGGGAACGCTTCCCACCCAGCTCTGACCTTGGTGCCTCCCAGCAAAAACACCTCCTGGAGAGGGGCCAAACATAATAGCCAGTTCCTTCTACTCCCTTCCTTCCCAGGCAGCCACATTATCACAGGGCTCGGCCGCGAATCAAAGCCAGGCACACGAAGACGGGAACCAGGAGAATTCGGCCCAAAGATGCCATTTCCGCTCGGAGAGCAGCGGCTGAGGGGCACCGGAGCCGCCTGTGCTGTCACAGGGTGTCCCATCACAGTGGGCTCCGTGCCTGGCAGGGAGGGAGGACCCCTGCAAACCATTCTTGGGGTGCCCAGGAGCTCCAGGAACCCCCCGTCATGGCCAGTGCTGGGGCAGGGGGATCCCCTGCCCTGTGTGCTGCGGCTCCCACCACACTGGCTGCACTCGGGGGCTTTGGTGGTGCCACAGTTGGTTCCAAAGGGTTTGCAGGAGCCTCAGACCCCATTCCCCGACCTCTGCTCATGGCCAGTTCTACCTGAGTGATTTCTTCCCCAGAAAATCATTGTGGGTTTTCACAGAATCATAGAACATGCTGAGTTGTAAGGCACCCGTCAGGATCAAGGAGTTCAATCCCTGACCCCATACACGATACCGTGAGAGATGGTATCAAAAGCTTTGCTGCCGTTCACAATGATTACATCTACTGCCTTTCCTGGATCAACTCTTTTTTCTTTAGCTTTAGGCTGAAAAATAAATTGAACGAGGCCCTGCGATGCCACAATCCTTTGCCTCCCCTTCATGGGGAGAGGTCACTGCTGTTTGGCGAGGGCCGCTGCCTCTCTCAGCAGGGTGGGGGCTCTGGTTTTTCCACCGTGTGCAAGGACGGTGTCGCTGCTGCCGTGGCACGGTGCGGGCACGGGCTGGTGGCACGGGCTGGTGGCACGGGCTGGTGACAGGGGCCGGTGACAGGGGCTGGTGACACAGGCTGATGACAAGGGCCGGGCCGTGTCCCGTCCCACCCCCGGCAGCGCCTCCGCCTGCGGCACGGGCCGGCGCGGGTGGCGAGCTGGGAACCGGCCCGCCGGGAGATGCCAGCAAGGTGCGATCCCTCCTCCGCCGCCCGCAGCCGCCGACTTCAAAGCCCGGTGCCCTTTCAAATGCAGCAGCTCCCGCACAGGGCGGGGAGACTCCCAGCCAGGGAGGAAGTGCAAGAGGGAAGCCACGCACACCTGTGGACCCACGGCATGGATGGGACCGACCCCCTGCCCCAGCACTCGGGGACGAGGTGATGCTGCCTGGAGGGGCCACCACCAGCAGCAGCTTCCCACTCCTGGCAGGATTCTGTGCCTTTGGAGTCACGGCTGCTCCTGGCACGGCCGGGCTGGGCTGGTGCTGTCACCTGGACTTTGGAGCGCAGAAGCAGCTCGGGGTGGTGATGTCCTGCTCCAGCACCTGGCCGAGCCGTGCCCCTGTGGGCTCTGCCGAGGTCTGGATGGAGCTGCAGCCCTGCCCCATGGAGCGGGGAGCTGCAGGCGCCTGTGGGGCGACGCTCCCACGGACGTCCAGCAGCATAAACACATCAAAGCGTGTCCTGATGGCAGCGAGTAAACAGGAAGGGACAGAAAGACAAACACGGCTCCTCGCAACTGTCGGCGGAGAAAAACAACTCTCTCTCCAGGCGGGAGAAGGTTTGCTGCCCGCTCAGCTGCGACCCCGTGGAGAAATGAGCCAGATGAGCCAAATGGGCCAAATGGGCCAAAAGGGCTTGGGGCCACCTGCTCCAAACGCTGTGGGGGCTGAACTCGGCCAGGGGGACTGCAGGGGTTGTGGATGCCCACGTGCCTGGTGCTGCCCGTGCATACCAGGGCAGTGTGCTCAGTGCTTGGAGCAAAGTGGATTTGGGAAAAGCGGTGGAGATGGGGCTGAGCGGGATGGTGGCAGCGCAGGGCGTTGCAGGCTGCTTCCTCACCCGCTGCTTCCCCGGTGCCGAGGCCGGTTCCCAGGGCTGCCCGACAGGGCTGCGCCAGGATCCCTAATGGGATTAGGGGCCTCCTTGCCCGGTCATCCCATCCTAATCCTGCTGGGAGGCGAAAAGTCAGGCTGGGACAAAAGGCATTAGCTGTCCGCGCCTGGCCGTGGCCGCTGACCTCTGCGCAGGTGGCGGGGCCGGGGCAGCAGCCACAGACCCCTCGCTGCTGCCACGCGGGTGGCCACAGCCACTGGCCAGCTCCCTGGACACCGCTGGGGACACATCTGGACCCCGAGCATGTGGGCACGGGACGTGGGAGCGCGGCGCTGGCACGGCTCTGCTGGGCGTCAGCGGGACGAGCTGATTCACCGCCTCCGAGCAGCTGCTGTCCAGCAAAGTTCCTGTTTTTCAGTGGAATCCCTAAGTCCATGCCTGGAAAAAAACAAATGGGAGCGGAGCAGGTGCCTGGCCCTGTGCAGGGTGGCTGCAAGGGCACAGCCTTGGCTGTTTGTTGAAAACACGAACTCCAGAGCTGGACTGGTCCGCAGTCACAAAGTGAGGAAACAACTCAAAAAAATCCGCTCTGCAAAGAAGCCCCAGACTCACAGGTTTGGGAGGGAGTCAAACTCTCCTGCTTTGGGGCATGAGACAAACTGAAAAGGTGAGAAAATAAAAATTAAATTTTCCCTGGAGAGGGATTATCCCCCATGTGCCTGCTGCCCTCCACCTCATCCCTGCTGGCCCCCAGGCAGCCCAGCAGGTCCCTGTCCCTGCAGAGTCCTGGGCAGTGTGGCCAAAACCAACTCTGCACCCATGGGAGACGACTCCAAGGGTCAGACCTGGGCTGTGCTAAGTGTTCAGGGGGTTTGGATTAAAACATTATTTAAATTACAACATCAATGTGTTTCTCTGCACAGGCACAGCAACGCGGGAGCAACGTGTGGTGCTCAGGGAAGGGGAGCTCGTCCCACCCACAGCACTCCCAGGGGAGAGCCCAGGGTGCCTCCCTCAAAGCCAACACGAGGGTGAGGGGCCCATCCAGGCTCTCCCTGCCCCCCCAAACCACAACCACCCCGGGGTGACACCCAGCACAGCCCCACGGGGCACCGGGAGGGCAGGGGGGGGATCATTCCCCCGTGCGAGAGTGGGCTGGCTTCGGTTTGCCGAGCGGGATGTTTTCAAACCTGCTCTTGAGGGAGGAGGTTTGCCAACGGAAATATGTAACTGACTGTAAATAATGGCTTTTATCTGCAGTGAAATGAAAAAGCTCCCGGCAGCAGCGGGGCAGAGCCAGCGGGGCCGTGCAGGTGACAGGGCAGGGTGTTGGGTTACGGGCTCCCCATCACCGCCAGAGCCCCCCGATGGCTTGTGACAGGTTCATAAGCTGAGAAATGTGATGCTTTGCAAGGTTCAGTAAATATTAGGACTACTCCTCCCTCTTTCTGGTGCAGGTTTAATTGCGAGGATAATTCATGAGAGCACAAGGAAGGAAAAAAAACATCTGGGAAAATAGGACCTGTTAAATAGAATCCATTAATAACGAAATGATTGTTCCTCTGCATGTGATTCAGACAGCTGCCTAATTGTTAATTACCTCGATATGAGAATAACAGGTAATTACGGGGCTGCATCACGAGGAGCTGACTTTTTTTCTTCCTGCTTCTTTTCTCCTGGTGAATGCTGGAGCTGGAGCGTGCCCTGGCAGGTCACGCCAGGACTCGGAGCAGAGGCACTCCCCAGGCAGGGTTCCTCCTGAGGTGGAAGCTCTGGGTTCCAGCCACGTCCTGAAGCTATTCCTGCTCTTGGACATGGATCTCAAGGCACACAGCTTTTCCTTGGGGTGCTGGGGACCAGATACCCCCCTCAGCCATGGGGCCCTGCCCGGGCAGAGCCCAGCCCTGGCTCCACACTGAGCAAACAAGAACCAAAAGTCATTGGTGACCTTGGCTGTCAAATTCCCCAAGATTACTTGATTTAAGAGACATTCTTGAAATATTTCATTCCCATTTGTCTGTTGCAAAATGTGCTTTCTGCAAGGGCACACGCACACAAACACACTCAAACCCACAGGCACAGATGTGCAACAGGTAGGTACAGAGCAGAGCCAGGACTCTGCTTTAAATTTTTCTGCACCGAGAAACATTTCTGGGTCTCAGTTTCTAGAGGTGAGAGGGTGCAGAGACAGACAGGCACTGCTGGGGGGCTGATAACATCTGCAATTAGTGACGCTGCTGCTGGGGATTTGCCGTCGCTGGTTCCGTGCGATTTTTGCCTTTGGCTTCTTCCAGGGAAGTGATGCCAGCCAAGACACAGCTGAGCAAGGAGGCAGTCAGGACAGAGGAGTCTGAGACCCAATCAGAGGAGGAGGCAGCTCCAGTGATGCCTCTCACACCAGCTGGGCTTCCCAGGCCTCATCCAGTGCTGGTGAAGCCAGTGCTGTTTCCATGTGCAAGGGGAGTGGGACACCAGTCAGATCTCCGTGGGATGTGGAGCTGATTTCAGTCCTGGAGAAGACAACGCATCTATTCCATTAGCTGCCCAACCAGAGGGTGCTGGGGGACATGAGGGGGTCCGCCAGCTCTGGGGTCACCCACCACAGGCCATTCCCACCACCTGGAGATGAGATGTTTGCAGCAGCCTCTGCACCCTCTGCCAGAGTCCCATCCCAGAACTCCTGGCTGTGGGCACGTCCCACTGCCAGCAACGTGCTGGGGAGGGAGGGATGCTCTCCTTCTCATCCCGGCTTCCTGCGGGCAAAAATAGCCCCAGTTCCTGTGTGTGTGGTGTATTTATAGTGTGAGAGGCTCTGGAAGTGCTGCCCTTCTGGCTCTCACCTGTTTCGGGGAGGAAACATCTCTCTGCTGAGCGTTCGTGCGCGGCTTCCCCACTGGAGAGGCCCCGGTGCTTCCCACGGGCACAGCACAAAGCAGGTCCCACCAGCAGGACCTACGTGACAGTGTCCCCACCGTGGGGACAGTGCTGGGCCCAGCTGGGGTGCCGGGTGGGATAACCCATGGCACGGGGGTGTGGGAGGCACGGAGAGTTCTCCTTTGCTCAGCGAGGGCAAAGCCTGCGGGATGGGTGGCAAGATCCTTCTGGGAAATGAAAGAGAAGGAAGCCTGGAATCCAGCTCCCAACTCCGTGCTGTCCAAGAGATCCGGGGCTGGAGGCTCCAGCTTTGAGGAGGGCGATGCCTCCCGACACTGGCAAGGGCAGGGCTGGCACAAATCACCACCCACGGCAGTGACAGGAGCTTATTTTTCTAAGCATATCACCAAAGAAGCTAAATATACATTTTCCATTCAATTCCCCAAAGCAGCGATAGCCCAGAGCCTAAAAATAAATCCCTTTGGATTGTGCCCGGGCCAGAATTAGACTGCCTTCAGACCAAGCCCTGTTGAGCTTCATCTCAACGTGAGCCTCCTCTCTGCCTCTGGGCTCCCAGTGGCACAGGACAAGGTGGCTCCATGTGCCCCCACCTTCCCCAGCCCCAACCCGGAGGCTCTGTGGTGGCACATCCCAAGGACTGGTGGTGAGCAGAAGACTCCCAGCAGCTGGTGCTTGTTGCAAGACCATTATCTGCTGGAAAAGCTCATGTTCTGCACAGTTTTTCCCAGCCCAGGGTATGCCAAGCGTTGGCCCAAACCCCAGTGTGTTTTCTGGTGCATCACCGGCCTCCCACCCTGGCTGCTGCCCCGGCACCGGCTGCCCATGGCTCACATCCCCACTTCCAGCCCTGATTTTGGCCCTCTCCACCCCCACAGGTTTTTTCTGCACCCAAATATTCAAGTGGGGTCCAGTGCTGCTCCTCCAGCCCCAGCTCAGAGAGCTCTGAGGACACACAGGGCCAGGCAGTGATCCCTTCACCACCCCAGCCAAACCCAGCCCATCCTTCCCTGCACTAAGCCATAACTGCTGCTCCATCTCAGTGAAATAACACATTTGAAAGAAACAGGGGGAGAGAAAAAAAAAATACCCTAAACCCTGTAAAACTGAAATTGTAGTTCTCCCGGGATGCAGCGTCTGAAATATTCCCACAACCTTTGCATAATGCATTGCTCATGTCAGACCTCGGGAGACAGAAATTAATAGCTAACAGCAAGCAGGCATGGCACACACGTGGGCTTCCCTTCGTTCCCTGCTCCCAGGGGCTCCGCACTTGGGGGATACTTTTCCTTTACATTCAACTCAAATAATTCTCGTTTAAAGACCCGAGAAGAAAAAGGCTGTAGAGGACTCACAGAGAATTTGTGCCAAACAGGAAATATTCAATAAATGTTTATCCTCTCGCACAATGGTGGGGTTTCAAAAGTTTTCTATGGATGCGATTTAAAGCTGGAGGGGTGGAGGGGTTTTTCCTCCCCCTCTGGGCTCTGGATGAGTGAGAGATGAGTTCGGGTTCTCCTGTGGCACCAAATTCCCTGTCTGGGCAGCTGCTCCCGCTGATGGAAGTGGGATCTGGACTGTACTGTCCCCCTAATTGCACTCAGGGCAGAAGTTGAGGCATTTAATTCCTTGGGCAGAGTTAGAGTTCACCGTCAGCCGGGACGCTGCCCTGGTGGGATGCTCCGTGCCTCGGTTTCCCTGCCAAGCTCCATTCCCTGCAGAAACGTGGCCGTGCTAACCAGACCCCTTCCAAATCCGCTCCTTCCCTCTGCTTTCCTGGTCCCGGCAGCTTTTTCCCAAACCTTCCTCCCCTCCCCCCTCAAAAATGTGAAAAAATAGCTCCATCTGGATGCTGTTTCCACCCAGGCACAGGCCCCGGGGCCGGGAGCCAAGAGAGCAGCGCCTGTGAACGGCAGACGTGGGAGCCGGGGAGGATGTGATGGGGAAGCTGTGAGAAAAGCCTGAGGTCGGCAAACCTTCGGCCTCGCCGTGGGAGCCTCTCCCTCGCAGGAGAGGACTTGGCAGCCGGGGCTCAGGGGCAGTGCCAGCCCCGGCCCCGAGGGATGGTGGCCGTCTGGGCCGGGGGGTGGCACGGAGGGGTACAGAGGGATGGAGAGAGGAGGGACAGAGCTGCCCAGCTGAGCCAGAGCCGCCTCGTTTCCCTCCTGCTTCAGAGCGGGACATCCCGTGGGATCGCGGCTGGTGTGGAGCAGCCTCGGGGATGTTGCATCACTCCTCCAGCAGCAGCTCCAGACTCCCCAGCCTCGGCCAGGGGAGGGGATGGGCTGGCTTCCCGCTTCCCAGACTTCCCACGCCAGCACGTGTTATTTATGACCCCCAGGTTTTCAAATTAAACATAAATTAGCGGGGGCGGGGGAAGCGAGGTCCCGCTCGTGGCCGCCAGCAAGGTAAAACCTGGCTGGGGAGGGGGACAGTCACAGCCGGCACGGCAGGAGTTAAACCGCCGGCCTGGGGAAGCCACCTCCATCCTCCAAAATACAATCGACCAGGAAATAAACAGGAGCTTGTGTTTGTTTCAGTGCAGAAGTGAAAAATAAAAGGATTTCCTGCGGGCCGGGGCGCCCGGGGTCCCGCAGCCCGGCCGCCCAGCCGCCCCGCGCCCATTGTTCGCCCCAGCTCTGCCGCGGGGGACATTGTTCCCTCAAAATGTCCCATCAGATAAAGGAGCTGTGCTGGCCATGGCCACCGGCACCAGCGAGAGCGAGCCCGTGGGGTTTATGCAGAATTTGGGAGCAGCACCCAACTCGTGTCCTGCCCGCAGCGAGGGGGTCCCACCCTGCTTTCCAGCCCAAGGCTGGGGTGCCAGGCGGGCAGTGACACCCTGGCGTGTTTGTGGGTGACCCCACAGTCCCCCCCCAACCCCAAGTGTGGCTGCAGCTGGACCAGACCCAGGTTTTGGGGTCTGGGCAGAGAAAGGGTGCGGGGAGGTCCAGGGTGGCACACGAGGGTTTCACACCCTCTCAGGGAGGGTTTCTCTCTTCCTCTTTTAATCAGCCGAATCTCACCGAAGCAGTAAAACCTCACGTTTCCTACTGCTCAATGATATTTGCTGACTGCAGTGTCACAACAACCGTACCGGATGAGTGGAAAAAAAGAGAAATGTTAGAAAAATAACCCTGCGTGGAGGCACGTGGGAATGCTGAGCCCTGGCAGCCGCGGGAGCAGAAACCCCTCGCTGAGGCTGCTGCTCCTGGAAAGCAGCAGAGAGTCAAAGGAGAACCTTCCTGCAGCCCGTGCCTGGTCCCAGTGCCTGGATCTGGGGCTGCTGCTGGTGCTGGGGATGGCACAGGGTGTGAAGTGCTCGGCAGGGCTGCCCACGCTTTCACTGCCGGCCTGGTGAGGGTGTTAAAAGCATCCGAAAACAAGGGAGATTTTGCATTTCAAGTCATTTCCCACCTGCTGCCCCTGATAGGGGTGAGAGTAAGGTCAGGGTTCCACCTGGGGCTCCCTAGGAAACCCCCATGGCCCGGTAGGAGGCATTTCAGTGGAAAAATGAAGTAACAAAAGTAAAAATGAAGTGGAGGCAGTCACCAGCCTTTGCCGTCATTTTGCTTCTGAGCAGCCTGGTCATGCCGGGGTGGGGTCTGAGCTCCTCTGCCCTTGCCTGGCAAAGCTCAAGTGGTCCGAACTCGATTTTGGGTGCCCAACCAGCCCCTCCCCAGCTCCTCTGGTGAGACACGTGAAATTTGGGTTCACGGTACTGCATTGGAGCAGCTCCCACTTTGCCAACACTCAGCCTGCTCTGCTGGGACGCTGCTGGTAGTGGCAGCTTACGATCCCCAAAAACCACCTGAAAAACCTGAGAACCACCACCTGGAAGTGGAGGAACCACTGTGGGGACCTGCTGCAGCCTCCGGGAACGCTGCGCTCTCCAGCCAGGACGCTGGTGTTGGGTCATGCCAGAAGAAGATTCCTGAGGGATGAGGGAGATGGGGTCGCTGGGAGAGGGTCCCTGAGGATGCAGGAGTCAGGATTGCTGGGAGCAGGTCCCTGAGGATGCAGCAGTCAGGATTGCTGGGAGCAGGTCCCTNGGACCTGCTGCAGCCTCCGGGAACGCTGCGCTCTCCAGCCAGGACGCTGGTGTTGGGTCATGCCAGAAGAAGATTCCTGAGGGATGCAGGAGTCAGGATTGCTGGGAGAGGGTCCCTGAGGATGCAGGAGTCAGGATTGCTGGGAGCAGGTCCCTGAGGGGTGCGGGAGGCAGGATCACCGTGGCAGCTGCAGCAGCTCCAGAGACTTGCCAGGAGCCGCCGGCTCCGAGCACTTCCTGCGATTTGGCCCTTGGTGAATAAATAACCACACACAGAAGCGAAGGCAGCGCAGGATCTCGGGCAGAGTAAATATAGTTCATAACGCCTTTTTTTTTTCCTGCCTTCGGTCTGATCCCAAGCCCTGTCTGTTTGTACTCTTGCCTTTGTTTTGGGGGTTTTTTTTCTGCTGTGTTTTTTTTTTAAACCAGCGTTTGATGGCAACTTCCCAACGACACGTTCAGGCTGCTGAAAGCGCCTCATTTTGCTGTGGCCAGGGCAGCAGCTCTCATTGATGGTTCGAATCACCAGGCAGGCTCTGAGTTGGAAAGAAACAACAATACTACAGCACTCAGAGGGTTTTCAGAACAAAACTTGCCAAAAAGGGATAAGAAGAATGGTTCGGGCTTTACTTTTTTTTTTTTTTTTGCATTTCCCTACTGTAAACTAAAACCACTCTGGGTCGGAATCACATCTGGGCTGGTTGGAGCACAGCTCTGTGGGCAGTGCTGGCAAACTTCTGCTGGGTATTGCTTTGCCTCTCTGGTTTTCAGCTCACCAGACCAAGCACCAAACCCAGTGTCTGGTTAACCATCACTCAGCTGGTGTCCGAGGGTGTTTTCCTGGCGGATGAACCTAATTGCCACGCTGGTGCAGCACAGGCTGAGCTCTTCCCAGCACTCCTGGCTGCAAATCACGGTGCCTGGGTTTGGCTGATTCATTTTCAGGCATTTCCCCCTCCCCGCAGTTCCTTTGAGGGAGTTTCTTGGTTTTCCTCATCAGCAAAGCTAAAAATGGAAAGATGAAATATTTCTGAGGTGGTGGCCAGGTGATGGGACCTTTCCTACTGCTCCCACCCTGATGTCCCTCTTGGAGGTTTGTCTTGTATTTTGGGATTTTGGGGGATTTTGGGGGGTAATGGAGTGTGCACAGTTCTGGCACGAGGGCTTGGTCCCCTCTGGCTCCTGTTTCAGTACAAATGGGGTGTCCCAGGGGTGGCTGGGCTGGAGCTGTGTCCACGTGGATTGTGCTGTGGCACCAGAGGGGCAGAGCTGGGGCAGTTGTCCCAGCTGCTCTTCACAGGCAGGTGAGAGATTTCTCATCCATCGGCAAATCGGGGCCTCCAGGGGGGGATAAAAATCCCCGGAGCGCTGTCACCTGTGGGAATGCTCATCCCAGCAGCTGGAGCAGCCCCTCTTCCCTCTCCTGCTCATCCCCTGCGCCCCAAGGGACCCCAGCCCGGGGGTGGGAATGTGCCCTTCCTGGGGCTGCCAGCTCAGACAGGTGGGGAGCAGCCCCGCTCTGCTCCGAGCAGACGATCCCAGGAGGAACCGAAACCTGCCCGTGCTGGCAGGGGAACGCTCCTGTCACGGCAGCACAGCCGCCACCAGCCTGCCCGTCCCCCGGCCTGCCCACAGCTGGTTCCTAGAAAACCAGCTCCCAGACGGTCCCAGAAATTGGATTTTGCCCAGTGCAGCTTTGCAAACAAACCCGGGAATGATAATAGGGAAGAAGCCAGTCCCTCTTTGGTGTTGTTTCGCTTTATTTTTCTTGCACATTGCAGCTTCCCACCACGGTCTGGCAGTGGCTGGAGGCTGCATTTCCCCCAGCCCCTCTGGCTGAAAGGTCTCCATATCAGAGCGGAGAAGCACCAAAAATTGTGTCAGGTGAGGCTGGTGAGGCTGAGCCTCTTCTCCTGCCCCTCTGAGATTCCCTGGCACGGAGCTGGGACAGATGTGCCAGCCCAGGGGTTCAGCAGCTCCTCACCTCGAGCCTGCTGGCCCCACCAGGGCCTTGCTGCACCACCTGAGGTGAGGAGATACCTAAAGATGAGCGCCATGGCAGGGAAAGGGAAAAACGATTCTAACACATCACACAGAGAACTCAAGAAATCTCCTGGGACAAACCTGGAGGAGTAGGGGGAGAGGAAGCCAGGGGCATCCCCATGGGAAAACACATACATGTTCGGGCAGCGAGAACAGAAGTGCTCATTACTCACGAAAAAAACCCCACAGAAGTTCTTTTCAGGCATCAGCTTCCAGTAACAAAGCCAGATTGATGGAAAAAAAGTGCTTTTATTTTTCATTCGCCAACGGAGAAGCT
>VYXC01003291.1:235889-259078 GCA_013397175.1 Platysteira castanea
AAAAAGGACGCAAAGAATAACTGGGGGAATATAAAGAGTCAGCTGAGGGAGCTGGGTCCCAGGGGCGCTCAGACAATGCCTGCTGCCCCCGGGCTTTTAATTATTGTGCTCAGGAAATCAAACAAGTGTGCTATTATTTATTTGGAGGAGGCATCGGTTTCCGTGTGTTTTACAGAACCGGCACGGAGGGATGAGGAGAGACCGGCCAAACTGCTTTGGGGTTGGCACTGGGCAGGGGGGAGTGGGAGAGGAGCCGGGCACCCCCCGGGCTCCCCAGGCAGGCGGCACAGCCTATTTTGGGGTGCTGAGGGGTGAGCAGAGTCACGGCTTGGTACCGATGCAGCCCCGATCCCAGCTGGGCATGGACTGCAGGGGCCGAGCTGGGCCAGGAGGATGCTCCCTGTCCCACCTCCACATCCCAGTGCCCAGTGCAGTGTCCTCCCCTCTCCATTCCCTCCTGCTCCCCATCCTCCCTTGCTCTGCTCTCCCCCTCCTCTCGCCCCACCGAGCCCCGAAAGGAGCCCTTGGTATGTTGTGTGAGTTGCAGCTCAAGTGAGTTTTATTCAGCTCCACTAACCTTGGCAGACAGACCCCAGGGAAAGGGACAAAAGGACAATTGTTTGCAGCAATTTTGCCCTCAATTGGTTTCCCCATCAGCTTGCAGAGCGGCACAGCCAGCCAGGCACTGCCTGACTAACAACATTAAATTCAACTCGCGCTGCTGCGAGAAGGAGGGGTGGGGGGCGAAGGGGAGGAAATCAAACTTTTGGGGGCCGCTCCTTGCCTTTCCACGCACAAACCCCCAAACTGCGGCAAGGAAAACTAGGGTGGGGGCTGAGCTGTGGCGGCAGCCCCTCTCTGTGGGACCGCAGCTGTGGCGCCGGTGCCTCCGTCCCCGGTGCCACCGCTGTGTCCAGCTGTGCCGCCCGCTCCCCCCGGCCCCAGCGCGCTCCCTGCCCGGGGCCGGCTGCCCGCACGCCGGCCAGGCCACGGGGCGCCGGGCTGTTCGCTTTCCAGCTGGAGCCATCCCAGCCCCGGGGCAGCGAGCCGGGAGCTGCTCGTGCCTCCGCGGCCGCCGGTTCCGCTGCTCCCCGGCACCGCAGCCTCGCCCCGCGCCGGGCTGGCTGCGTGCAGCGCGGGGACCCCAAATGCGGGGAGGGGTTTGCGCTCCAAAGCGTCACCGACGTGAGGTTAAAGCTGGCAGAGACCCTTCCCAGGCTCTAGAGAGTCTTTCCAAAGTGTTGGCTCTGGAGAGGCCGTCGGGGTAATTCAAGCCGCCTTCCTGCTCGCCCCCGGCTCGCCGCCGGCCCCCCGGAGCCTCCTCAGGCTGGGGAGTCGCTTGAGCAACCGGCACGTTCGTGCCAAAGATGTTTAGTGTCAAGCCCAAGGATCCCAGCGGAGCCAGGGTTTGGGATGTGTTTCTCTGTTCCTCATCCCCCCCGGTCCCAGCCTGAGCCCTCTCCCTGCCACCACGCTGGGCTGGGGTTTGGCTCCCGAGGATCCCCACGGGAGCAGGAACGCCCGCTGTGCCCCCGCCGCCAGGCTTCCCCGGGAGCAGCCCGGCCGCTGGGAGCAGGAAATCGTCTCCCATGGCTAAATCAGTGCAGCCCCACCCTCTGTTCCCCCACCAGAGCTCTGACACCGCGGCCTCAGAGCTGGTTCCGGAGGGACACGGGCTGGGGAGGGCAGGCGCTGTGGGTTTGGGCACCTTCCCCTCCGCCCCGGGACCGCGGGTGCTGTAAAGCCCGGTCTGAGATCGGACTGTAACGAATGGGTTGGTTTTGGCTGGGCCCCAGCTGGAATCCTGCCTTCTCCACGAAACCAGCCCGGCTGCGGAAACGCGGGGCTCGGCCGGCTCGGGGACCTCCGGCACCGAACACCCCCTGCCCACGCACCCCCACGGGCAGCACAGGGGGGTTCCGGCAGGGTGGAGAGGCCTGGCCACGCTGGGGTGAGGGGTGGCTGGGATTCTCCCAGCTGGGATCCTTCCTTCCCGGCTCCAGAGGGTTTGTAGTGCTCCCGACGGAGGCACGAGGACCCCACGCGCGGGCGACGTGTCGGCACAGTCCCCTCTCCGTGCGCCCCAGGACATCCCTGCACATTTGAACTCCAGCAGAGCGAGTTTTGGGTGGCTGCATCGAGGCGAGGGGGATCTGCCCGGGCACATCTCGGCAGCGGGAGGGTGCGGGAAGCAGCCGCCCTTTGTGTCGGCACCGCGGGATGGGGCGGCAGGTGGATGTGGAAGCACCTGTGGAGCTGGGGCGGCGCATCCCGGGCTCCTTGGACCCGCATGTCCCACACCCCGCGGCCCCACACTGGGGACTGTGGGTGTTTGCAGAGCTCGCAGACGTGAAGGAAACCTGGCTGCAACAGCGAGGAGGAATCCTAATTCACACGGCCCTGGAGGCCAAATTCCTTTCCTGGCTCTGGCGGGCGGGAGTTGAGCTGTTGCCCAGCTCAGCAGCAGTGCCCCTTGCACAGGGCACCCCAAAATCACTCTGCTGTGCCATGGGTGGGCTCGGAGGACGGAGGGATCTGACATCCAGCAGACTGAAAGGCCCCCGAGATGCTCTCTGTTGTTTATCTCCAGGGTAATTAGGTAATTAACAAAGCAAATGAATTTCGGTTTCTGTCTTCAGGGCTGGATTTGGCATGGTGCTTGCCCTCGTTTGAGCTCTGTGAGGAGCACTGGGTGGACCAGGGCGTGTAAATGCTCCCAGCCACCCCTGCCATCCCTCCGACCCCTCCCTGCACTGTAGCAGACACCGTCTGTGGCTGGGGGTGACCCCAGGAGCTGTGGGGCAGCTCAGCATCCCATAAAAGCCCCTGATTTTCCATGAGGGAATCTTTTGCTCCAGCACACCGGATGCAGGAGGGACAGGTCCTTGGGACAGGGCAGTCTTTCCAGCCAGACCAGGTGCCCTGAGCTGGGATTTGGGGGGTTCTCAGGTCATCAAAGCTTCCAGCAGAGTTTTTGAACAGTGTGTTCCCATGCCTTGGGAAGCAGGAGCTCCTCTGGCTGTGCTACAGCGGAGCCTGCAGAAGTACATGCCTGAAATCTTTGCAAACTTGGCCGTGAATTCCTACAGAGCAGACCTTTCACTTCCCCGCTCAGCCCCTCTTCCCTTGCTCTGTGCTGAGGGGGAGAGGTGGGAAGTGGAGCCTGGTGCCATCCCGAGCCCATCACCGATGGAGATTTTGGGGAGAGACGGGATCTTTCTTGCCAAACCACTTTACATCAGCAGTCAGCCCAGACTGCCTTGGCTGCAGGGACTGGCAGAGGGAGAGGCTGCGGAACAAAGGAGGAACTTCTCCGCACATACCACACACAAATATTTGCCGTAGCAGCAGGAACAAAATAGCAAATTAGCAGCAAACGAGCCCATCCTGTGCTCGGCCCAGCTTAGCCAGGTAGGAAAGTCCCAGACTTCACCAGGCAGGTGAAACACATCCTCGGGAGCAGCTGCCACCGGGTCAATGAATCCCTGCCCGCAGCTTCCATCCCCAACGGCCGCTCATCCTCCAGCTCGGGGAAAGGCTGGAGGGAGGGAGGGAGGGAGGCTCGGCCGTGCCGAGCACGCGGGGCTCAGGCAGCAGCAGGCACGGAGGGGCCGGGAATGGGGCTGGGGTTGGCAGGGAAATGCCATGGAAACCCGCCGGCGTGATGCTGAGCCCCGCGCGTCCTCCCGCGCTGGGGCTCGCCGAAGAAAAGGGGACAATGGGGCCGGGCAGGCAGAGCTGCCTCCCCAAGCTGTCCTACTTTGCTGCTCTGCCCCATCTGTGAGCTGTCAGGCACCCGCCCCGCTGCTCTCTCCGGCTGGAGACCCCCCCCGCAGGCAGCGTGTCCCGAGCAGGAGGAGGGGGCTGCGCCGGCAAAAGTCACCAGGTCTGGGGGGATGCTGGGGGAAGGCGTCTCTGATAAGCGTGGATGGCCTTTTATCTGTCACCAGGGTGTGCAAACAGCAGCCCCGAGCTCTGGCGTCTTCTTGGGGATTGATATTTCTCTTCTTTAAAAAAAAAAAAAAAAAAAAAAAAAAAAAAAAAGAGTGGCCGGCTGGGTGGATGTCAACTCAAGTGGAAAACCCTGGAAGGAAAAACCTCCAACCAGCCTCCAGCCCTCAGCCCTCCCCAGCTGATGAAGATTTTCCCATCTCTGGCCCTGTTTTGCCCCACTTGTGATGCCATGTCACGGTGTTTCTGTGGATGTGGGGACCCCCTGACTCCAGGGGGCTTTTCCTTCACCCACCACCCCCAGGATCTGCGGGTGTGGGGTGGTCCCCTGAGCAGGAGGAGAGGGTGGGTGCTGGGGGAGGCTCGCACGCCCCGGCAGGAGCTACACGGGGTGCAGGAGCACGCCCAAATCAAAGGCAGAGTTTAATTAAGATTTCCGACCGGGTGAGATAGTGAAATGAGGAGATCTGAGCCCTCCCCGACAGAGACGGGGTGACTCCCTCGGTCTGCACCGGCACGCCAGGCAGCATTTGCATCCCCAAACAGAGCAGGTTTTAATTGATATCGTGCTGGGATAACACCAGGAAGGGAAAGTGCAGAGCCCTTTTCATGTCTGAATTTTCTCTCCTGCAGAACCCCTGGGTACTGCCAGGGTCAGGGTGCTGGGTGGGCAGAGTGAGATCCCACAGGGATGGAGCAGGGCTCTGCTTCTCCCTGAGATCCCACAGGGATGGAGCAGGGCTTTGCTTCTCTCTCTGTATGCCCAGCACTCAGGGAGGCTGTGAGGAGGTCACGGTGTGTTTTGGGAGCACTTTGGGGTAAATGCCAGCCTCTGCAGCGAGTCCCACCAGCAGCTCACTCCTTGCCCACACAATGCCCAGCATCTTCCCTGTGCATTGCCAAACCACTTGGCCTCTCCCCAAAATTGCTCAGGTGTCCCTTTCCCCGGGGGATCCCCCAGAGCTGTGTGCTCCGGAGGGACCCTCACCCGCTCACCCCGGGAGCACCAGGGCCGTGCCATGGGCAGGAGGGGGAGCGGCAGCACGGACACGCTCGGGGTGGGGGGAAACCGTTTGAGGAAACGACGCCAGATAAATCAGGCGGATTCATTCAGATCCGATGCTGCCTCGGAGAAAAGGGGCGCCTTTGTGGGGAGCCAGGGGCCGAGCCAGCCGTCCACCTGCCCCCGGCCCGCGCCGCCGGCTCTGGCGCCAGCGGCAGCAGCTGGGCCGGCCGCGCGCCCCGGCGCCTGCCAAGGGTGCCAGCGTGGCCCTAAATGCTCCCTTTCTCCAGAATTCCGAGGGCTGCCACCAGGAGAGGGGCTGAGGGCTGCTGGTTGCTCCTCAGCAGCGCCCAGTGGGGTTTGTGGGGTGGTCTGAGGGCGTGGGGTGCTGCACCCCGACCTGGCTCAGCTCAGTTTTGCTCTCATCCCATCCCATCCAAGAGCTCTTTCCCCTCATTTCTATCTTTAACCGCCCCGCCAAGGGCAGGGGGACGCAGCCCCCCGCCACTTGCTCTGATTCTTGGGATGCCCCACGTTCCGCAGAGCCCGGACCCCGGCGGGGGCTCCCTGGGGGGCTGGGAGAGGGGCTCGGGGGCCTTTGATCCACCCCACATCTCCCCCGCTCCACGCACAGCTGAGCCCGCGGGGGCCAGCACGGCCCGGGCGCAACTGCGGCCGCATCCTTCCCACGTGGCAGGCAGCTGGGATGGAGGGGGCACAGCGAAAAGGAGCCACTGCTCATTTTCCTTCCACCCCCCCGGCTGGTCCCGTTGTTCTCCTCGTGGTTTGGGGACCCGGCGAGGTTGGGGAGCCGGGACGTGCTGGGGAAGGAGCCTCCCCCTCCGCCCCGCCAGCTGTGACACCCGGGAGCATGCGCCGTTTCCGGAGAGGAAAATGACATAATTCATACCCAGAATAATTCCCTCCTCAGAGCAAACCCAGCTCTATCTCCCGGCTGACAGCGAGGCCCCAAACCCCTCTCTTGTTTCCTAATCTCCAGCTCGAGCCGTGAGAGACGGTGGGAAGCAGAGGAGAGGGCTGGGCCGGTGGTGTTTGAGACATGGATGTTGCAAATCAGCGCCGGGCAGGGGGGTAACAGCTCCAGGAATGACGGAGTCCCTAATTACATATGCCTAGCCAAGATTTTTGGCAGCAACATCAGAAAGGAGCTAAAGCTGCCTAATTCCTGCTTACCCCCAAAATAGCCTCGAAGGCACAGGACCGGGGTGGGGACACAGCCTGGAGCTGCCATGGCACTGCTGGGGGACGCCAAGCACCCCCTCCCTGAGCCACTCCGGCTCCGAGGGTGGTGTGGGGGGTGGGTTTTGGGGCCGGAGCCCCCCGCCTCCCCCACAGCTGCCCAGCTGCAGAGGGACATTTCCCACCGGGGCCGGGCTGTGGCGGAGGGGCTGCGCCTGGTTATCTCCCCAACGAGGGGCCTGGAGCCATCAAGATCTGCTCCAAACAATCGCTTCCTTTCCCAGGCACCTTCCGAAAAAAAAAAAAAAAAGAGAAGAACAAAAAAACCCCAACAATAATAAAAGAAAAAAAGAAAAGGCAAAAAAAAGCAAAAAAAAAAAAAGCGCTGACTTTTCCCAGTGCTGCCACATTTTCCTGCCTTGTGTTTTCCTGCCCCCACGCATCTTGCTCGCTCAGGGATTGTCCCCAGCTGCCTCGAGCAGGGCTCTTCACTGCTCCAGGGCCAGGATTTATCCTGCTGGAAGCCAGCACAGGCACAGCCATGCTCAGACCTGTGGGACTGGGCGAGCACACCCCGAAGGGACACCTTGGCCCTGGGGTAGGGAAGAATCCTTGGCTGTGGATCCAGTCCCACACGTGGGGATGGGGCTGCGCCTTTCCGCTGTCAGGATTTTGGGAGCTCTCCTGCAGCTCTGTTGTCATCTCACCCCACATCTCCCCCCCAGCTGAGCCCAGCGCCCTGGTGACTTTAACAATGACATCTTCCCGGACGTTTTCCGGGTAAAAAGGGAAATGCTGATGGATTTACAGGGCGGACCAGCCTTTCCCAGCTGCAGGGCTGCGGTGGGAGCACGAGGGGCTCGGGGATGGCTCTGCAGCACGGCCTGGGTGCCGTGCCTCCCCTCGGGGTGTGGAAGCAGAGCTGCCAGCTCGGAGCGGGTCCCATTCCGGCTTTGCTGAGCTCCCCCCGTGCCGGTTCCCAGGGCTGCCATCCCCGGGGAGCCCTGGCGGGGCAGCTGCGGGGGCTGGACCCAAGCAGCGCCTTCTGCCGCGGGGACCGGCGCGTCGGGGTGTCCGCAATTCACGGCGGCCCCAGCCGAGCTGCTGGAGGCTATTCCCAAGGCTGGGTTTGTCACTGGGGACGACGCCAGCATCCGTCCCTGCGCCTTCCCGGCTCCTCGGCTTCGCAGCCTGCACAGGGAAGGGCTTGACCCGGGCTCTGCTCTGCTGCTTGCTGCCGGGGACATTCCAAGGTGTGCACACTCCCCTGGCCTCGCACACTCCCCTGTGCCCACTCATGCCCACGGCACGGCTCGTCCCTCTCCTTGGTGTGGGCACAGCAGGGGGATTCGGGCATCCTTCTGCTCAGAAATGTGAGATTTTTTGGGTTTTGGGGTCGAAGTCTCTCCCCACCAGGACATCAGGCAGCTGCACTGGGTGTCTGGCAGAGGTTTGGGGCCACATGGGCACATCCAAAGGTGGTTTTTGGAGGGAAGCCTGAGGCCTGTGCCAGCTGTGTCACGGCGCTGGCTGACGGCCTCTGTCCATCCAGGGCCAGCCTCGAGGGTTGCCTGCGACCAAAATGCAGCAGGGCCATCAGCTCTCCTCCTTTTTGGGGCTGACACCGGCCTGGGGAAAGTATCCTCCATCCATGAACAGACCAGGCTTTGCTCCAGCAGGCTGGGGCTCTCTCACTCTGTCACTACACGAAGTTCTGGTGTTAATCAGGCTCATTGGTGCCAGGGTGGGTGAGCTGTGTGCCAGAGGGGCTCCGGGGTGAGTGGAGAGCTGCGCGTGGTGCAGGAAGCACAGCCGGTATCTGCCCTCGGGCACTATCTCTGTCACACTCACAGTTTCCCATGCTGGTTTTGGGCGATAGCGCTGGGGCAGAGCAGAGGGAAAACACCCCAATTCCCATCCTGGGGGCTCTGGTGTGTGTGTGTCCCCCTCATTTATGAGTCAGGCTGGACCCTGCACCTCTCCCCATGCTCGGAAGCAGCTGGAGCCTGCAGGACCCCTGCTCCTTTGGAGCATCCCTCTGGCCTGGCTCTACCCCACACTGGTGCCCAGGGATGAATCCTTGGGATGTAAAACTGCTTCTTCCACCCCCCCACTTGTGTTTTGCCCCTCCATAAGCACCCCGGGGTGTGGTGGTGCCCTGGGGAAGGGCTGTGCCCGGCGCCGGGGTTCCCCACCGGACAAGATTCATCTCCTGGTGATTCATCTCCCCATCTGCAGGAGCTGGACCTGTTTTGGAAGCGTGTGTCCCACAGTTTTAATTGGTGCTTTCCAGGGATGCAGGGTCAGGATTGGCCTCCTCCTGCATCGTCTGCTGCCTCGTTTGTCAGTACTCAAAATCAGTGCTCTGGATCTGCAGTCTGGGGTGGGGAGGGAGGGTTTTTCTGAGCCCCCGGGCCAGGGCTGGGTGCCAGAATGGGAGCAGGACTGGGAGCACGGCCACAGCCTGGGCCTTGTGACACCGGCTGCTCCCCCAGCTGAAGGGGAAACTGAGGCACGAGCTGCCCTCGCTGCTGGTGTGGTGGGGGAGTCAGAGCCGGACACCCTAAGTGTGGCTTTCCTTCACCATTTGTTTATTTTCTTGCGTGTTCCCGGGGCCCTGCTCTTTTGCAAGCTGAGGGGCTTTCGTAAGAGGAGGGACGGGGAAGTTTTGCAAGCGCAGGGAACCCGCACGTGCCTCTGGAAACAGCCTGACCTCAGGGCCTGGTGGCTGCGCCTGTCACCGCCACCTTCCCCTTTCTTCGAGGCTGAGATGTCACTTGGGCTGCCCTGGAGACAGGAAGGGACAACCCTGGGTTTGCTTGGGCTCAGCCGGGCATGGACAGGGAGGTGGATCACTCCCACAGGGAGCACTGGGACAGGGAGCTGGGGTGTCGTGGGGTGGTGAATGCAAAACCATCTTTGTGTCATCTTCCAGCACTCGGAGGGAGCCTCGGTGCTGCTGAGCCAGCCAAGGACTCTCCCTGTCCCCCATGCCCATGGGGAGAACCACCGAGCCTGCTGGGGATGTCTCTGGAGCTGTGTTTGGCTGGGATCTGAATTCCAGAGCAGCAGGATCTGGCCGTGCCCACTGACCTGCTGCAAACGTGCACCTCGTGGGTGCTGATGAGCTCCTGGCTGGGTGTGAGGCTGGTTCCTGCACACGATTCCCTGTCCCACGTCCCATCCTCCTCCCCCCGGAGTGTGGCACTGGGGAGCTGAGCGCTCTGGAAGGACTCAGTTACCTAATAGGAAGGGGTGGGGGTGGGTGTGGGTGTGATAAATACACGCAGATAATTTTACTTCAGGGTAAGTCAATAAATTACTAAAGAGCCTTTGATTGTGCTCTCAGTGGTGCGTGTTGATTCAAAAACCTAAGACATTTAGCCTCAATTATGTCTATTTGTGTGTCTTTCCTGCCTCGCTTCTCCGCAGCGCAGGGGAAATAACCCTGCCTTGTCTGCGTTCCCACACCTCTCCCTCCTCGGCCACGCTCCAGATTTCACTCCTGTCCTGATAACCCTTCCAGCGGCGAGTGGGAGAGGATCAGCTCTTGGCACGAGCCCTCTCCAGCTTAGGCCAGCTCTCTGTGCTTGACCAAAAGGGCTTGCATGGATGTGGCCAGCCCCAAGGGTGCCAGCTGAGGCAGTGGGATGGTTTGAGGCTGGCCAGCGTCGTGGTTTCCCCTGTTCCCGCTCTGTCACAACGCTGGGATGATGCTGAACCAACTCCACTCTGCAAACCACGCGTGTGGGGACACCCTGGCCGAGCCCAGGGCCCTAAAACTGATTCCTTTCAGCACCTCCAGCCCAAGCAGCCCCTCTCCCCGCGGGCCCTGGCACGGCAGCGCTCGCCCCGTGCAGCCTCGTGTGCTGGGAGCGAGCTCCTGCGGGGCAGCGCTGCGGTGATGCTCGGACCACACAGCTCCCTTAAGCCGCCGAGGATTCGGCTGCAAAGAGGAGTTGGCAGCGCTGCTGCGTGTGCTGGGTGGCTCGGCTGGGGACGTGTCGCCACGCGAGGGAACAGCTCGCCGGGCGGGAGGGCTGCTGCCATCAAAGGAGCGAGCGGCCGAGCCAGGGATCAGCTCTGCTCCGCTCCAGGGCGATGTGCGCCCATTCCAGAGCGGTCCTGGGGCACTGCAGGGCTGGAGGGACCGGCACTGCTGCTTTTCCCCAGTCAGGAATGCGAAGTCAGCCTCTGGAGTGGGAGTTCATGGTCAAAGCCCCTTTAGCGATGGATGGCGTGAGCTGTCAGGGTCGCGTCGTTAGAAATGAGCTCCTTCCAGTGGGAAGACGCTTGTTTCCTTCTGGGAAATCTCGGCAGAGGGTCATTAATCACCAGGCAGGGCAGCTCTGCCTGTCCCGTGATGGGACGCGGGTTCAGCACACGGTGCTGGTGGTGGATGTGCCACGAAGCCTTCACTGACCACTCTGGGCCAGCTCGGGAGCCCGGCGCTGCCCCGTGGGTGTGCAACAGGCACTGGGACGGCTCTGGGAAGCCGAGGGCACCATTCCTGCTTCTGGCCTGGCCACATGTTTGTGCATGCAAATTTGGCAGTGGCTTTTCAAGTGCAAATCCGCCGTGGAAACAAAAGGGAGTCCCGAAACCGGAGCGTACGTACGGTGCTTTGAATGGAGCTGCTCTTGCAACACCTACCCAGATCCTGCTTCCCCGCGCCCTGCGCTGCTGAGGTGCACCCAGCACCTCGCTCTTTGAGCTCTGCCACCTATTTTTAGCTGGCAGGGAGGAAGCACAATTAACCCCGCGGGAACACCCACCCTCAACAGACACTTCTGCTCGGCTGAGCCGAGTGTGGCCGGCTGCTCGGGGCTCTGCTTCAGCGGAGGTTGGTGCCTGATGGGATCAGACAGGGAGAGGGAACGGCGCGGGGATGTGGCAGGGACATGCAGTGCTCACACGAAGGGTCTGGCCCCCCTCCAGTCCCAGCCTGCGGGCAGGGAGGGACGGGGCTGCTGGCTGCAGGTGTTTGCATCAGGAGGTAAAATGTAATCCCTAAATGCTCCCAGCGTCCAGCCTGGCTTCTCCCAGGTGCCTGCTGCCGCGGTGCTCTCCCCAGGCAGGGTGTGAGGCTCCTGGGAAGGCAGCCCAAGGGTCCCTGGGCACCCTGGCCAGGCTCTGCCAGGACGGGGACACAGCGGTGTGGCACACGCAGACCTGCGGTGGGACATCAGCTCCAGGGAGATGGGTCACCCCACCACGCAAACTGTCCCCACTCCACAGGCCTGGATGCCTCTGGAACCTCCCCACGCAGTGTGGGAGGCACATCAGCAGGACACGAGGGTGCAGAGGGTGACACAGGGCGGTGGCAGCGTCCCCAGCCGGGAGCGCGTCCACAGCCTCGGGGCTCCGCGCAGCGCAGCCCGTGAGTCACTGCCCAGGGCTATTTTTACCCCCTGGGGCAGCCTCGCTGGGTCATTCCCGGTTCCTAATTGCTGTGATCAGACCTTCATAAATCTCACCCGAAAGAGGAAGTCTGGGAAATCGAAATCTGCCGCTGCGAGCGAGGCGGGCTGGGCTGGGCTGGGCTGGGTCAGGCACCGGCGGCACCGCGCGGGGCAGTGGCCGGAGGAGGCTGAGGACAGAGAGCCCCGAGCTGTGACCTGCTGCCCTTCACACCTTGCACTGCAGAGCTCCCCACAGGGATGTTTTGGCTGACATTTAACCACCGGAACAGACTTTTCCACCTCCTTCCCTGTTCCCAGCCTTCGCCTGCTTCCCTTAGTGCTCCCAAACTCCTGGAGCAGCCAAGCCGAGCTGTGCCAAGCCAAGCCGAGCCGAGCCAGTGCACGGGAGCAGTGCTGGACGGGAAAAGCCAACCCCTGATCTCTTGCCCAAAAGTCACACCACACCCAAGCGGCTGAAAAAGCTTCATTGAACACTTTGCTGGCTATTTTTGTCAGTGCCTCTGCCCTTCCTGGCCAGGGCTGAGACCAGAAACAGCAACACCACGACGGAGAGGATGAGATGACCACGTCCTGGGCATGGACAGAGGGGAAAGGCTGGCAGATCCTGCTAGCAGGGTGCTGGAGGTGTTTGCATCACTGGGCCTCGCTTCTCTGCATTTTCTGGGTTGGGTGATGGTTGGACCCCATGGGAAGGTCCTGCTGATCCCGCCGGGGTTTGGCGGTGGGCTGCGGGCTGAAAAGCAGCCGGCGGCAGAGATAAGCAGAGCACAGAAACATTGCCATCTGCTGACACGTCCGGGCGCACTCGCTGGTCAGCACTGGCCGCGGGAGCAGCGGTTCTGCCGGACGCCGGCTGCGCCCTCGCTGGGCTGATGTCCCCACCCGGCAGCGGGGCAGGAGCACGGCGGGGTGGCCCTGCCAGGCACAGCTGTGACAGGATCAGGTGTTTGGCACCGATGTGCAGCCCATCAGCTCGAGGCCGTGGCGATGGAGGCCGAGCTCCGAGCTGCAGCTTCTCTCACCGCTGACCATCCAGGACGTGGTGGAGGTCTCCCTGCTCACCCTCAAAGAGTTAATGAACCTTCACCCTGCTGTGAAGAGCAACTTCAAAGTGTGGGGCAGCATCCAGCACGGCGGCCTCGTGCAGACAGAGAGGGCAAGTCTGGGTAATTGCAGCCTCTGATGCGAGCCCTGCAAAGGATTTGGGAAAACGCGCTTTTGGCTGCAAAAAGGAGTTTTGATTCCCCTCAGCCTGTTCCCTCCTGAGCTCCCCCCAGTGCCCTCCAGCTATGGAGCTTGGAGATGCGTGTCTTGGACTGGATTTGCTTTGTTTCAAGTTCCCTGGGAACCTGGCACTGGTGTTTCCCAGAGGAAGGGTGCCTCCAGCTTCCCAAGCGCCGGGGCTTTGCCACGGCGGGCAGAGAGCTGGGAGCTCCCCGGTGCTCGGGCCTGGGTCTGCAAACACCATCCCCAAGGGTCGAGGTGCAAACCCACAGTCCCGTGGGGACCAGCCCTGCACCCCCAGACTGCAGATCTATCCTTGCATGGCTCTGGGATCTCCAGGCACAGGGCTGGCAGGAGCCGGTGGCCACAGGGATTTGCTTCCCCCATCCCCAGGGATGCAAACACGCAGCTGTGGGCAGGAGGTGGGGAGGCTGGTGCAGCTCCTGCTTCTCGCAGAAGGAGACACAGACACAGACAGAGGTGCAGGGACATGCCTGGCCAGCCCGTGGCCTCCCACCAGCACCTGTCCCACAGCTGGGTTCAGCCTTGGTGTGGGGACAGTGTCACATGAGCCCCCAGTGGCTCGTCCCCCCCACGCCCCGGCCCAGGGGCTGAGAGATGAGTTCTGGTACAGCGGTGCCAGAGCAGCTGCTCCGAGCTCAGAGCAACCTTGGCTGGGTGGAGCATCCCAGGGCCATGGCCTGGCCTCTCCTCTGGCCAAGGACACTTCCCTTTCTCAGCCGGGCTGGCGACCTGGCAGCAAAGGCAGCGTTTCACTCTTGTGTCAACATTTGGAAGAAAAGGGGGGAAGATAATCATTTCTGTCAAACCCTGGGAATGTGGATGCCCCACAAACAAACAGAAGCTCTGTTTCTTCAGTGAAAGGCCGTTGTAAATCTGGTTGGCTGCCAAAAAGTGATAAAAATGATTGCTGTTCCGGCACTAGAGAAGAGTTTTGTTGGAAATGTCACCCCCCACGCGCCCTCCCCACAAATCTCAGTTTTATGGAAACACCATTTTTGGTCAGTAGCCTGGCAGGCAGATGTTTGGCCTGGGCCCCCACTGGAGGCCAGATGCACCCAAATTGCCATTCCCAGCCCCCTTTGTGTCATTTGTTGATTGACAGCTGTCAGTCACCACTCATAGGGGTTAAGCATGCTCTGGAGACCAGATTTCCTCCTCTCCTGAGCTTCCCTGGTGGCGTCAGGACAGGAATTCCCCAGGTTAGGGTCACCATTCCCAGGTACCACTCCCCACCTCGCGGTGCCCAGCATGGGGAGTGTGGGATGGGCAAAGGGGCAGTGCCAAGGGCCTGGGCCACAAGAGTGGTGGCTTTGCCAGGACAAGCCATGGTCACTGGGACAGAGCCACTGTCCCTGGCCAGAGCAGCAGCAGCCTGCCTGGCACAGTCCCTGGCTCCGGAGTGTGCAGGAGGGAGGATGCTCCCTGTCCTCACTCTCACTTTTTAAAGGGCATGAGGAAGATCATTTGTGCCTTCAGAGCTGTGAGCTGGACTTGTCAGGGCTCGTCCCTTATTTATTTAGGAACCGTGGCAGGTTTCCAGCTGGTTGTTTTCCTGGCCTAGTGTTAAACTCCCAACCTTTTGTTCCGAGGCATTGCCCTGGCTTGGGCACCTCGGCCCCAGCCCCGTTCCAGCATCGAGCCCTGTTCAGGGAGCGGGGCAGGGGCAATACCTGAGGGCAGCTCTCAGTGTCCCCTCTGCTCGTCCTGGCACAGCTGGCTGGGACTTTCCAGGTGTGCCCAACCCGGGCCAGCACAGCGGTGACAGGGAAAGGGGGGACATTCCAAGCCCTCCAGCCCTGACAGCTTCAATGACAGAGGGATGTGGACAGGCTGCTGCAGCCCTGGACGTGCAGATCAGTTCCATGAAAATCGCTGGTTTAAAGGTTGGGTGTAAACACTCGCTGTGCTCCTGCCCCTCTGCAGGTCTTTGCAGGATGATAATCCTCGTGAAAACACTTTGGGCCTGCAAGGAAACAGCCCAAGGGCTGGAGAGGGACCAGAGCGGGGTTAAAGCGTGGCTGTGCAGGTGTTTGAGGGCAGTACTGGGCTCTGAACCCCCCAGTTCAGGCTCCTCGCCACACCTGCACACAGGAGCCCGATTCCTTCAGGGAAAAGAGGAGAGAGCTGGGATGAGCGGCTGGGGTGAGCTCATGGCCACGGAGCAGCACATCCCAGTGCCTGGGGGAGCCAAGCTCTGCCGGCTGCGGGGACCTGCCCGGGCACAGCCGCTTCCCCGGCTGCTGCTCCGGAGGATGAGGATCCCACGGTGCGGAGCCTCCTCCTCCGCGGGGAGCGGCCGAGGGGAGCCGGCAGGTGGAGCGCCCGGGGCCACAATTCCGGATCAAAAACCCACACGCGTCCCGGCTCCGATAAAGAGGCAAGGGCAAACCCCCGGGAGCCGTCGGAAACGCGGCGCTGACTGGGAGCGCCCGAGGCGGAAAGCCCGTGCCCGGCTTCCAAGGTGCGTGGTGGTTGTTTTTGCACACTCAGACATAAATAATGATAGAAACCACGCGCAGGTTCCGAATTAGTTAGATAGAACACCCAGTTACCCAGGCAGATTTGCCTGCCCCTTTTCTGGGGCGTCCACAGGCGGTGCGGGAGCATTGCCGGGGGCACTGCTGGGTGGGGAGCGCCTTTGCAAAGGCTCTCCTTGCCCGGAGCGGCTGCTCTGGACGTTCATTTTGAAGCAGACTGTGTCTTTTTAGTTCAGTTCTGTGGCTCAGCTTCATCTTTATTCAGGAAAAACTCCCTTTTAGCACTTGCAGCCTGACTTAGGGAAGGCACGTAGGTCTGGGAAGGAGCAGACTCCCTCCCGTCGGCTGCATCTGCTCCTGACCTGCGTCCCTGTGGAAGCACTGACAGGGTGCTCCAGGAGGGTCAAGACTGCATCCTTGTGAAGCACGTGCCTTTTAACATCTCCCCCTTCCTGTATTTCATGTGCTGATGATCAGGTAGGTAACAGAGAGCAGGAGTGTGGCTGATTTTGGAGGGCCTGAGAGCTGATGAAACGGGATTGCTGGAAACGTGGCCCATCTCCTGCTATTTCACACCAGCCCTCCTGCCCCACAGCAAGCTCCTGCACAAGGCAGGACTCCCAGCTGCATCCCAGAGCAGATCCCTAAGCTGGATCCGTGGTGGGAACCTGAGAGCAGGGAGCCAGGGCGAGCTGGGCTCCTTTGGCCTTCATTCTAATGATAATCAGGCTGAATTCCTCTGCACGACCCCAAGGGATGCAGGCAGGGAGCTTTCCCAGGGAGCTGAGCTTGCTCTCTCTGGTGTCCCCTCTCCAGCGGGATCCAGATGGGCACGGGGCCCTCCTGGGGACGTGTCCTGGAGCTCCTGCCCACACCAGCTCCCTGCACAGAGGCAGCATCCCGGGAGATGGTTTATGCCCGGACATGTCCCACAACCTGCTAGGAGAGAGCCGTGTTCCCTGCGCTGCTTCCCTTCTCCCTGGTGCCACGAAGGGAGCACTGGTGGAAGGAGGGGAACGCCACGTCCTAGAACGTCTGGAGAAGGGTCTGGTTCTTCCCAGCTGGCCCGGAGAATTCAGTCTCTCAGAGGGTGCTGGCGCTGCCGTAAATGCAAACAGCCAAAACAAGTGGGGGGAGTGAGGCCAGCCTGGGACCCCTCTGATCCCCACGGCTTTGGGGGCTGAGGGGAGAGGGTTTTTCATGGCCTGCTTGAGAAGCAACAAGTTCTCCCTGCTGCTTCTTTAACCAGAGCCCTCTCCCATGGCCGGTCCCCAAAGCTGGCTGCACCACGGGCAGGGAGTGGCAGCTCCTGGGAATCCCTGTCCTTGAGATGGACGGACACCCATGACAGGCACCCAGGGGGTCCCTGGCTGTGGAGGTGGGTGGACACTCACTGTGGAGTTGTGTTTTTGTCTCTTGGCTTGATTTACTTTCAAACTCACTGGTTTTGTGGATCCATCCTATCCAGGCTGAGGGACACTGGTGTGGAGTGGGGACAGGGGCCAGGGCTGCTGTGCAGGGCCTCAGTGGGTGCCTGCACCCAGTTGTGGGTGCCCAGGTGAGGATTTGGGGTGCAGCCCAGCCCTTGGTGTGTCCCTGAGTGCCCGTGGGCAGCACAGTGCCCAACACGTGCGCGCAAGCCCGAGCCCAGGAACCTGCCACGTGGAGGGGATGGAGGAACCCAAAAATCCCGACTTCACCATAAAAATATCAATCATCTCCAAACATCCGTGCGATGCTGATCCTTCCCTCCCTGCCTGGTATTTTCTCACGCTCCGAAGCTGGCAGCAGACACTGGGAAGCAGTGTTGGAACTTGTCCTGCCGTCCCATCAAGGCATTTATCTCCAGCATCGAGCCCTAGAGCTGGAAGAGCTGCAAGTAGGGGCAAGGCACGCTCCTGCTTGCTGCTTTCCATTGCGTCACTTGGGCACGGGCTGAGCGAGAGCCCCGGGGCCGGATCCCACACACACCACCCTGCCTGCTCCTGCACAGCACAGCAGCGTCCTCAATGACTGACGGGAGTTGGGGACCCTGGTGACAACCCCTGAGCATCACTGGGATCCCTGCCCTGCCCTCCCAACAGCCTGCAAGGAACCAGCGTGTGTCCCTTCCACAAGGCTCCCAAAAGTCCTCGTGTCTGCACGCTGAGGGTGACCCCAGGTGTGACCCTGGATGTCTGACAGGGATGGGGAGGCTGGTTGGGAGCCACCTTTGGAGCAGAGCATGGCCCAGGCCTGCTCTGGGATGGTGGGGACAGGAGGAGATGGTGGCAGAGATGATGGGTAGGGGATGATGAGGCACCTGCCTCAGTGTGGGATCCTGCTCGGAGCCAGCCCGGGTAATTAACGCAATTACAATTACAAGGCAGGCTGCTCCTTGCCCCTCCCTTGCCGGCTTCTCCGTGAACCAATGGATTTGAAAACCCAGCCACCCTTCTCCACACCCTCCCAGCCCCAGCGCTCCCGCTCCAGCTGCCCATGGCTTCCAGCACAAACTCCTGAGATCCCTCCTCGGGGCCCTGGCACGGCTGGGGTGCCAGCAGCTGCTCCCTGCCGGGGCCATGTGCCACCAGCATTCTGGTGATGACAGCGTGGTGGTCAGTGTCCCCAGGGCCACAAGCCCCAAGAAGCTGATCCTTCCCACCTCTGGTTATGCCCAAGCCAAGGAGATGTCCCATCCCTCAGTTCCCGGGGAATCTTGTGACTCCATCCTGGTAGCTTCAGGTTAGGGAGTGCCTGGCAGAGGGATCCCCATTTTCACGGACAACCTGGCCCTGGGCACTGGCCGGAAACATTCTTTTACCAACAGGGGGGAAAAAAGAGCTCAGCAAAGCTTTATGTGACACCGCAGCAATTCCTGATGGAGCTGCAGAGCCATGGGCACCGTGGGGGGATGGCAGAGCTGCCCTGGGCCCGCGGGACCGCGGTGCCACACTGCACAGGGGCTGGCACAGCTGGAGCTGGGGCTCAGTGGGGGCTCAGGGCATGAGACAGCACCAGGAACAACCGAGCTGAGACAGGAAACCCGCCCGGCTTCCTCCGCACCCGGCGCTCGGACGGTTTGTGCTGTGTGGGTGCTCTGCTGTCTAATAAGGCTGAGCTGCCCACGCAGTGTCTCTGAGGTGACACCAGCAGTGACACCCGGAGTGCCTCTCTGACCTCTCGTTCCACCGCCTACATGCACGAAACCGGCAGCAAACAGCTCTGAGGCTGTCGCTCCTGTGTCACAGGAGGATTTGGCCCCTCATTCTCGGTGGGGGTGGTTTGAGGGGACCCTGAGGGCAGGAGGAAGCTGCTTTGGCTTCTGTAGAACCCACACGGCCAGAGGAAGCTTCTCTTCACGAAGCCAAACATTAAAATGTGTTATTTTATTCATCAAAAACCTGGCACTCCACTTTAGGGAGTGGTGCAAGGTGAGGAGCTGCTGTAAAATGAGAAGCTCCAGCTGGCTGGCACCGAAAGAGTTAAAAGCAAACACTCAGAGTGTTTGTCTTTGGCCAGCCTAGGGCTTGTTTTTCTGACAGAAAAAGATCGTTTTATTTCAAAATTACCAGAACTCTCTTGCTCCCCCGGGCTTGGCTATCCCAGCGGGTTTGCCTTGGGGCAGGTTTTCCCACCCTTGGAAAAAACTGAGCCTTTAAAAACAAAACCCTCTCTAAGCAGTGAAAAAACAAAACAAAACAAAAAATAGGCAAAGCTGCAAATACTTGTTGATTCCATTAAATTCCCAGTTTGGTCATTTCCCAGCTGTCCCGGGTGGAAGTGAGCGAGATTCCATCCACACAGGGCAGATCTGGCTCGGGGCTGCCCCATCCCAACATCCTCACGCCGTGTCAGCCTTGGCTGCGGGGAGCTGGGATTTGATGGGCAGGAAGAAGGGAAAAAAACCACCCCAAACCAACCCAAACCGGGCTCTTTCGATGGCAGGAACCCAAATGTCCCTCTGCACCCTGACCTTCATTGTGTGGGGAAGGAGGGAGCGACTGGGAAAACGTGATAAGGATTGCCCGGGGGTGAGAGCGACGCGGGGCTGGAGCCACACGTGCCAGCACATGCAGTGAGTTTGTCCGTGCTCGGCAGCAGGGGAATGTGGAGGAATGTTCTGGCGGTCTGGGATGGCAGTAGGGGCTGGAGGAGAGGGGCTCCTGAGTGGCCGGTGCCCCAGAAGGACTCAGGGTGCCCGAGGAAAACAGAAGAGTCAGGACTGGAGAACTGAGGGGGAAGATGTTGCTCTGGGGAGCTGCTCCAGGGAAAGTCTGCAGAGGCTCTTCCCTGTCCCCAAACTCGGGGTGCAGGGTGGGAAATCACTCCCTGGAGGCTTCTCTCAGCTGGGACCCTGCCCCACCCCTCACCCACAGCTGCTTTGGGGGAGTAGGGAGCGGGGACCGGGAGTCCCTGTCCCCTCAGGGACTGTGCCACCCCCTGCTCCAGCAGCAATTAGAGCCGAGCTTTACCCGAGTGTGTTAACGTGATCGGGCTAAAGAAACTGTTTACATTCACCTTCCCCTGTGTTTGGTTTGCGATAGCAGCAGAGCAGCAGGCGATGCCGTGGGTGTCCTGTTCTCAGCAGATTTCGGGGGGTTTCCTATGGGAAAAGCAGTGATGGAGCTCTGGCAGGCGCCCATCCAGCTCCTTTCGCCGATTTTTTATTTATGTTTAGCCTCTACCTCGTCTCAAATAAAAAGAGTGATTTAAAACCCTTTGCAATAAAGCAATTCAAACAGAAGCCGGTCTGCAGCGCTGTGTAATGGGGGAGAAGGTTCTCGTTATTTGCTTAATTACAGGTTTTTGTTTGTCGAGCACTTGCGGGTGAATTGTTTGCAAATAACAGGTGAGTTTATTCATGCTCAGAGTCCTGAGCCCTGGGATTAGAGCTGGGCTAGGAGACAGGAGGCTGGAGAGTGCTGAGGGCTGTGGGTGACCCCTGGAAAGTCCCAGGAGGGACTCGAGGGACCTGGGCTCGCGTGCTGGTTCCTCGGAGGAGCTGCAGGGCCGTGATGCCGCTCTGCTGGAGCTGGCTGCCTTACACAATATGCTCTGAATCACGTGCAGTTTATCCTTTTATACACTGCAGATAAGGATTAACTGCTTTATGGAGTCCCTGTAAAACGCAGTCCATTAATGGGAGTGAACCGAGGTTGCCTGGGTTTTGGAATCCTGGATTCAGCCCGTCAGGCCTGGCCACTGACTGCCAGGTGTTTCCTGACCTCCTCCCGCGTGTCTGCAGGAGATAACACCTCTCCTTAGGAATTCTCCCCCAGTTTATGATGCAGATAAGGGAGTTTTGGGGTGTTGGAAGGAGAAGCGGCTGCCAGGTGCTGATGCCATGCTGAGAGTAGGTGGATTCACAGCTGGGATGGACACGGGATCTCTGTGACCACAGCTGGTCTCAGTCATTTTGGGGCCGCCCTGCTGCTGTGATGTCCCAGCACTGGAGCTCGGGCATCTCCTGAGAGTGTCCGGACTGATGGAAACGGCAGCTGCCCTCAGTACATGGAACAGGGAAGTGACACCGGGCAGGGGGATGCGGCCCCAGCCAGGAAAAACAAAGCGCAGGAGGCAAACATGTCCCTGCACCCACCCACCCGCCTCTCCGAGGGCTGCAGAGGGCAAAGCCCAGACGGGAAAGCGCTCCCAAAGCGAAGCAATCCCAATGTTTGCAGCCCGCACGCCGAGAGAAGAGGCGCACCTAAAACTGTGACCGCGCTGGAGCGGCGATTGAGGCGGGAGGAATCATCCCATCAGGAACCCACCAAAGGGCAGCAGGCACTTCTCTCTGCCTCCCACCCTGCTTGGTCAAGCCCGAGCGAGCCCCGCAGCCGTGCCCGAGCCGGGGCCGAGGGGCAGGAGGCGGCTGCAGGTGCCGAGCTGGGCTCGGAGGGGCCGGGGTGACTCAGGAGTGACTCAGGGCAGAGTCACGCAGCGCCCGCCGGCTCCCGGAGCTGCGCTTCGCCCCGGCCTGCGCTCGCACATCGCGCTGGGGGTGATGCGGAGCCGGCACGGAGCCACGGCGATCCCGAGCCATGATCTGGAGTGTGGGAAAAGCGCAATCGCTGCAAACAATCAGAGGCAAAGCCGGCAGCAGCACGCAGCGAGGCAGCGAGGAATTTGGACGGGCATTCCAGCGGCGATGACAGAGGAGGGGCTGGGAGCTGGGCCGGGAGTGCAAAAAAAAACATGCTGCGATTTGTTTTGGTTTTTCTCCCTCTCTGCAGAGCTGTCCCGCCCCGCTTGGCTTTCGAGTAAAGCCCTGGGTGCTGCAGGCGGGTGGCACGGCGGGAGCCGGGGCTCGGCGAGCCCTGCACGGGCAGCACTGCCCCGCTGGCACCGGGGACAAGGACAGCTCTGCTGTCCCCTCTCACACCTCAGCCATGCTCCTGTGACCGCGATCTGGGACACGGGGACGCGGCTCTGCCGGCCGCGTGTGGCCGGACCCTTCTGCCTCCTGGATGGCACTAAGGAGGTGCCATCCGACGGGCAATAAGTGGCCCATGTGCCAGGAGCCACCCGCGTGGCTCAGCACCCATCCACCGGCAGGCACTGCCAACACTGGTGGGTCTGAGCGAGCTGCTTCCCATTCTGTGACTCAGTTTCCCCTGAAACAATGACAAAACATCTCTGCACCTTGGAGACGGGCAAAACTTTGCCTTGGAGGGGACCAGCTTTGGGCGCGGGGACATGCCCGTGTGTACCCCGCATCCAGGAGCTGTGGTGGGCACCGGACTGGTGTCACTGGTCAGCAGAGCACGTCCCCGAGGGGCTGCAGCACAGGCTGTGACCTCGCAGCTCCGTCACTCCCTCCCCTCCCGGCAGCTCCTCCCGGCCCTTCCTGACCCACTTTCTATCTTTGCATTGCACAATAAAGCAAAAGCAAAATGGAGCAGGGACAGCGGACGCTGGCAAGGCCAGGGGCACACGGGGAGAGGCAGCACAGCCCTCGGGCACCGCTGAGTGGCACGGGGCAGGGCACGGGGCAGGGCACGGGGCAGGGCACGGGGCAGGAGGTGCTGGAGGCTGCTCAGGCTCTGAGAGAGGACCTGGGCTTGTGAGGATCATTCTGTCTTGCCCACCGTCACACACGGGACACCTTCAAGGCTGTGGCTGTCCCACAGAGCCCTGGCTGTCACCAACAGTGCTGCCCGTGTCCCCTCACCCTGCCGGGAAGGGAAGGTGTGGGGCAGACCCAGAGGGCCGAGAGGGGACAGGAATTTGGATTTCAACAGATTCCCAGCCACCTCCACATCCTCGGTGCCCATCTCCACCCCGCGCCACCTGCATCATCCTCCTCCCCTGCACGGGCACCCGGTGGGCAGAGGCTCCTCCCGGGGCACCGGGAGGGATAATTGGCAGAGTGTGCGGCTGCCCTGGGCCGTGTTTCGCTCCTTGCTCCAGGCAGAGCAGCCATCCGGGAGCTAAAAGCATTCAATTGTTCACTGATGCTTTCCTTTGAAGCCCTCGCTCATCCTCCAAGGTCTCTATCGATTGGGGACTCCAGGAAAGCCTCTGCCCTTCTCCGCCTTCATCAATGACTTTCCCACATTAATCCACCTCTTCCCTTGATAACCACGCTAATTACTCTCGGCTAAGTTGACTCTGGCAGGGCACTGGAGGCTGGGAAGAGGAACCTGCTCAGCCTGGCTGTGCTTTAAAGCTGCAGGGCTGTCCAGAGACCGGCCCCAGCACTGGAGGGAACTGGCCATACTGGGAATGGGAGCACCGTGGCATGGGGCTGACCGAGGGGCAGCACAGGAGCTGGGGAATGGGGGACGTGTGCTGCTGGGAGAGGGGTTTGCTTTCCAATTTTGAGGCTTTTGTACCTCCCAGGGAATCCCCAGTGATTTTGCATGGATGATGATCCCGGACTGTGCCCCAGGGGGATGCACATCC
>VYXC01003291.1:266844-283450 GCA_013397175.1 Platysteira castanea
ACATTATCTCATTTTTATACACGTCCCAACTCCACAAGGGATTGGAGAGCATGTCACTTCCTTCTCAATCTCACTGGAGAAGAAAGGTGCTCATCAAAGTTGTTATATCACAAAAGGAATGAAAAACAGAAAATACCGTTAAGTAAACACTGGCTATTATTTACATAAATTTATGTGAAAGAATCTGACTCCAAGGTTAAAAACAGAAGGCTTACAAACCAGGGCAACATCTCCCCACTCTTAAGGTGGGATCATGGGAAGAGCTGGAGGCCTCCAGTTCCAGCAGCCCCTCCGGCAGCAGGGAGATGGATGGGTTCAGGGTGGAGAGGAGGCAGCAGGGGGGAGCCCAGCCCGTTCAGGAGGAGGATGAAGCCCGGCAGGAGGTTAAAAGTCAACATCTTTCCCTTTCCCAGCTCCTCCAGGTCAGAGGGAGCTTCCCAAGGTTATCAGCTGGGGTCAGGCACTGGGAGGACGGCAGTGAGAGTCTGGGGGTTGGGGTGCCAGGGCAGGGGGCTCAGCCCCCCTCGGGGACAGCCACCCCTGTGCCCAGCGGGACCACAGGGACAGTTACCCTGACAAGTATCCTCATTCCCTAACCTGGGAAAGGGCACGCACGAATTCGAGGATGCAGAAACACTGAAGGGCAACCAAACCTCCCAGCCAGAGGACTCAGCACAGCAGAGAACACTCCGGGGGTTCTGCTCAGTCTGAGCTCCACGTGGGCTCTGACCACGGTCCACGGGGACCTGGTCCTGCTGTGCCCAGTGCTGTGCCAGGGCCATCGAGGCACAGCTTGTGCCTGAGCCCTCTGTGTCCTGCCCGAGCTCTGGGGAGGCTCTGCAGAGCCCTCTTGGCTCGGCGGGTGTGAGGTGGGCCCCAGACTCTGCTGCAGTTGCTGTTTTGATGTCGTTAATGTGACAAGTTGGATTAATTAAGTGCGTTTGGAGGCCTTCCTGCCTTTCCAGGGGCTTTTACTTCAAAGGGAGGCAAACCACGAGAGCATCTCCCTCTCTGAAATGCCTCTGTGTGCCATGTCAAGGGGTTTTGGGAGCATCAAAACTCTTCCTGCTACTAAACTGGAGCTCCAGCCCACAGCAGCCATGGGAACAGGAGTGGAGCTTGCCTGTTTCTCATGTGGGTGCTCCTCACTGCCCACCAGCCTTGCTGTGCCCCCAGCTCTGCCCCAACACCCCAGGGAGCAGCTTCTGCCTGGCACTTTCTCCCCTGCCTGTGACCTATGAGTCTGGAAACTTCGGGAGAATGAAGTGGCCTTTTTTTAAAGTCCCCAAGAGGCGGAGAAGTTGTTTCACGCTCCTGCTGGGTTTGTCCTCACGAGGTTTCGGAGTGTTTGGTAGCAAAGTGAGGCTGTCACAGAGCTCCCCTTGCTTCTGTTTCCTTTCCCTGTGTGCCTGGCAGAGTCTTTTGCCCCAGTTTGCTGATTTTGTGACCACGGCCTTCAAACCCCCTCTGGAGAGGACAGCAGCTGTGAGAGGAGCACTCACCTGCATCGGCAGAGAGGAAAAGTGTTTTAAAGCTGGGGGAAGTGCTGCTTTTTATATCAAAACAGCACCTGGGAGCATTGCCCTGCCCCGAGGGGCCTCCAGCCTCACCTGGCAATAGCAGAGAGAGGTGACAGTGGGGACAAGTGTCCGTGCTGCCCCTCAAGTGCATCAGGGCTGATGTGTTCCCAACTTGCTGCTGTCCCTAATGCCCCAGGATGCACGGGGAGCAGGGACACACAACAGCAGCCAGCTGGTCCACGCTGGCAGCTCGCTCCTGGCTGCACCAGGGCACAGCTGGGTGTCACTGCAGGCTCCCTGACATCCCTTCACCAGGCCCTGCCCGCTGGCAGCATCCTGGGGGAGATTCGATATTAAAGGTGCAGCAAAGTAAAGAGCAAAAGTTGGAACAGGGAGTGCTCAGCTCTCCCCTCCCTTCCCCCGGGGAGTTCACTCCTTATCTAGCCCCACTCCCGTTTCCTTCTGGGATAAACCAGGAACGGGTGGACTGGGTTTCCTTCGCTTTGCAGTTGATGTGGCCAGCCCAGACCACCCCACAGATGGGGAAGAGCTTCCCAGCGTGTCCGTGCTGGATCGGGAAGCAGCCGCGCTCCGGGGCCACAGCTGCCAGGCCGGGAACGCTCTGGAAAATTCACTCACCAGGGCCTCCTCATCGGAAGAAAAGTGGAGGCACCGGGGGTCCAATTACAATGTATTTAACATTTCTGAGCTCAGCGGGGCCTCGCTGTCTCACAAGTGGGTCACGCAATCAGCCCGGAGCCGCAGTGTCAGGCTGGCTCCGGGATTAAGTGTGGTGTAACCGGAGCCCCGAGCTGGGACGGGCAGACTTTTATCGGGCTGTGATTGCACAGTGGGAGCAGGGCTGGGATGAGGTCCCTGACCTGTGCAAAGGGCTCGGCCATGTGTGGCCAGGGGATGGCTCAGAGGGCTGACGGAGCAGTTGTGCGGCACCGTGTCCTCACGTCTCTTTTCTGGGAGCTGACCCTTTTTTGCAGAGCTTTTGATGATGTTTCTGAGGGACAGCCTGGTGCTGCTGGGTGGTCTGGCCTAGCACTGTTGGATGAAAAGGTGTCAACTTGCAGAGCTTCGAAATAAATGGTCATCTCAGTTCCTTTTTGCAAGAAATGTCACAAATGTTGGATCTGCCCGATACTGGCTGCACTGGCACCCGGTGCCTTTGTCTTTCTCTCTCCCCAAAGTGCTGCTCGTGTTTCTTTTCCTCACTGCAATAGTGTCTGTGTGTGGAGTTTCCTGTGGTGAAGCTGCTGGGGGGGACCTGGGTTGGTTTGTGGAGGGATTTCTGACTCCTGACACTCCCACAAGAGAAAAATGAAACAAACCTGAAGAGCTGAAGTGCCACGTCTCCCCAAGAGAAGGAGGGTGAAACACCCATCATTCCGGGTTGGTCAGCATTTACTTTAAGCTTTGAAATACTGAAAAACTGGAGCAGCATCATCTCCCAGCAGGGATGAGAGGTGGTGATTCTGAAAGGCAACGACCTGCCCTGGCTGGGCCATTTCCCCAAACGTGTGTCCATAATGGTCTGCACAGCCTGGGGCAGCAGCTTCTGCTCTCACAGAGCCCCCACCTTCCTCTGCTGGGCATTTTGGGAAGCCCAGCCTGTGCCATGGGGGAACACGTGCCAGGAAGGGATCTGGAGAATGTCTTTCCAGGTGTGCAGGGAAAGCAAAACCCTGGAGCTTTGATCGACCTGGCTTTGGCTGCAAGAGATCAACCCGCAATTTGGGGGATGCTCAAGGGAGAAAATGACTCTATTTCCTTGCTCAGAGAGGGGGGAAAAAAGGGTTGGAATCAAAGACTCGGCTTTGCTGGGCTTTGCTTTGTTCTGTGGCTCTGCTTTCCCCCCCGAGCTATCAGATGCTGTCCCCCGAGGCCGCTGGCAGCTGTGCTGGCTCGGGAGGCACCGTGTGAGCATCGCGTCTGCACAGATGGACACACAGACAGACAGAGCGGCCGCGGGCTGCGGGAGAGTGATTTCGCATCCTCTCTAGCGCAGTCCCAGGGGTCAAGGACGGCGGGGAAGCGTGAGCCGCTGGAGTAGGAAAACAGGAAGCGCTGGTGGCAGGAATTGGTGTCATTTAGCGTTTCGCGTCCCGGGGAGGTGTGGGGCCGGGGCTGCTTGCATCACCCTGCTGGAGGCTCGAGCAGCCACACGCTGGGTGTCCCTGTCCCTCCCGCTTCAGCTCTAGGGTGACACGGGGTGTGCCATCACCCCTGACATCCCTCCATCCAGCTCCACGGGGCTCAGGGCGCTCCGGGTGCCACCAGGGAATGGGTTAGGATGCTGCCGTGATGGCTGGATCCAGCAGGGCGGCCCGTGTTACCTGCGCCCAAACATCTGCAGCAAATCTGCCCAAAACCATCCGCCCAAAACGCCGAGCGGCCCTTGAATAAACCGCGCTTGTGTTCCCGGGGAAACAACGCTGCTTGCGGTGCTTGGGGGTGAAAGGGTGTCCTGGAGAGCCTGGCAGCCCTGGGGAACTCGGGATGTCTATAAATACAGAGAGGCAGCTGGGAAGGGGGAACGGATGGTTGGTAGAGGGAATTGTCCTGTCCCCTCCATTCCCAGGTTGTGTCACAAGCGCTTGTGCTGGCTCACGGGGACTGCAGCTCCCTATGCCAGGTCCAGGTGAGCTGGAAAGGGCTGTGCGGGACCTCTGGGGGCTCCTGCTTGTGCCCTGCACCCTCCCCACCTGCACACCCGCTCCCGGCCCCGCTCCCGGCCCCGCTCGCCCCGGCTCCCGTTTCCCCCGCGGGGCAGCCGCAGCGGGCGGGATCGGTGATTTATTAATGAAGCGGAGGGACTGCGGCGCTGGGGCGTGCCAGGCGGAAATGTCTGCTCCGAGAGATTGGATAACCCTCTGGCCTGCTTCCCTTCGCAGCCTTCGAACGGCCGCGGCTCCCAGAAGCACCATATCCTCTTCCTCCCCCTGCCAGCTCCCTCCCTCCCTCCCTCCCTGGGGCAGCCTGGCTGCAGTTTGGTGTCCGATCATTTTATTTTGTTACAGGATCCTTTTTTGTTGTTGTTTGGTTGCTGCAAGAGCCGTAATTGGCTCGTTACAATCGATGGAGATAATAGATACTGCATTCCAGTTGTTGTAGGGGTGAAGCTGTGTTTAACTCAGAGGAACTCCAGAAGTAAACAGCCAGGGAAGAGCTGGCTCGGGGAGGAGTCGCTCGTGGGTTGAAACCTTTCCTGGGAAAACTTCGGCCGGGAGCAAATATTTATGGCTGATCTGTAAATACCCATGCAGGAGGTTTTAGAGCAGGAGCCGTGGGCTGTCCATGTCCTGCTGACACCAGGAGGATCCGGGCTGGGAACACCTGGACCAGTCAAAGAATCATGGAATGGTTTGGGTTGGAAGGACCTTAAATCTCACCCACTCCACCCCCCTGCCATGGGCAGGGACACCTTCCACTGTCCCAGGCTGCTCCAAGCCCCATCCAACCTGGCCTTGGGCACTGCCAGGGATCCAGGGGCAGCCACAGCTTCCCTGGGCACCCTGTGCCAGGGCCTGCCCACCCTCCCAGGGGAGGATTTCTTCCTAATATTTATTCTAAATCTCTCCTGTTTAGTTTAACACGCTTCCCCCTTGCCCTGTCCCTGCCTGCCTGTGATTCCTGGCGTGGAGAGCTGGTGGCCAGTGGCACTGCAGCGTGTCCAGCTGTAACCCTGGGCCACGGGGCGAGGCAGGGCTGTGTGTGCTCCCTCACGCACCCCTGCAGCTCCTGCATCCCGTGGCTGCTCCTGCCCACCCCCGTCAGCACAAACTGCTTCCAGGAAATGGGCTGGGAGAGGAAACAAGCACTAATGAAGAATCCCTTGGTGAAAAATGTGTTTCTACAACCGTTAGATTATTTTGTCCTTGAGAGGCGGGGGAGGAGATAACGAAACAGCCTTGCTGCATTCCAGCCTTGGCTTTGGGGACGCTGGTGCTGTGCTGCCCAAGGGCCCTCTCTGGGGGTGCCACATCTCCCCCTTGTTCCTGGCAAGCCCCCCCTTTCCCCACACTACTGCGGGAGTGAAAATATCCCCTGTGGGGCTGATTCTCTGTGCTGAACAGAGCCAGAGGGGCTGCAGGATGATGGCACCCAAAGAGCCAAACACAGAGCCCTCTTTTGAGAAGGGACCTGTGGAAGAATACAGCCTAATTTAAGGGGTGGAAGTGCTGCCAGATTCGAAGGGTCCCTGTGGGGTTTGTGCCAGGGACAGCAGTGCCTGAGGGTTACCCCGGGCTGGCTCAGTGGGCACCGCACAGGGACAGGCAAGGAGCAGGGACTGTCACAGCCATGAAATGTCCTGTGAGCACCTTCCAGGACGGGCTCAGGCATCTAGTGAGGCTGGAGGGGAGCTGTGCCGTCCCAGGAGCCCGAGGAGTGTGTAGAACACTGGGTCTGCTGTCTCTGGGGCTGCCCTGAGCTCCCGAGCGCGTTGTTTTCCGTGAGCTCCCGACAGCCTTTCATCTCCTGCGCTCGGGAGTGACTCAGGCCAGGAAACTGGGGGACGTGGCCGTTCAGTTCCACCTCGGGATGCCTTGCATGTCGTCCCACGGCAGCTCCCAGCCCAGGGCTGCCCACCACTCCACACCCCGGGGTGCTGGAGCACCCGCATCCCGCATCCCGCATCCCGCATCCCGGGCAGCGCGGCCGCTCGGCATCCCGTGGGCGGCCAGCAGCCGTGACATTCCTTTGGAGATGGGACGTTTGTGCTCAGGAAGGCCTGAAAAAAGCCAGGGACAAAGGAGGGAAGTGATGGTGGCCGCGTCTGGAGTTATCTTGCTGCCGCACTCGCGGGGGCCGCTGAGTGACAGCGCTGCTCGCTGTCGCTGCCGAGGGGCAGGAAACACTCATCTCCTCATCTCCGCCGGGCCCTTCCTGCCCTGCCCCGCCCCGCTGCCGCCCGGGCAGGGGGATGGAGCCCGGAGCCCTTCCCGGGGGTGCCCAGCATGGGTGGGCACTGCTGAGAGAGCGCTGTGCCAGCGCATCCCAAATCCCCCCAGCCGCGCGGGCTTCTCCCGTGTGCTGGCATTGGAGCATCAGTGCCTTCCACCCAAACCAATTTGCTCACTGGGCAGGCAGCTCCAAACAGCTTGGAGAGCCCCAGACCAGCCTCTTTCCGCCGTTTCCTCACTCTGTTAGTCGGTTTGATTGGGGTAATTTCTCTGATTTGGCTCCTCAGCTAGCGAGGGCAGCTGTGGGGTGGCAGCACGGGTGGGAAAAGGCAGGGAACTGCACGTGGTGGCCGTGGGGACCTGGGACAGGGGGCACAGCAGCCTGGGCGTGCAGGAAGCCAGGAGAAAATGCATCCCCAGCCAGGAGAAAATGCATCCCCAGCGCTGCAGCCCAGGGAGGGGATCCCCCAGCACAGCCCCAGCTCAGGGTGCAGGGCCATTGTGTGCTCTCCCCTCAAATGGGAAGTGAAAGAGGAGCAGTAAAAGGATGTTTGGCTTAACCCTGTCTGCTTCGGAGCATCCTGTGATGAAATGTTGCTTTACAGCTTCTTCCAGAGCCTGCCCCGCTCTGGATGCCAGCAATGCACCTGGGACTGCAGCAGGAACAAAGGGATCTATTTGCCCTCCCTTTAGGAGTGGAAGAATCTCACTCATATTTTTCGATTGGAAGGACTCGTTTTTCCACCGTGGAGAAAAAATAAAAGTGGTTTTCTTTCTAATAATATTTAGCACCTCTCGAGCCAAAACCAGCCCCAGAGGCGTTGGCTGGACTGAGCTGTGGCTTGTCCTGCTCAGGGATGCAGAGTGGGGTGTCACAGGGCTCTCAGTGGGATGGGATCGAGGATTTCTCCTGCCCGTGTGCCCAGAGCTGTGCACAAACCCCAGGTCCTGCCGTGGAGACCCGAAGGAAGGAGTTTACACAGCACAACAGGCACGACAGGAATCTGGTTTATCAGCAGAGCTGATTGAACTCTGCCAGGCTGTCCTGGTGTTTAGGGTGCATTTCAGCTTCTTTCAAACACGGGTGTTTCACAGCCAGGTTGGTGTTTGAGCCCCTTTGGGGGGGATTTCAGGGGCTCCTTTTTGGAGCTGTAGCCAGGCCCTGCTCTCAGGTAGTGAAAACACCCCTGCTGGAGAATCCGCTTTCCTTTTCAGGTTCTTTTTTAATTATTTGCAGCCACAGAGGCTACCACAGCGACTCACGGACATGAAAATGCGGGAGGTGTGTTTTCAGTGACTTTTAGATGTCAGAGAGGTGCCACAATTCAGGCCAGAAATGGAGACACTCCTGGGGCACCCACACCCCTCATCCCGCTGTGCCCAGAGATGGGCTCTGATTTCCTTCCCTGCTCCCACATCCCGGATGGAATCACCTCTCCCCGAGCTGGTGGCAGCTCCCTGTGATGGAAATGTCACAGCAGCTGGCTGCAGACCTGTCCCAGCCTCTGGGCTGAACAGCTCCACACCAATAACAGCCTCCTCTAGGGCCAAGTTCCTAAAGTCCAGCAAAAACAGGGCTTTGTCATGGAAATGCTGAGATGACATTAATGGCAGTGTCCTGGACGCAACTCTAATTAAAGAGAGGAAGGAGAACTGAGGCAGGATGTCCTGTTTGGCTGCCCAGGATGGAAAGCTTGTCACAAATAAAGTGCATTCTCGTGCTTTGTCTCAGTCCCTCTGCACGAGGCTTTCCCAGATCCCGCAAATGCTCGTTTTCTTACCTCTCCTGGATTTTTGTTTCTTTTCTTTCGAAAGAGCTCCTTGCGAGGATTTTTTCCCTCTGCCCACTGAGCTCTCAGACTCTCCCACTAAATAAATGTCATCTCAAACATGAAGTGAATGTGCTTTTTATCCCTTGAACAAAATCACCCAGGCACGATTTGCTCCATGCAAAAAACTTCCCTATTAAAGTCGCAGAACAAACTCTGGCAAGTGAGCAGGGACAGGCAAATCAGAGCTGGGAGTAAGATTGCAAATGTTTCCTTTGGAAAACAGGCTTTCCACAGAATTAGCCCGGGGTATGTCACAACCAATCTCGGAGCTGCTTCCCATGATAGAAAAATAAACCTAAATCAAACCAGAGCAAAAAAAAAAAGGAAAGAGAAAGAATTCAGAAGTTAACAGGCCAGTGATTTCGCTCTCTGTGTGCCACAGCAATCCTGATCCAACCAATTTTTGTGCTCATACAGAGCCTGCTGAGCGCTGCTGGCTTCGTATCTGGGACTAATCTCAGCAAAGCTCAGGTTTAAGGCTGACACCTGAGCTCAAAGCAGTGTCCCAGCAGCTCTGCCTTGCAAATCCAGGATTAAAAGCCTGGTGTGTTTATGGAGAATACGCCGATGGGACCCGAACTGTTCATTTGTGCAGCAGCAGGAACCGGGCACGTGACGAGGCCCCGCTCCAGTGGCTCCGTGTCTCGGGCTGATCCCGATGTTCTCGCTCCTGCCGGGACACCGGTGCTGCCCTGCCCGTTTCCTCGGAGCACAGACCCTCTCTGGGCTGCTGCCAGGGAAGCAGCAGCTCCGAGGCTGCTCTGCAGCCTGGATTTTTATGAGTGAAACAGCTGAAGGCTCCCCACTGGGCTGGCACAGCCTCCAGCAGCATCCCTGAGCCCTGCATCCTCCAGGAGCAGAAGGACAGTGCTCTTCTGCTGTAAATCAGAGTTGGGTCATTCCCAGGGTTTCTTCTGGACAAGTTTATCCTCTTTGTTGGGGCACTCAGGTGATGCATGGGGCAGAAATCCCAGTGCCTGCTCAGCCTTTTTTGGGGCTGGTTCTGCTGATTCTGGCAGGCAAATCAAGGGCTGGGGAGGGAATGAGCCTATTCCAGCCCCACAGGGAACTTGGCAGCCCCACAGGGGCTGTGGGGCTCAGGGTTCCAGCCCGACCACTATCCCCGGCCTTGCAGAAGCACTCAGAACCCTGTCACAGCCTGCCCCGCCTCGGGAAGAGCCTGCCTGGTCCCACCACCACAGGACCTGTCCCCCCAGCCTGGCCTGGACCCCCAAACCCACTGCTGTGACCCTGCTAAACCCGACCTTCCCCTGTGGGGAGCAAAACCCCTCGTGGCACCCGGCCCCGCACACCCAGCTGGGCTCTCCTGGACTTTGTGCCTCTCTGCTGCTGCTCGGCAGCTCCTGCCTTCCTGAGGAGCTGTGTACACACGTCCTGCCCGCCTGGCACGGCCCCGGAGCCTGTCCCCAGCCTGGCAGCACCACGGGGAACTGCTGCTCTCAGGGCACTGGGGGAAAGTTTAGGCTCCTCATTCCTGCAGGTTAATGAATTACCTTCATGCACCCAGGTGGGAGGCGCAGTCCCTGCACGCTCCGTGCTGGGAGCTCAAGAGGAGCAGGGATAAAAACAGAAATCCGAGGGGCTGGCAAATTCCCATGAGTTTGGTGTAATCCCCCCTTTCTCCACACACCTCTCCCGCTCTGCTCTGCTCCCATCCCGGGCTGGACGTGGGGATGGGCTCCCAGCTGGGCTCCCTTGATGTACCAGACCCATAAGTAGGACCTGAAACCTCACTCGAGCTTCAGCTGGGGGGAGTTTGGTCGGGAAGTTTTGGCAGCAAAGGGTAAAACCGTGTGCGGAGCTGGAAACAGGGTGAGGGAGCGGAGCTGCTGCTCGGGGCTGGAGGTGACACCATTTCCTCATGCACTGAGTCATCCCAGCGCTCCCAGATGCACCTTTGCCCAGTGCCAGGCTCTGCAGACGTCTGACCTTAGCAGAGGTGATGCCTGACCCCTTTGGGACCGATGGTGTTTGTCCCTCCGAGTGCTGTGGGGGCATCCCTCCCGCTGCACTCACTGAGCACGGACAGCTTCAGAGAAGAAAAGTGGAAACCTGCCAAAATATATTTGGAGACCCACAGCTTTAGCACTGAGAGGTGATTTCAGCCCAGCTCAGCTGGGAGGAGTCCCTGATGTGCTGTCAGGAGGGTCACCAGCTCTGCTGAACCCCTGGGCAGGCGGCAAAGCTGCCAAGATAAAACCAGGAGAGAGGCAGAGAGAGGGCACAAAATGATCAGTTTAACCATTAGGGCACATCCATCCTTCCTGCAGTGATCACAGAGCAGCTCCTCCCGGGAGAAATTTGGCCCATTTTTTGTCTGATTAGTTCCTCTGCTGCCGACTCTCGCTGACATTTGCTGCTGACACTGCCCAGCCGCGGCTTCGCGCTCCGAGCAAATATTTTCCTTGGATGGGAGGGAAGCTGCTCCGAGGAGCTTGTGTGGGAACCCAAAGTGGAGCTGGATCCCCTGTGCTCCCTCGGGGCCCTGCTCATTACCTGCAGGCCTGGAGGGAAGCGATGCTCTGGCTGCAGGGTGGGAGCTGCTGGCCCGGGCTCTGGCTGGGGGCAGAAACCCCTCGGGCAGGTTTGTGCCCAGTGTTTGGAACAGGTCTGGCTGATGTGTGGAAAGGAGGGAAGGGTGGTGAGGCTCTTCTTTCCCAGGATTGCTCTGGCAAGAGCTGGGAACCACGGGGAGGCCCCAGCCTGTGGCACTCGCCTTCATCCTGAAGATCAAGATGAGCATCACCTTGGAGATGCTCAGATATCCTCACAAGGCTCAGCCTCTGCTCCCCAGCTCGGGAAGCTTGTCTTGGAAATCTGGCTTGCACGGGGGGAAGAAAGAAGTGCAGAGAAAAATACTCTGTGGTTATTTAAGGCCCACTAAATGGGGAGTAGTGCTGAGGACTGAGCTGGTTTGGGTGAGACCACACAAACGGGACCACACAGATAAAGTTCTGACACTTGGCCAAGCCCCTGAGACCTCAGCGCGCATCCTCTCCCCAGAGAAGCTGGCAGAGGGTTTGTGGTGTCCTGTAAAGGCACCAAAACGGGGCCAGTGTGAGGTGCTGGCCACATACCAGGCCGAGTCAATGCCCTGCCTGCTTGCACACACAGCTATAAATGAGATTTTGAGAGAGCTCGGCAAGGGGATCCTCTAAACCCCATCCGCCGAGAGTGCCCAGCGTGGGCAGCAGTGGGGAAGGACAGTGAGAAAAAGGGCAGATTTTTTTCAGGAACACCCGGGGACTGTCCCTGGTGGGCAGGAAGTGCTGACAGGTTTGGGTGCCGCCCTTCACCTGGGATAAGTGAGAGGGGAGCAGCCAGAGCTGCGTCCGCAGTCGCTGGAGGACGGCGCGAGCAGCCCCAGGAACCCTCGGTCAGGAGAAAGCCTTCACAACTATATTTGTGCAGGCAGCTCTGAAGGCTCAGACCTTTATTCTTGCAGGCTTTTTAAACGAAAGGTCATTTTTCTCTTCCCTTCCAGAAAGGGGAAAAAAAAAAAGAGAGAGAGAGAGAAAAAAAAAAGTGAATTCCTCTTGACGCAGATCCCCTTCCCCTCTGGATGGGAGTTCAATTGTTCTTGCAAGCAAACTCCAAATCTGCCCCTCGCATTCACTTCCTTTTTCCTGCCCGAAAGGAAACAGAGATTTCTGACTGTGTGAACTGGTCCTTTATTTAAGGACACAAGAAAATAGCTAAATGCTAATTCAGTGTGGATCTATGCACTTTAGCATGCGGCCCGGCAGAACAAAAGAAAGAGAAACATGTCCCCGCCCTTCCCAGCTGAATTGTAAACTGCCCACTGGTTTGAGTATAATGGGTATTTATGAAAGTTATCCTAAAACATTTACTCGAGTCCAATGCAAACCCAGACCCCTCAGCCAGGAAGTTTTTAGCTACCAAAAATAATCACCAGGCCCTGGTTAATATTTTTAACGACCGTGCGTTCTTGGGAATTTCCTCTTCCCTCCATGGAGATAAGTGATTAAACAAAATAAAGGCCGTGGCCATTTTGATAGACTGCGATGTGTCAGGGAGGAGAAATATCAACAGTTCTTTCTTTTTTTTTTTTATCTTTTTCCTGAGTCCTGACTTCTGCATTCACTGTCTGACTTTCAGGCTGAATTCCACTTCTCTGTCACGCTGCTGAAATCCAGCGAAGTCAGCAGAAAAGCCATGAAAGTTTCCTGGGTAGGACTTTTAAGCCAAGGTATTAAATGCACTAATGGGAGACACTTATCTCTTACACGCCTTATTAATTTTACAGAGAGGACACGGAGCTCTGCTCAGCTGGGTGTTTTTTGGCTGGATCATCTCTGCAGAGCACCATCAGTGTCACGTCCTGCCCATCCTTCAGGTCTTCTCCATGGAGACCTCCTCTGGACTTTGTCCCTCACAACGAGCTCAGAACCAGCCCTTGGAGTGCATTTTTTTGCATGCAGAGGGGTTTTTTGGAGGTAGAAAATTTTTAATCAGTTGCTGGTGTTTTGTTCTGCCACTAGGAAGATTTAAAATGTCCATTTTTGTCGTCTACAGTGATTAGTTAAGAGGTGATGGGAGAGAGATTGTTGGCTGCAGGCAGAGAAGAGGAGGAGGAGGGCTCAGCCCTCAGGACTCTACTGAGGATGGAGCAGCCCAGAAGTCACCTTTACAAGGACATGGAGTGACAGGATAAGGAGGAATAGCTTTAAACTGGAAAAGGGGAGGTTTTGATTAGATATTAGGGATAAATCCTTCCCTGTGAGGGTGGGCAGGCCCTGGCACAGGGTGCCCAGAGAAGCTGTGGCTGCCCCTGGGTCCCTGGCAGTGCCCAAGGCCAGGTTGGACAGGGCTTGGAGCAATCTGGGACAGTGGGAGGTGTCCCTGCCATGGCAGGGGTGGCACTGGATGATCTTCAAGCTCCTTTCCAACCCAAACCAGTCTGGGATTCCATGAAATAAAGGGCAGGCCTGTGGGAGCCCTTACCTGGCTGATCATTTGGTGTTACTTTCAGCAGAGAATTCAAAATGTGTGGTTTGTATCTTTGCTGAAAGCAAGGCTCTGCATTTAGGATTTGGACTCTGATGTCAAAGAATAGTAAAAATAAATGAATGACTGTAAACACATCCATCTGCAGAGATGTTCCTGGTGCAAGAAAGGGGCAGCTCGGTTAACAGAGTGTCATTTTTGCAGTGGAAAATGTTTTCTTGTTGTTCTGTGGTGGTGGGAGCTGGCCCCAAGGCCGACACCAGGGGTGTGCAAGGCCCTCATCTCCTCACACCTCAGGGAATTCGGGAGCAACGGGCAGGATTCCCAGCCCAGCAATAAGCCCAGGTCCCTTTTTGGATCTGTGATAATTTTTCTCCGCAGGGATTTGCGAGAGGAGAGGCCCTGCAGTTTTACAGGCTAAGAAAGTTTTACAGGCCGACAGTTTTGCAGTTTTACTCCCTGCAGGGCAGAGCTGACCCATCCCGTGTGTCTTTCATTGCACACACTTGGGTTCCTCAAAGACAGGGCCTTGCTGAAATATTTCCTGAGTGCCTGAATCCTCTCAGCAGCCTGGGCAGTGTCTGTGAGCGATAGGAGCAGCTCCCCCAGGACAGCAGCAAAACCTTATCTCGCACAAAGGGCAGATAACAGAGCCCTTCACCTCGCTGGATCAGCCCGAGGGAGGCTCTGGGCTTTTTCCCACCTCTGTTCTCCCTGCTATCACAGCAGCAGCAAGGCACGGCCATGTCCCCACCTTGGGGACCCCGGGGTCCCCTCAGAGCCCACGGCTGCAGCTCCCCAAGATCTGCTGCCCGTGCTCAGGACACCAGCTTGCACAAAATCAAATCTCTGCTCCCTCACTTTCTCCCTGTCTCTTATCAGGCTTTCCTTGTGTTCTCTGTCAGGAGAGCCCTCAGAGTGCAGAAGGAGCACCCCAAGGGCTGCGTGTCACTCTGCCCACCTGCACAGGAGCTGCCCGTGCTGGCTCCTGCCAGAGCTGTCCCAAGACACTGCTGAAGCACCCACGCCTGCACCCCCAGCTGTAAAATGGGATTAGGACCAGCTCCTCGTGCAATGTGATGTCAAATATCTAATTAGCAATTTGCTAGCAATTAGCTATTGGTGTTAACTTGTAACAATGGGTGGGAGAGGAGGCCTTGTGGATGTCAGAGCCCTTGGAAAATGTCTTTATTGCAGAAGGGGAGATCTCCACAAGGAATGAGAGACCTGCACAAAGGAGTGGCTGCTCTGCTCTGGGGGGTCCCGCTGCCACCGTGGGCTACCCAGGAGATGCCCTCGGGGTGGGCAGGGGGGCTGCCAGGGCACTGCAGCCTCAGCGGGGATGCCAGCAGGAGGTTTGGGGACACTGGGAGGTGCAGGCAGAGGTGTGGGCACAGCTGGCATGGCCGGGTGTGTGGCACCAACACCCTCTGGCTCCCTCCTTCCCTCCCTCCTTCCCTCCCTCCTTCCCTCCCTCTCACCCCGTGACTGAGCCTTGGCTGCCTCCCAGGTTTTCCCCCAGCACTGACTTCCCTGGGAGGACAAGACGAAGCATCACAATTTCAGATTTAAACCCATCCATTCATCCGGCCCCTGCTGACCGCTCCCCGCTGCTCAGGGCTCCAAACCCTGGGCAGACAGGGAGACCTCTCCACACATCCCATTTCACCCCCGTGGGCCTGCTCCGTGCCTGGCTCTGTGCGTGCCCAGCCGTGTGAGTGGGCGATGTCCCCGCTGTGCCCTGTGACCTGCGCTCAGCCCAGGACAGATGGCACAGCGCCAGGCAGGGCTCGCTGTGGATGATAAAATTTGGGTGTAGGGTTTTGGAGAGAGCTCTGGAGCTGCTGTTGGAGCATTGCAGGGCTGAGCCTGTGTGCGTGCTGATGGCAGGGAGAGCTCTCAGCTCTGCACCCGAGATCCCTCATCCCACACGTGGCACAAGCCATCCACGAGTGCCTTTCCACAGAGAGCTGCTGCTTAAACTCCATCACCGAGAGGAAAAGAGGGAGGTGGAGCCTCCCTGCAGTTAATGTGAGCACCCAGGCACGCGTTTTTGCCTGGGGGAGATCCCCCTGGGCAGCTGTGCTCCCACAGATTCCCCCAGCTGGGAATGCCTGCGCACTGGGAACGCTCAGGCACGGGGCACACCATCACCTGGGGCTGGGCAGGGTGATGGGCAGCCTCTGAAACCCTTTCTGCCAAGGAAAACAAGAGGGGGCTTTCTTTAGCCATGCATTTATATAAATAAACACAGGAATATTTCGCGGCTCCCGCGGGATTTGCCCAGAGCACTGTTCTGCTGAATCAGGGTGGGAGTAATTCCGTGCTCCCCGTGAGCCTGCGCAGGAGCTGCTGCCACGAGCTGGGGACACGGCTCTGCTCCAGGGGAGCCCCAGGTGCCACGTGGCCCTAAATCCATGCCAGCAGAACCCACAGGCTGCTGTGGGGTCTGGAGAGGTGAGAAATAATCGCCATGGCCACGGCCCTCATGCTCCAAAATGCTTCTGTTTTCAGTCTGGACTGAAGTACCAAAACCCCTTTAAAAACGGTTTTGTTCCTGCTTTGGTCGCCCAGAACTGAGCTGACACACACACACACAGATTAAATTTGAAATCCAATCAGTTTTGCACCAGAATATGCTTGAAAATTGGGGCATCCAGAGCAGTTGTTTCCACACTTCTCTGCTGCCTGGCCCTGAAGAGAGCACCTTTGTCAGGTGATGTCCTGCAGGTTTAGAGGCCCAAACCATGCACCTCTCTCTTTCCCAGCACAGGCACGGTGTGACGGGGGTGACAACAACCTGGCTGAGCACGGCCTTGTAACCCAGGTTTCAGGGGGTCACAAATACCCCCAAAAGTGCTCCACTGGTGGTCAGCATCAACGTGGCCCCTCTTGAGGAGGTGGCCACCAGCCCTTCCATGCTTGGCACAGGTCCCTGGTGCTCTGGGGGTCCCCAGTGTCCCCCTCTGAGGGGGAAGGAGAGGTGGCTGCAGTGGGAGCTGCCAAAATGAGGGCGGTGGCTCCCACCCATCTCAGGCCTGGCGTGAGGCTCAGGAGGGAGCCTGGGCGAGCAGCCCTGTCCCTCCCCGTGTCCCCAGGNCTGGCACCGCGGGCAGCGGGAGCGCGTCCTTGTGAGCTCTGAGTGGGTTTTGCCCCTGCCCGCGCTGGTGGGAGCCTTGGGGGTGGTCGAACTCCAAGCATGGAGAGAAGAGGGGTGTAAAGCATCCCTCGGAGCACACAGGGGTGCAGAACATCCCTCGGAGCACACAGGGGTGTGAGGCAGTCTCCACCTGCTCCCGGCGAGGCTGGATCCGCCGTCAGCCACGTGCTGAGCAGAGTCTCCAGCTCGGCT
>VYXC01003291.1:283466-309062 GCA_013397175.1 Platysteira castanea
GGCCACCAGCCCTTCCATGCTTGGCACAGGTCTCTGGTGCTCTGGGGGTCCCCAGTGTCCCCCTCTGAGGGGGAATGAGAGGTGGCTGCAGTGGGAGCTGCCAAAATGAGGGCGGTGGCTCCCACCCATCTCAGGCCTGGCGTGAGGCTCAGGAGGGAGCCTGGGCGAGCAGCCCTGTCCCTCCCCGTGTCCCCAGGGACTCGTGGCTGCCTCCCCTCCGTGTCAGCCCCCCGTGTCCGTCCCCGGTGGGCTCAGTGTGGGGGTCCCGCCCCGCGGCCCCTCTCCCCCTCGGGGCGGCCGTGTTTGTTCTCCTCGCGGCGCCCGTTATCAGCTCACAACACACGCAGGAAGTCCTGTCTGGGATTGTCCATCCCCGGCCTGATTTATACAGGAAGAAAAGCATAAAAAGCCGCCCTTCCACCTCGGCAGCCACCTCCTGCCTGTGCGCGGCCGGCCATGCTGGGGACACCGGGACGGTGCCCGGGGCCGCCGGACCTGGGGTGGCCGGGCAGGGGTGGCCATCGGGAGCCACCGGCGAGCGCGGCGGGGCTGAGCCCGGCACAGCGGGGGCTAGCGGGGCACCTAAGGTACCACAGAGCCACAGCCGGGATGGACGGGACGGGATGGGACGGGNACTCGGGCTGTTTTGGCGGGGAGGAGAAGCCAGTGGGTAAATTTTACCTCCCGTGCTTGTGGAGGCTGCAAACACTTGCACGAATTCCTGTGAGATAGCTGGAAATTCTTAGCTAATCTCTTTTCTTTCTGTCACTCCCTCCCTTTTCCCTCTGCCTGCTCTCTGGATACCTCTGGTACATCCCCACGCTGTCCGTCCTCCCCCTCGTGCTCCCAGCCTCCTGCTCTCCTGCCTGCGCTGCCGAATTCAGCCCCAGCCCCGGGTGGGATGTGGGACAGGACAGGGATGTGGGCAGGGACTGTCCTGGCTGTCCCACCCGGGCTTGTCCTGGCTAACAGCCGAGCCTGGATGGCGCTGGGTGTGCACACCAGGAGCTCAGCAGAGCCTCCCAGATTTATAACCACGGAGCTGGGGGGTTTTCGTGCTGTTTTCCTGTGGGTCCTGCTGTCCTAATCTGTGACATTGCACAGTGCAGGCAGGAGGTTTCCAGAGTATTTTGGGATAAAGGAATAGCTGGGATACCGGGGCACTGTCTGGCTGTGCAGGAATATGGAGCAGGACCACGCCAGTGAAGGGCTCTCGGTAGCAATAACCCAGCACATTTTTTTCCCAGGGTCCAACATTCATGGAATCAACTCACTGAGCAGAGACTCAAACACAGAAAGAAACAGCGAGGCTTTGTCAGTGATTAAACCAGTTTCAAGCTGGATTGGGAAGGTCTGGCAGTGCTTGGGAGGCTGTGGAAGGCCGTTGTGGCTGGAGCTGGAGCATCCTCAAAAATCCACCTCTGGGCAGCTGCGGAAAACACGGATCTGCCCCGGCAGATTCCCCCTGTTCCTCCCTGTGATCTGCCGATGGAGCTACTCCCCCCTCTCTGCCGTTCCACTAGCAGCTCTCCCAAGTTTCCCTGGAGGTAAGGAAGAGAAATTGGATCTGGTCCGGAGGCTCATTTGAGCCGTTTCCCAGGCTCTGCTGCTGCAGATGGGGCTGGCCCGGGGCAGGCAGATTTACAAACTGCAGCAAATTGGGGTAAACGAGCCCGCCCTGCAGTCCCAGCAGCAGCAGGAGGGCTGGGACAAACACCAGGGGAGAGGTCCCAGACCTGACAGGGAAACAAAAATGTCTCTGCAAGGAGAAGGGGGGGGTCAAAACTGTCCTTTCCTCCCTCCCAAAGTGAGTGCCGGGATCCCTGTCCTGCCCACAGCCCAGGGCAGGTTCCTGGAGCTGGAGACTTTCTCCTGGAAGAGAAGAATCATCAGAGAAAAAAATTCTTGTGTGAAAGGCTCTGCTGAGCTGTTCCCCGCGATGGTGAAGGGGCTGAGCCATCCCACAGCTCCCAGCTATCCCACCACACTTCCCATGTGCTGATTCACTGGGAAACTGGGGCGCGGGACCACTGCCATGTTTTGCCAGGGAAATTTCACAGAAAGCCGCAAAATTCGGTTTATTCCTGGGTGGGATGAATAATTTCCCAGTTTTTACGCTGCAGCCACTGCTGCCTCCTCTAAATGTAAATAAAAATTCAAGTGTGCATGCAAGGGAAAATGAAGCTGGCTATGGGATGGTGCCCTGCTCCTGCATTTGTTTTTGCACAGCTCCAGCTCCGCTGCTGGCTGTCCCCATGGGCACCTTAAGTTATAACGCTCTGGTCCTGAGACAATTAATGCTTGTGAAGCCCTTACTCAGGCCAAAAAGAAAATCACTTTGTGGGGCTCAGGTCTCGGTTTTAATATGCAGAGCCCTGAGCCACTGGTGACAACAGAGCAAGAGTTATGGGTCAAGTCCTTTTCTTGGTTTGACCTGGTTTTATCCTGCTGCCATCAGTGGACTCCTCTAGATTTCCACTGAGATAGCTGGTGTGCAGCTGACGCAGCTGAGAACAATATGGGCCAGGACAGAATAGTGAGAGGTCATTTTCCTCGCAGAGCTCTGCAGAACAGCGGCTGCTCCAAAGCGCCAACTGAAGTGTAACACTGACAAATTTACAAACAGCCTCATGAAAAGCCTGAGCAGAAGAATTTGTCCTAGAACAGCAAAAGCCATTCCTCCTTTTCTTTTTTCTTCTTTTTTTCCTTTTTTTTTTTTGTTGCGAAGCACCAAAAATTCCCTCTTGCTTTAGCGAGTGCTTCCAGTTCTGTGCCAGACCCCCGTGGAGACCAGCGAGAGCCCATTGTGCGCCGCAGGTATGGGGTCAGCCACGGCCTGGGGGAGCTGAAAAGTTTTGCATCTCTATGTGTGTCACTGTCCTGCCCGTGTCCCTGTCCGTCTGTCACTCCAGCACCTCCAGCCCTGCTCCGGGCAGCGCTCGTGTGCCTGGGCACGTCCCGTTTTCTGTGAGGGGCCTGCAAGTGCTGCTCTCTCCTGATGTGGGAGTTTAGTGCTGATCTATTCATTCTCCTCTGTCAATCTCTCCTTTCTCGTGCCCCCAGCCCCAGGTGCCTCACGCCCTCCAAGCTCTCCCACCAAACAGGGAAGCGCTTCCAGCCCTCGGCTCCAGCCCTCGATCCACCACGGATGCTCTCAGGGGGATGTTGGATGCCTGGGCAGGTGCAGTGGGCTCGGCAGGCTCTAGGAAATAGGGAGGTGGGTGAAAATCTCACCTGCACGGCCAGCCTGGTGCTCAGCCTGAGACCTGCTCCAGGCCAGCGCTCGCCGTCCCTCCCAGCTCACGCTGGTGGTAAAACCAGTGGGAGACAAGGAGGTTTTGACATTGTCAAATCTGAGAGGGAGGCTGGGCAGAAATATTTCTCTCCTGGCCCGGAGACAAGCATTAATATTCGATGTCGTGGGAGTAGATTTCTGGTGTGCAAGGGAGAAAGCTGGGGGGGAAAAATGTAAAACATGGGGCAAGGGAGGACTTTGAATTCAGGCGGCCGTGCAGGCAGGAGCCAACATCCCCTGCTGCCTTTGTCAGGAGCTCATCACACTGACATCGACAGCGCCAGCGGATCTGATCTTCCCCCACTCTGAACTGGCATAACTCCTCTGCTTCCAAGGGAACTTTGCCAGGCCTTGTCCTGGGGGATTTCCCTCCCAGCATAATGAATATTAGCACAGAAGACACCGAGAGCAGAGGATTAAATGCTCTTCTAATGGGCTGTGTGCAGTTCTTTAGCAGCTGACACGGGTGCTGGCTCGAGCAAAGATTTGACCCAATAAATGGAACTGGAAAGGAAACGTTTTGCAATTAAAATACCGGCAGAATTTTAAAATGCTCAGTGCACTTAGGGAGTAGCTGCCTATGGCTGAGAAGGCTCCAGTGGAGTCCCTGGAAGGAGCGTGCTCTGTCCTGTGCTGGGTGGTGGTGTCCTGTGAGGAGCTGAAGGATGAATCCATCCTCTTCCTCACCATCAAATTCACACTTGGAATCCAAGGGATTCATGCAAAAGTTTCCTGGGCAGTGAGGGATGTTTGTCCCTAAATGAGGGTAAATGGTAAAGTAGAGTGTGATGGTGAAATAGAGTGTTGGGGAACAGCAGATGGGATCACAAATCAGGGAGGTGAGCTTGGATACACCTGGGAGAGTGTGCCAGGTGCATCCTGTTCTCCTGGGTTCTTGGAAAACCCCACCCTTGAGCACTGGGAAACTTCTGGAGGGGATAGATCCCGTTCAGCAAATCCCTTCTGCTCTGCTCAGCCCCTGCTCGTCCCCCAGCTTGCTCAGCCCTAAAAGGTGTGAAGGCTCTGCCTGGATTCCCACTGGGAACCCAGCAAGGTGAGGGAGGATCAGGGCCACAGGATGCTCCTAAAACGCCCGCTGTGGGATGGGGATGGGCCTCCCCAGGCCCTGCCACGGGTGTGGCAGTGTCAGTGCCTCTCTGGCACACCAGCGGCGTGAGCTCAGTGCCGGTGCCACAGGGACTCTGTGGCCACCACCCCGCTCTGCAGGGATCTTTGGGAGTGTCCAGGGAACACCAGGTCCATCGTGGGCAAGGCCTGGGTCACTGCTCTCTGCCTGCCTGACAGAGGGAGTCTAACACGGGCCTTTTTCTGTCCTCACAGAAAGAAACCAAGATGCTCCTCAAGGGAAAGATCCCCGCCCAGGACACCTGATGGAGCACCGTGGGTGAGGTGAGTGTCTCGGCTGCAAAACGGGATCCTGTGCTTTCAGCATGGCCACACGGGGAAGCTTTGGCTTCCACACGCATTTTGCATTTATCAGACAATAATTCAGGCTCTGTTCATCTCCCCCGTACACCAGAAAAAACCCAGTGACACTCTCTGCATAACAAGATAATTACCGTGCCTCCAAGGCTCTGGGGAGAAGTTGGCTGTGCTAATGAAATTAAGGGAGCAGAAATCATTCCCCAGAGGTAGAATGGGTCCAGAGGGTGAACAAACCCGGGTGAGATGCTGTCTAACATGGAGCTGCACTTCCACCAGCGCCAGCAAACCTTTCCTTGCAGCTGGGAGGGATCTCCATCTCCACCAGCACTTCCCAGAGAGGATTCCCCTCATTCCCTTCTCAGGGAGGATCCCACCGAAGCTCCTTTTACACCTGAGAGCCCCAAGCACCCACCAGCTTCCCCAGAGGGTGCAGCACAGCCCGAGACAGCTCCAGCTCCATCAGCATCCCCAGCGTATCCCCGAGGAAATAGAGGGGATGGGCCAGTGCTCTCAGTTGTTCTTTTGGAGCCATTATTGTTGAACTGGTAAATATTTCCTTTAAATGCTTACATGCTCTCAAAAAAATTTACAGAGCTTAATGGGAACAAATATTCCCGGGGGGCTATATCCTGCCATTCATTTGCACATCAGATCCCTGCTATCTTTAAGAATGGTTCTGTGCATGGGCAGGCGCCTAAGTCATTTGAAAAACAATAACCCTCTGTGCTCTAATTTTCCAGACAAAGATGTAGACAAAACAAGTGGCAATTTGGCACAATCCGAGCTGCTTTGATAAATAACTGGGCATTTAAGAGGAGAAGCCTGTAGGCAGCTGGGATCGGGCTGCCTGAGCTGTCCCGGGGCAGGTGTTGGGCAGCCGGAGCTGAGCCCTGGTTGTCACCCTGGGGAGTCTCTCGGGGTCTCTGCAGCTGGGGAGGCTTCCAAGGAATTCCCTGAGCATCCTTTAGGGCTGGCTGGGGACCTGGCGGTCCATCACCGGCTCCTGCAGGACTGGGCTGTTGCAATGAGCTCAGGAGGATTAACGGGGCACGGCAGGAGGGGCTGGGCTGGGTCTCTAACCAAGAGAGAGGTGATGTCTCCCCCTCAAATCCTCTGTGCTCGTGGTGGGGAGTGCGGATTTGGGCAGTAAATTGTAGTGAAGAGAATTAAATTTGCCCTGGCCACTGCGCTGGGGATGGGCCATCCCCCAGGGGGGTCTGAACACCCCTGGGCCAGGGGCCGGGGCCGTGCCGCGATCTCTCGCTGTTAATCCCCTGCCCACCCAGGCGGGCTGGGCCATTGGGGGCCGCGTGTCCTCGCAGCGTGGGGCCCGTGGGGCCGGGCTGTGGGGCTGGGGGCTCAGCCAGGTAAGGCTCCAGACCCACCCAGGGCGGGGGTCCCCCGAAATCCCGTCTCCCTCAGGGCCAGTGCGACATTTGGGACACAACACCAGCGTGTCCCCTCGCCCCGGGCTGGGCTTCTCGGGGGGTCCTGCCCTGTCCCCGCACGACTCCCCCGCGGGACCCGGTGGCTCCGGCGCTGCTGCCCCGTCCCCGCACGCGTCCCGGGCAGCCGGGGGCAGGTGGCGGCCGGCGGGGGCCGGCAGGACGGGGGCAGGCGGAGATCCCCGGGCCCCGGCGCTTCCCCCCGGCCGGGAGGCTCCGCTTTCCTCCCCGCCGGGAGCTCNCCGGGACACCAGTGTCCCTACAGCCCCCCCGGACATCCCCGCAGCCCCCGCGGTACCTGGGTCCCTGCAGCCCCCCGGACACCCCCGGGTCCCCGCAGGAGCTGCAGCCCCACGGGACACCCCCGTCCCCGCTGCGTGGTAACGGTGTTCCTGCAGCCCCCGTGGCCCTGTGCCCCGCCGGACAGTGCCACAGCCCCCTCCGCCGTGTCACCGTCCCCGGGTCCCGCTCCATCCCGCCCGCACCCCGCGGTACCGCATCCCAGCCTGCGCAGGGAACAGCTGGAGGTGTCTGGGAGGGAGAATCCATCCCCCTGCGGCTGGGGCTGACCCTGCCCGGGAGGGTTTGGCTCTGAGGGCACAGGCCGGGGTTGGAGCCGCGGTTTCACCTGCAGAACCAGGCCAGGCTGTCTGGAAAAGTGCGGCGGTGCCGGGAGGGTCATCGCACCCTCGCCGGGGGCTGGATCCTCTCATCCCTGTGCAGCCAGAGCAGGATTCCTCCTGCTGCCGTCAGCTGGAGTTTTAGTCCTGGTTCCGCGGGCAGAGCTGGACAAAATGCTGCTCAGCTGCTCCGGGGGCTGTGTTTCCCCTCGGGTGCAGTGGCAGGTGAGGCAAGAGCAGAATTTTGGGAATTTAGGAGAATTTTGGGAATGGTTCTGGCTGGTGAGAGAGGGACCTCCAGACTCACAGGAGCACGTGGCCAGCCAAGGAGGCTTTGCTGACCCCTGAGACATAATTTCACTTGCCAGACCACTCTCATCTGAGAGGCTCGAAAGGCAGAGACAAAAAAAAGTATTTCTTTTTTCTTGAGGATAAAAAAATTTTTCCTTAAGTTCTGTGCTTTAGAAAAAAGCTTGGAATAGATGGTGGCAACAGGTTGGAGGAACTCCAGCAGCTTTAAAGGGGTTGATTTTCGTATACCCATAAAAAAGACAAGTCTAGGCTATCTTATTTTCTACTTTTACAGCTTTCTCTGGCATGAAGCAGCCACAATTTTATGACCCAAAGGGATCCTCAGAGCGCTCGAGGTAGGGCAGTGCTGCTCCAGTTCAAAGTGGAAAAACAAACCCTCTGTATTTTAGGCTCGTGCCCTGTGTTTCCTGCCGTCCCCACAGCGAAAGCTCCCACGGCAGCTGCGGGAATCCTGTGGGAGGATGGAGATGGTTGGCAGAGTTTGACTTCCAGACTTCAGGAGCAGCACTGAGAGCCCGGGGATCTGTGGGGAAGTTCTGTGTCCCAGTATAGCCCTGGGGAAAGCTGGTGTGTGTCTGTGCCTCAGTGTCCCTGGAATGTCTCCAGGAGGGCTGGGGAGAGGGAAAGCTTCTCCATTATTTTTTAAAAAGCTTTCATCCAGGACAAGCAAGATTTGCTTTCCCGATGGGAGAGGCACCATAAATTAATCATTTGGAAATTAAACTAATGGCTGTGTTTGAAGGAGAACAGAGGACTACAGGCTTTAAAGCACCAAATTCCTCCTTCCATTCCTCAGGGCTGGAAATCTGCTGGGATATTTGACATTTGATATTAAGGGGCAGGAGGGCACCAGGCTGCTTTCCCTCCAGATGTGAATCTCCATCTCTCCCTGCCTCAGATTCTTCACCTGCACTGAGGAAAGGACGATCCTGAGTGCCTTGAAGAAGGGCTTGGAGACCTGCAGGGCCTGCAGATTTACCGTGGTTGTTTGTAACTTGTCTCAGAGTTGGGATTTATCCCACTGGAGTTTAGGGATCAAAATGCAACTTTCCAGTCCAATCCCACCCCAGAGCACTTGGGGATTTTAGAACGTTGATTTGCTGCTCACCATATCTGCAGTCTCAGAAGGAGGTTTCTTGTTGTGTTGCCTCCCCTTTCTGGAAGTTTAATCAGAAGGACTGATTCTTTCTTTAATTGGGGTGTATTTAAGGTGGGTTTCTTCATTTCTTCCTCCTTCAGCTGCTGCCATCCGGAGGCCAAGTGGTTTGTTTAAACGAGCTGCTGTTTAAATTGGATATTGTTACTGACCCTCTTCAGCCTTGTTTGTATTTGTCCTCTGCTAGAAAATCAAAACCTCTCGGTTTGTGCCTCAGAACCGACTCTGCAGATGGCACATGTGGCCCTTACAGCACTTTTCTCTGTCACGAATTTGTGTTTTAAAGAGAAGAAGATCAGATTTCAGTGTGTTATGTGGTGGGAAAGCACAGCTTTACAATGCTGTGTGCATTAAGAAATGACGGGCCATTGTTTTGCCCTCGCTGCCTGCAATTGGCAGCGAGTTTCAGGCAACACACGTCCCTTCCCTGCCCCTCAGCACAGAAATGTGCAGCCTCCGGTGCCCTGAGAGCATCTCCAGGCATCCCCCGGGGTAAATCGGGAATAATTCCTGAATTATTGTTGTGCCACGATGATGAGACAAGCAGGGCAAGGGGGGTTTGTGCCTGGAGCAGCTCCCACCTTGCCAGGGGTTTGTCCCCACGGCTCTGTCAGATGTCACCAGCTGGGGAGGGACACCTCGGGGAATCACAGAATGAACCAGGTCGGGAAAGACCTTTGAGATCATCCAGTCCAACCTCTGGCCTAACACCTCCTCATCAACTAAACCACAGCACTGAGAGCCACGTCCAGGCTTTTTTTAAGCACCTCCAGGGACGGTGCCTCCACCACCTCCCCGGGCAGACGATTCCAGTGCCCAATCGCTCTGTCAGTGAAGAATTTTCTTCCTGAAGTTTCCTCGTGCTCACAGTGCTGCTCTGCTGCTTGCAGGGATCCCCTCTGAAGGACGAGCCATGCACTAGGAGCCAGCACATCCCACGGACGAGCAGGACCCGGCGGTGCCGCGGGAGGGACGGGACATGCGGAGCCTCGGCTGCCTCCTCTGGGGACTCCTCCTCATCCTCAGCACCGCCAGCACGGAGGGCTTTGCCCCGGCAGGGTAAGGCCCTGTTTTATCTGCACCTCTCAGGTGTGTCCTCCACCCATCAGGGCGAGGCACATCCTCTCCCAGGGGAGGAGCAGCCCTGAGTGGCTCTCCGCGCTGGTGAGGAGGTGGGAAAAGCTCTCCCAAGGCAGCCAGGGCTCAGCAGCCCTTTGCTGGCTGTTTGCTTTGTTACTGAAACTAAAAAATCCCTCAGAAGAAATGTCCCAGGCTCTGTTTAACTCCATGCAGGGACACAAAGACGCTCTGGGCTTTTTGTCCAGGAGAATCAAAAGCTCCCCAGGCCCCGAGCTGTTCAGGAATTATTATTGTCTCTTGCAAGCACATCCTTCATGAAAACACGTGTGAAATCCTGCTAGCACACAGATCAAGCCTTGTGCACAAGCTGTCACTGGAGGATGACGTTTCCATCAGAGGAGGATGCAGCTCCCAGCTCTGATGGACACCCAGGGACAGAGGTGGAAAGCCCTGGGCTGTGCTCTGTGCTCCCCAGACACTGCTGGGGCCCACGGTCCTGCCAGCCCAGGAGTGGCAGCTCCAGCATTTCCCCTTCCCTTTCTGGGAAGAAGGTCTGGGAGAAGTCCCCGGATCCCAGCACAGCCTGGGCAGGCACAGCTCAGCTCCTGCTGGGTCTGAGGAAGCTCAGAGCTCAGTGCCCCAGTTTCTTCCCAAGCAGAGAGGAGCTGGAGCTCAAAACCCGCCCCCAGACACAGCTCACATTTTCTACAAAGTTTGTTTTTGTACTGAAATGCTCCTCCAGCATCAAACCTTTCACATTCTGTCCAGGATTGAAACCACAGCCGAGTTCCTCGCTCGCACGCACAGGCTGCAGCTACAACTTTATTCTGAATTTTACAAAGCAAACAATTGCCATTTAAAAACTGCATCTTCTATAACATTAATCATGAGGGTGAGAGGAGTTTTCTGGAGTTAATGGAAGCCATCTGATGTCCATGCTAATTCCCAGGCTTTTTATTTTAGTTTCTAATTGAGCTGGGAGGCTGAGACAAGTAGATGGGTTCCTCAGTGGGACTGACCTGTTTGGGCTGGAAATTGTTGAAAAAAAGGATGTTTAACCAAGACCACTTTGGCTGTTAACCTTGGGAAAGTTTTTGCCTGGATAACACTTATCTTAGGAAGGCTGGGGAGGGAGTGCCTTTTATCCAACCTCTATTTTTTTTTTGCGGTGAGCCTGACCCTTCCTGTGAAATCATTAATTTCTTGGTGACCACGGGGGCATCCGTTTCAGGAATGCAAAAGTCCCAGAAAGGAAAAACCCGCCCAGAAAGTGAGCAATTTTAGGGGAAGGGAGACAATGAATGGAATGAGTAAATCATCCCCAAATCCGGGTCCCGACTGCTCCCCCGGGATGGGGGAGGAAGCGCCCGCGCCGCTCACAGCGCTCCGGACTTGTGTCACTGACCCGAAACAGCTCGAAGTGGCTCCCCAGGTCACTGTGGCCATCGGGCACTGCTGAGGGGTGCAGAGGGGGGTGCTCAGGCCGTGTCCAGGCCGCGGGACTGACCGCAGTGTGCTCAGCCGCAGGGTGTGCGCCGCGGGGCCGCCGCGCCGGCTGAGCGCCCACGCCGAGTCCCACGTGCAGCCCGTGTACCAGCCCTACCTCACCACCTGCCAGGGCCAGCGCCTCTGCAGCACCTACAGGTGAGCCCAGCTGTGCCACTGTGGCAACAGAGATCCTGCTCGATGCACATGGATGGGGATCCCAGCCCCTGGGAGCCGCCTGAGCTGCTGTGGGAGCAGGACGGGGGTTTGGGGCACTCAGCTGAGCCCGTCTTTGCCTTGCAGGACCATCTACAGGGTTGCCTACAGGCAGAGGAACAGGCAGCTGGCTGAGCCCACGGGCTCGTGCTGTCCTGGCTGGAGCAGGGTGAACGGCCACACGCTCGGCTGTAACAGAGGTAAGGAGCTGCTGGGTCACCCCGGTGCCACTGCCCATCCCCAGACCCCTCGTGACCCTGGAGGGGGCCCCAGGACCAGGTCTCTTCGTTCTGCCTGTTGGTTGGATTCTCCCTGAATTAAATTTTCCTCACCGCAGCCAAATGTGGTTCGATATCTGATTAATTCCCAGCTTTTCTCTCTGCTGCCTCTTGGGCCTTCTTCCTTTGGGATCGCTTATTACCTTTGTACTTAGCAGAGGATAAATAAAACGAATAAGTCTTGCCCATCTAAATCAGAAGGAGTGGATGAGAAATGCTTTCAGGAGGCAACCAATGCAAACCACAGCAGCAGCCAGTCTGTCCCCAGAGGAGCTCAGAGCGTGGCACCAGGGGCTGCTGCTGCCTCTTGCCCTCCTCCTTCCCATCTTTGCTGCCTGCAGGCCCCTCAGCTTCTCTCCAGGTCCTCTTCCTTCCACCCATCCTGAGCCCTGTTCACTCCGGGGCAGCTCAACCCCACTGCGTGGTGCTGGTGTGTTTTGGGGTGTGCACACATCCCGGGTGGGAGGGAGGGAGCTGGGGACCCCCGGAGCTGCCGGGTGATGCTGTGCTGCTGTTTCCTCTCACAGCTCTGTGCTGGGAGCCGTGCAGGCACGGCGGGACCTGCGCCTTCCCCGGGAGATGCTCCTGCCCCCCTGGCTGGACGGGGCGAGCCTGCCAGACAGGTACTGGCCCTGTCCCCCTGTCCCTGCTCCCTGTGTCACACCCGCCCTGCTGCTGCTGGGAGAGCTTCTCCCGGGAGCATCTGAGCTGCCGTGGGGCTCCGGGTGTCCTCTGCCCTACACCAGCCCCTCAGAGGGGACAGAGACCAGCGCTGTGGCTCCTATGAGACCTTGGGCCATGTCTGGTGCTGTCCCTCTGCACACGCATGGCACACCCACTCCAGGAAAGGGTGGGAAGCGAGGCTCCCAGGGGAGTTCTGACCTCCCTTTGGCTGCCCCAGTGCTCCCAGCCCTCCTGTGCAGCTCTGGCAGCCCCATTTTCTCTGCCTGCTGCTCCGTGCTGGGTCGGTGTGAGCAGAGCTGTGAGCAGGCCAGCAAAAAGCCTCTCTGCAGTGCAGAGTCCTGGTGGGGCCAGCCTGAGATCGTGTGTTCGTGATCATCCCTCCCAGGCTTTGTAAACTCTTGCTGTAAACTAAATCCCACTTACTGCAGAGGCTGAAAATCCTTAAACCAAAAATATCCGGGGGTGGAGGGGAAGCCTGGTGATCTCTGGGCTCCTCTCCAGCACAGGAACAGCGCGGTGCTCCTCACAGCACGGGGAAATCGGGCAGTGGGGTGCACACCAGTGCTGCAAACCCCTGCCACAGCCTTTCCCAACTTTTCCCAGCTTTCCAGGCCCCCGTTAGGCAGAGGAGGAGCGTGTGGCATTGACCCATGCTGGGCCAGGCCGGGCTGAGCTCATCACTGACAGCTCCGGCTCCAGGGGAAAGGATTTTCCCACTGCCTAAAACAGATTTGCCCGGGCGTGGGAAGCGCTTCAGCTCCTTCTGCTTTGTGGGAACAGCTTTAACAACTCCCCCGTGTGAGGAGAGGTTACTGGGTTTTGTACACACTTGAAAGGCTGATAGCTCCTCACCACAGCTGGCTGGAACCAAAACCCCGGCCGTAAATCCGGGATGAGAGCCGAGCACTGCCTGGCCAGAGCTGGGACGTTTCTGACCACAGCTTTTGCTTCTGGCTCAGCTGTGGGGGGAGCAGCAGGAGGAGAGGAGGCCAGACCCCCTCCAGCTTAGGCCAGGTTTATCCAGGGCTGTCCTGGTGGTGCTGAGACACCCAGAGTGTGCTGGCACAAACACCGGCTCACTCGGGGGGCACTCACTGGGGTTCCACTGCAGCCGCCCTGTGCCTGAGCCACCTGTGCCCTCAGCCTGTGCCCCTCCTCACTGAGCTGTTCCTGTGTTCCAGACGTGGATGAATGTGCCAGCCAGAGCCACGGGTGCAGCCAGCTCTGCATCAACACGGCCGGGAGCTTCCACTGCGCCTGCCGGGATGGCTTCAGCCTGGCTGCCGATGACAAGGGGTGCCAGCCCCTGGTGCCAGCGCCCGGGACAGACACCGCCAGCCAAGCAGGTAACCTGTCCCCACACTGAGCCCCAGCTGCTCTGGGCCTTCAGTGGGAGCTGAGGTTACGCAGGGACAACAACCAGAACCCCTCAACTTCATTCTCGCTGACCCAGGAGTGCTTCTCCCACCCCAACAACTTCCCCTGAGCACAAATCTGTCTGTGAGGGTGGCAGGGCCTGGCTGTGGCTGGAGGTGTCTGGGATGTGTCTGTTCTCTCCGTCATCATCCTCGTTCCCCCAGGGCAGGTCCGGAGCCTCGAGGAGCGGCGGGCGCCGCTGGTGACGGCCCATTATTACTTTTGGTACGCGCTGTGACACTTCAAACTCGTACCGTGAGTAATAATGCGCTGTGGCCAGCACGGGCATCGCCCAGCAAACGTCGGGGACAGCAGGGCACGTGCCCCACCTGCCTCTACCCCTGTCCAGGGCCCTCAGCGGGGACAATCTCTTGTGCCCACCACGGGACAGGGCAGAACTGGGTGGTTTTTGGCAACATGGGCACAAAAGGCCGGGCTCCACCAGATCTCTTGTCCTTTAAGCATCACCCCACTGCCTGAAACCCTCCCTGCTTCGTTGCAGGTGCTGCAGCAGCAGGAGCAGCCTGTGCCTCTAGCAGCTGGATGAGAAGCCAGCAGGTCCAGCTGATGCTCTGGGGGTGGAAAGCAGCAGAGCTTGGCCAGAGCCCTGCAGCGATATCTCTCTTCCCAGCAGCCCCCACCTCACCTCAGCAATGGGCTTTTACTCACTGACATTCCCTCGGTCACTTTTTCAGGTCCCTCCCGTGAAATGAAGGAAGAAGTGAAGGATCTGAGGAGCAGAGTGGAAGCGCTGGAGCAGGTGAGCCGCAGCACATCCCCCCTGCCCTGTTCCTGCTCAGCCAGCTCCCACCCGGGGCTGTTTGCAGCCAGGGTTTCCCTCCTCCCCGGCTCTATTTTTAACATCCCAGCAGCAATCCCAGCTGTGCTCCCCGCCGCCGGCAGCGCCCACGCCGTGGCTTTTCCAGCCCGGCAGCCCTTTGAACACGAGCACAGCCCTGCCAGCCCTCCCTGGTGGGTGCTGCATCCCCCCGGGTGGTCCTGCTGGCCGGGGGGACACGCTCACAGCTCCCCTTCTCCCTGCAGAAGCTCCAGCTGGTGCTGGCCCCCTTCCACAACCTCATGCCGCCGGAGGATGTCGGCGCAGACCCCATCAGCCGCCTGTCCCACTCCCTCCAGCAGCTGGACAGGATCGACTCCCTGAGCGAGCAGATCTCTTTCCTGGAGGAGCGGCTGGAGACCTGTAAGTGCCTGGAAAAAGCAGGGGTGGAGGATCTCCCTCCAGCCACCCTGGCCACGGGGAGCAGCTGTGGGCCAGCGGGATCAGTAACACATATGCCACTGTTAATCTGGATCTGCCTCAAGCTCAGCAGCCTGTAATTAATAAAGGATGAACACAAACAGCCCATTAGCTTGATTTCAAAGCTGTTTCTATGGCTGCACCATCTGACCGCCCTTGTAGCAGCCAAAAATGGTGGGGTTGGCACATGGAAGCGTGGCTGTGGGGCAGAGCCGAGGGAGCCACTGGGAGCAGTGGGGCACGTGGGGCAGGCAGCACCTCGCAGCTGCTGTCCTCTCCTGGTAGCTCGGTCCTCAGGAAAGAACCCCTGGCTCTTGGGAAATTAACAGTCCAAAAAGTCAATCAGGGAAGTTTAGGGAGCGTGCAGAAGCTGGCAGATTTACGAGCCTGGGAAGTTTTAGGCGTTTCTTTTGGAAGTTTACAGACCAGTAAGGGCACCAGAGAGGGTCCCCGAAGTAGCAAACTGAGGAGGGGACCCCAGTGAGAGCTGTTATGTGTGAAATGGCTGCAGGTGGGGGGTCCTGCCTGGTGTCCCCAGCACGGAGAGGGACAGCATCCCCTCGGGTCCCTGTGGTGCTCACCTTGACTCCCAGCAGAGCACAACCATATGAGCAATTCATTTTGATAGGCAGCTCTTTGCAGCTCATTTTGCCATTAAATAATCCCAGAACCTAGGCATGGCTGGGGTGTGCAACAGCAGCTTGCTGAGTCTTGGAAAGACTCGGGAGAAACTGGTTCAGGGCATATCCAGTCCCAGTTCAGTGCTTGCAGTAATGGCTGAGATGGAAAAGAATTCAAAGGACTTGTTTGAAGACAAAGTAGCTGCAAATAGACACTTAAAAAGCATCTCAGAAAGGGGTAATTAGCAGAACCGCTGAGTGTTCCAGCAGGCTGAGTTTTCTAGTAGTGCCCTGCACATGTTATTAGTGACAGCACAGAGGAATGTGAGCAGTATCACAAGGTAACATGGATTCGTTCCAAGGGATGACTCCAAAGTCCTGAAATTAATTTCTGCTAAGTCTGTTCCAGCAAGCAAAACCTGTTTTTGTCTCGTTTCATGGTCTTGCAAGTCCCTGTAGGGACACAAAGCTGTCCTGTCACACTCCAGGAAGCCCTGAGGCTCACAGGGCAGCCCACAGTTACTCAGCCATCCCTGTTCTGTGCCTGGTGGAGCATTTCCCAACTGAATGCTACCCTACAACTGCACTCCCCAATTAGCTGCTCAGTGGGGATGTGTGCAATGACCAAAAAAGCCATTTTCTCTTCTTCAAACCACCAGCAAAGGCACCAGGTCAGAGCTTTTTAAGCCTTAACCATTTTGGCTCCTCTGAGTCTGAATTACCCCTGATCCAGCACAGACTGTCACTGGGTTTGGGGACATTGTGCACAGGGCGCAGGCACGGACTGGGCTGTGCCAGGGAGGTGAGAGTGACACTCCCGAGTGTGGGGGACAGAGCCAGCCTGGGTTGTTTGGCAGAGGGAAAGCAGCAAGTGGGGGTGAGATTCCCAGAGGTTAAGGTCAGTCTCATTCTGCCTGGGAAAGACACAAACCAAAGCCAGGCTAACGATGTTGCTGGATTTATTTTTTAAATCTCTCTTCCCAGGTTCCTGCAAGAACGAACTCTAGCGGAGCACCTGAGGACCTGGAGCAAGCCGAGTGCATCCACAGCTCTTCTCCCTCTCCAGCCCCAGGCTGGGATGAAGCCACGCCACCTCCAGGAAGGCACAGGGTGGCAGGAGAAGGCTGGGTTCCCCTCAGCCCCTCCATCGTTCTCTCTTTGAGTTCACCTCACCAAGGGTCACGCAGCTCCTTCCAAACTGGACTCTGAGCCCTCTCCCTGCTGGAGAGGCAGCAAATAAATGCCTTACCTCGTGCCATGAGTGCCTGGCTGTGCCAGACTGGCTCTGTGTGAACTGGGGGGTGTTCAGCTTCTCCTGGCTTCTCCTTAGCATTATTCTGGGCTGACATCTCCCAGGGCTGGCTGTGCTGTCTGCCCTGCAGAGCACAGGCCTGGCTCGGGCAGGGCAGCTGCCTCCCCACACTCCCTGTGCTTGCTGTCACATGGAGAAGGTGGGGACAAGTCCCTGCAGCCCCAAGGCAGGTGTCACAGCAGGGCATGGGTGCACTTGGTCCCTGCAGAGGTACTGCAGAGCTGGGTACAGGTGGGTGCCCATCCCTGCTCTGCTCTCTTTTTGTCCTGGAGTTGGGCCGGTGCCTCCCCAGTGAGGCTGGGGGAAGCACAGCCCTCCTGCCTGGGGGGCACAGGCTGGGGACAAGGACCCTCCCCTGCCCCTCCATCACCAAACCCACCCCCTGCAAGACCTGAGGGCTCAGCGCCCCACATCCTCCTCCCTCAGCCCCCACACAAGACCAGGAGGCTCCTTTATTTAAATAACCAAAGGTGTAATTTCATTTTGGTTTGTTGTTTTTTTGTTGTGTTTTTTTTTTTTTTGTGTAAATCACATGACATTCTCTGCCCAATTAAAAGTGAACAGCAGACAACTGCACACAGAGGCACCGCTCCCTCCTCCCAGGAGTCAGACATGCTTCCCCTCCCCAGGAGCCCTCCCAGGGCCCTCCTGGGCTGACCCTCCACCACAGCCCTTCCTCTGCCACTCTCACAAAGTGCTGGTTTGCTTCCCATCCTCCCACCCCGACCCTTCCCATGCCCTGAGTCTGTACTGTAAGGCCCCTCCAACCAAGGCCCTGCCAGCACCAGCTCGGCCCAAGGGCTCCTTCCAAGGAGCTCCCTGCCTTTCCCAGCTGAGGCTTTAGCCCCGAAATGCTGGATAAACACAACTCCACCAAGGCAGGCTGTGAGAGCTGGCTGTGCTGGTTACCTGAGTAGCCCCAGGTGGCTTGTCCCAAGGTCCCCTGTGCCACGAACAGAACTAAAGCTACAGGAACCACAGACCTCACCCAGCCTCCGAGGGCATCAACATTCCACAGCTCCCGGTGAGAGACCCAGGAGCTCTGTTGGTCCCCAAAGCACAGGGGAACCCCTTTTATCTGACCAGGAAAGGGGTTTATGTCCCCCAAAGAGGGAGCTGAAGCCTTCCAAGCCTTCCCAGCCCCGTTCCAGCTGCAGCTCACCCACATGGTGGCTCTGCAGGGGTTTTACAGGCCCCGGAGAGCGGCAGCTCCGCCTCGCAGATCAGCAGAGACGCGGGACAGGCACCATCTCTCGGCCAGTGCTGACCATGACAAGTGGAAAAAGGAGCACGGCAGAGCCCTTTGCCTCCGTGAGGGGCATCGCAGGCACCGGGATGTGACCAGGCAGAGCCACCACCACGGCAGGGAGCGGGCAGCAGCTCCCAGCACGATGCATTTGTGATACAAGGGCATCTCAAGGGGACAGGCCTGTGAGTCCCACTTGTGGGTGGCAGTGCTCTGGGTTGTCCAGGGAGGACACCACATTGCTAGTGCTGCTGGAAAGCCAAATTCTGGATTTTTCACCCAGTTCTCAGCCCTGTTTGAGCATCAAGGTTGTGCTGGTACAAAATGCTGCCTGGTGGCTTCCAGCTGGGACATCACAGGGCCAGGCCAGCACGAGCTGAGCCTGCAGGAACACAGGTGCAGGGACGGTCACGCAAGGCAGAGCTCAGGCTCCAGGCAGGTTTTTGCTGTCACCCCGTGCCAGCTGCGAGAGCTGGGGGAACTCACCTCTCTGGTCATTGAGCCCTTTGGTAGCCCAAGTTTGATGCCTGAGAAATTCAGAAAAAGGAGACATTTCAAAGTGAGAAAGTGAACCCAGAAGAGAAATCCACTCAAAGGGGAACCTTAGTGCTGGCTTGACACCCTGTGTGTGCCAGTCCGTGGTGTTCCCAGAGTTAGAAATCACTGCAGAGAAGAAGTTCCTTCAGTATTTGGCAAGAACAGACAGGTCCCTTCAGCCACCACCACACGGTGACACCACTGGAGCAGCCTCTAAGATGAGTCCTTTGCCTGGCTTGGACGGCCTGACAGCCTGAAGAGGGTCTCCCTCATGGTGCTGAAGCATCTGTCAGTGAGCTCGGTGACATCGTCTGACGTCAGCCCTTTGGTCTCTATTGGAGGCAGAATCTCAACCTTGATTTTGCCTGGGGACAAGAGAGGAGCCTGTGAGAAACCCCCACGCCACAGGAGCTCTGTTCTCTGCCCTGCTGCCCATCCTGGACAGCCCCAGCACAGCCCTCAACCCCTCCCAGGGCTTCAGGCAGCCAGCCCTGGAGCACAGGAGGAGTTAGACCCCAGCTCCAGCAGCTGTGCCACCCTGAATAATCTCCCTGTGCCCCAAACTGCCATCCCAGCCAGAGCCTGCCCAGAGCAGGAGAGGTGGTGACCGATTTTTAATGAAAACAACCCTCAGTGTATTTAATTACAGCCTTTCCTGAGTTAACCCAGCCCAGGCTGTGGTGCCAAGTGCTTTGAACTGCCTCCAAACATCTCCCAGCGGGGCTCCTCCTGTTCACCCCAGCTCTGCTTCCCTCCCACACCCTTGTGAACCAGATCTCCACACGCCACAGCAGCAACCCTGTCTCCAAGTGACTCTTTGTTACCTGATGTAAATAGCTTCGTCTTTGGGTTATAGAAGGTGGTGAAGGAGGAATACACCACAGGGATCACTGGGACCTTGGGGGAGGGAGGAGAAAGAGGAGTTACTGGCACTTTAGTAGCTCAGGGCTGGCCAGAGACAGGCAGCAAATCCCACACAGTGAATCCCAGCAGAGCTGGCCTGGCTCTCAGACACATGGGGCACACACAGCCCCACAAACAACACCCACTTCCAAAGGCTGGAACAAGCAGGAGTCAAATGGAATCAAAACGACTCCCCAGAAACTCAAGGCACAGGGATACTCAAGGAATCAGGGCCAAGTTCCACTCCAGCCTCAGCTCAGCACTGGCTTTTAGGGATCCCCGTTCCAAGTTAGGCTTCAAACCCCAGGTATTTTCTGTCCTGCAAACAAGCACTGCAGGATGCCTGTTCTGACCAGGCCTTGCCTGCTGTACAGGCACGTGTCTGGGGCAGGGTGGCTGCTCTGCTTTCAGTTTCTAAGAAAAGGAGTCACCAGTTGTTATCAATTGCTCCCGGGGAAGCTTCAGACAGAGCCAGGGCCAGGAGGGCAGGCAGAGCTGTTGTTCCAGTGCTGGTAACACAGCCAGGATCTACAGGCGGTGACTCAGGGGGGTGTAGCAGAGGCAGGGACCAGTTCCATGTCATCCTTTCCTCCCAGAGCTGCCAGGCTCTGCCTTGGCTGCATCACCCAGGCAGCAATGGGGGTGGTACAGCATAGGCTACACCCTGGGCTTGGCCAAATGAACCCAGTGAGAGAGCTGGCACTTCCCCTTTCCCAAAATCCCTGCTGTAACGCCTCTCCTGGGGAAATCAGTTTCCCCAGAAGCTTCGAGTCATCCCTGGCACACGGGCCCAGCACCCTGCCCAGGCAAGCACCCTGCTCCTGAGACAGCTCTGGCTGGCTGAAGCTGTTTGCTTGCTCCCCCACTAACTGCTCATGGATGCTGTCATTTTGGAGAGAAAAGACATACCAAGAACTGCCATATGGCTGCCAGGGAGGCAGCAGCTATTTGCACACTGAGCAAGCCCAGATGTTGCTCTAAAGCACAAGAATTAACAATCCTGAATCACCACTAAGCTATTGCAACCTGGGGGATTGAGAAATGAATCGACAGCTTTGGGTTTCCCCGGGAAAGCACCCGCTGGGCTCCCTGCCAGAAGCAAGCTCTGGGCTGCAGCCATGCCCCCAGGAACCCCTGGCACTGCCCTGCCATGCTGCCAGGAAAGCCCAGAGAGAGGGATCAAGTGTGCCTGTCCCTCACACTCCTCCCTGCAGAGGGAACACCAGGACTGGGGCAGGCAGGAGAGAGGACAGGGCAGCTCTCCACTGCCTGCAGCCACTCATCCCCAGGGTCAGCTCATTCCCAGGAGGGATGGAAAAGGCTCTTGGCTGCTGCTGGGCAGCACTTCTGACACCTAACGGTGGTTTATGTGAGTAGGTGTTACCTGGGAACACAGCTCACCTGAGAGCAAACAAACCCCACACTGCATGACCAGGGTGCAGCACCACTGCAAAAGCACCCGGGGTTGCCATGCAGGGGCAGAGCTCCGTTACCTGTGCCTGGACAGCCAGGTGAAACGCTCCTTTCTTGAACGGCAGCAAATCCCCAGTGCAGTTCCTCGTGCCCTCTGGGTACACCCACACCTTCACCTGCATGTGGACAGACAAGGCTCTGCTGCAGAAATCCACTTGTAGTGCTGGGAGACACCAGCCAGCTCTGCCAAGAGCTGCAGGTGGCTGTCACTGCGGGTGAGCCAGCACCAGGAGTGCCACAATCCCCCCATGCCACCCCACCCAGCTCCACAGTGACACTCACGTTGTCAGCCACCATAGTCTTGGCCACCTCTGACATCACCATCTTGGCGCTGCTGGTGCTCTTCCTGTTGATGAAGATGACCCCGCCGAGGTAGATGATGAGCCCCACGGTGCCCGTGTACATCAGCTCTTTCTTGCCCACCTGGACACAGTTGTCGGGCAGGACCTCCATCAGCCCTAATGGGATGGCAGAGGGCAAGACCCAGCAGTCACCCCCCCTGCCTGCACTCAGGTGGGACAAGGACGGGGGGACCAGGGACGGGCTGGTGCCTTGTTTCTCTCCTGGTTTCTGAGAGCAGGAGGCTTGGCACACACCAGAGTTAGCGGGGCAGGGTGGCTGCAGGTGACAGCAGGGCCCCTCCGAGGCAGCTCATTCCCCAGCCCCAGGAGCCCAGCAGGGCCACTGACACACGTGCTGGGCCAGCACCTCAAGGACAGCAGTAGCTGGGGTGCTCAGAGTGACAGAAGACCCTTCCCCTTCCCACAGCCAGCACTGGTGGGGAAGCTGCACCAGAGGGGCTGCTTGTCCAGGAGGTACAAGCAGGACTTCTCCCAGTGGTGAGCAGGAGAAATCCTCCCTTCCCGCCCACCAGCTCCTCACCCATCATGTCGAGGATGCTCTGATGGTTGGACACAATGATAGCAGGGCCCTCCACCTTGAAGTTCTCCAGTCCCTTCACCTCAAACCTCAGGCCGAAGAAATACTTGAAGGTCCTGACGACAGCTCTGATGATTCTGCAGAAGAGAAAACCAGTCAGCAGCAGGGCAGGGAGGTGACAGGGGATGTTGTACCCAGTGGGGTGGAAGGAGACAAGAGCAGCTCTGGGACAGAGAACCCCCAGTCTTATTTGCCCTGTGATCCACCCAGGTGTCTGCCACGTGCTCCAGGAGTGCTGTTCATTTGCTCTGTGCCATGGTTCTGGGCTGCCCCACTGCTACCAGGCTCTTCCTCCTGCAATCAGCAGGGCACCCAATTGTTCAAACAACTCTCCCAGGAGCTGCCACTCCCCAGCACACCTGACACCCCAGGAAGGCTCTGCCAGTTCTGCTCCTTGCAGTGCTGGAAGACGCTGCTCAATGATACAAACAAACCTGGGATGCCATTCCATCACGGGGGCCCAAGGAAGGAGGGGACCGAAGGTGAGAAACACTTCCCTGCACAAGGCAAGGATGCAAACAGGGTGCTCCCCACGTGTCTTGGCAGAGGCCAGTGCCCCCAAGCAAACACATCCTCAGGCTTTCACCTGTCAGTTCCCTTCCCCAGTGGAACTATAAGTCTGACAGAGCTCCCAGTTTTTCCCAGCTGGGAGATGCCAGCAGCTCCACTCAGCCATGTCAGCACTGGAGCACATTTCCATATCCTTATCAGCCCATGGGAGCAGGGCCCATCTACGCCACCCCCTGACCTGGGGACTTGGGGACACTCCAATTTGGCCAAAGGACACAGGCAGAAGCTGGCAGAACACAGGGGCTATTTTGGGCAGGGGAGCAGCCATTTACCAGGACAGGTGGCAGAGGAGCCTGCACGTGAACAGCTCCCGGGAACAGCCACCAGCTTGGCTCTGCTCTCCCCCAGAGATGATTCCAGAGCTGCTTCCAGAGCTGACCTGCCCTCCAGCAGGCACCTGGATGTCCTGCCTCAGGGCCACCTTCTCCCAGAAGGGGATGGAGCTTTCCTTCCTCCAGCAGGAGACTGAGGGACAGTGTCAGCTCTGTCCCCACCATGGGGTCCAGCTTGGGAACTGTGCAGCACCATCCCCCTGAGAAGCATCCTTGTCACTCAGGTAGGAGGTGAGCACCTGGACAGCATCCCATCCTGGCTTGGCAGCAGTTCCCAGCATCTGGTCTCCCAAAATTTCCATAAACTCTTGAGCCCCAGGACTTTCCCCAGCTTGCTCCTACCCACAGCAGGGTTCACATCTCCGTGGGAGAGCAGTCCATGCAGACCACCCGAGCTGGCTGTGACGCTGGAGTTCAGGCCGGGCCAACGCCCCGAGGTGACACTGCTGTGCTGCAAAGAGCCACACCCAGGGAAAGGACACAGGGAGGTGCACGGAATGCAGAGCTCCTGAGCTCCACAGCCTGCTCCAGGGTTACAGGGGTGCAGTCCAGGTGAAGAGATGGGGTTACAGGTGACAAGTGGCAGGGTGACACGAACCAGTGAGGTCATGGGAAATGCCAGGCCACCAGGGCGACCTAAATCACACTTCTCCTCCCTTCTGACTGCCAACCAAAAAAGAGGTCACCGCTCTGGAAGTCACAGTGCTCACTGGCTGCCGGGAGAGGCTGGTTACACATTACTCAAGAGCAACCATCCAGCTTCCTCCTGCCAGCCTGGAGCAGCCTTCCCTTGCACAAGATGTGGCGTGAGCCACTGAAAGAGGCAAAGGGGCAGAGCTCAGAGCAGGCAAAGAAGAACGGGGTGACCAGCATCCCTGCTGGGCTGGCCACGTCACCCACAGGGTTAAAGGATGGATCCGAGTCCACTCCGACCCCACAAGCGGCTTCTCTGCCAGAATCAACGATCCAGACGTGGAGCAGCCACAGCTGCAGAGAGCTGTAAAACCTGTGCACTTACTGCCAGACACAAGGAGCACAAAAACTGACAGGGAATGTGACTTTTCAGTGCATCCCTAACAGTCTGAGTGTGGAAGCCAGCACCCCCCAGATTCACGTGCTCTGCTCCACAGCCAGTCACAGAGGCTTGTTTAGGATCCTCTGATTTTCAAGGACTACTGAAGTCTGCTTACCAGATTGGAAGCTCTCGCAAGATGTTTTACCAGAGATAAACCGTTCTATCTCTATCAGAAACCCTGGGTAACCTCTTCCAAGTCACACCAGCTTGATGCTGGAGCCAGCAGCGCAGCAAGAACGGGGTGTTCTGCGCCAGGCAGCAGCACTATTATCACAGTCTGTCCACCAGCACATGCTCTGCTCCAGCCTCCTTTCCCAAGCTGGAATAAGCAGTCTGGGATGGTGGAGAAATAAGGAACTCACTGGATCACCTCAGCCATGGACCTCCCAGGAGCTGGGATACATCACCAGGATCTTCAGCCAGTGCCACTGCACAGAAACAACAGGCTTAAGTTACAGGAAAAGGGCGGTTCTGGCCAAAATTCAGCCCTGGGTTTCAACATGAGGAGTTATCCAATGCAAGTTCCCGTTGCCAAATAATTTCTTGAAGTTTACAGAAAATTTAAAGGGTTTATTTTTGGGGGAAATAAAAAGATAGTGTCTCCATCACTGACATCATAAATTCTCCCAGCTGCAGAGCTGGCTGTGAGTTGGAAAGCTGCTCCTGAGCGAGCCAAGGCAACCAAGGCTGGAGAGAGAGCCGGGCTGGAGATCCAGAGCAGATTGCTGGTCCCAGTGCCTGGGGCCATGGCACCAGCTGGGACGGGCAGGGCAGAGCCCTTAAGGCAGCACATCAGCGCCCTGTGCCCATTCCCTCTGCCCTGAGCCCGACGTGTGAGAGCCACACTGCAAAGCAAAGTCCAGCTCCACCTGCTGAGACGCTGCCAACCTTTGATCCGAAAGGATGTGTTAAGGCTCTCCTTTCCCCTGCATCCATACAACCTGGCATGGACACGGTCAGCACAGGTAAAAAGCTGCCATGGGGAGAGCAAAACCAGGAAATGATCTGTCCTGTGCTGCCAGCAGAAGTGCCAGCTCTGCCCTTAGGATGTACCTTGGCACGGAGAGGAGGTGCCAGATGAGAGCAGAGTGCCACGGGTGTCCTGTCAGGGGACACAGGGCCGGAGAGCAGCTGCAGGAGAGCCGTGCCCCGGCAGCACATGGCACACAGCCTGCCAGCCTCTGCTCCTGGGGCAGGAAACAGCCCAAACACAACCACCCAGCTGTTCGGATCAAAAGGCACCTTCTAGAGATCATCTAAATCTGCCATGGCAGGGTCACCTACACACACAGGTGGGCTTGGACTGCCTCCAGAGAGGGAGATTCCTCGCACTCCCTGGGCAGCCTGCTCCAGCGCTCCGCCACTCTAAACAAACACTGCTCTCCTGTAGCTTTCTCCAAAAAAAGCCACCACCGCCACCTCCCAGGCGCTTCATCCCCAAACGTGGCTCGCCGAGGGCTCTGCCATGGGCCAGGACAGCCCCCCCCAGCCCAGAGGGGACCCCCGGGGCTGCGCTGCCACCGATGTGACGGAGGCCGCCACCACCCCGGGGGCTCCGGGCAGCGGCTGGGGGGTGACACCGCTGTCCCCAGCACCCGATCGCCCCCGCTGCCCTCTCACCTCATGTTCTTGACGGTGCGGCCGCCGTTGACCAGCAGGCAGGCGGCGGCCGCCAGCGCCGAGGCCACCAGGCACAGCAGGCAGTAGAAGCTGATGCGCAGCGCGAAGTTGACGGCGGGGCTGAGCTCCATGAGGACGTGGAGCAGCAGCAGCACGGCCGTGCCCCATAGCAGCCACCCCAGCTCCATGACGGCTCCACCCGGCCCCGCCGCTACTGCCGCCTCCTCCCCGAGCAGCCCGCGCTGAGCCCGCCTTATGTGGGCGGCCCGGCCCGCCCC
>VYXC01003291.1:309609-319784 GCA_013397175.1 Platysteira castanea
GTGTTCCCTGTGGAGCGGGGATCCCTCGGGCTGCTGGGCGGGCCGGGTGCCCGTGGCGAGGGGAGGAGGGAGTTTGGTCCCCTCGTGGAGCGCTGTGCCGGTTTGGTCCCCTCATGGGGCCCTGTGGGGGCTTGGTCCCCTCACGGAGCGCTGTGGGGGTTTGCTCCCCTCATCGAAGGTTGTGGAAGTTTGGGACCCTCATGGAACCATGTGGAGTTTTGGGACCCCCATGGAGCCCTGGGGGTGTTCTGTCCCCTCATGGAACCCTCTGGGGGGGGTTTGGGACCCTCATGGAGCCCTGGGGGCGTTTTGTCCCCTCATGGAACCCTCTGGGGGGGGGGTTGGGGACCCTCATGGAGCCCTCTGGGCACTGGGGACCCTCAAGGTGCCAAGTGGGGGTTTTCAGTCCCTTTGTGGTGCTGTGGAAAGTCCTTGGGGTCCTGTGAGGGAGTTTGTGTCCCTCAGGGCACCGTGTGAGGTTTTGGGACCCTCGTGGACCCTTCCTCACCTTCTCTGCTGGTGTTTGATGCAGGTTTTCCAGCAGCACAAACATGCTGAGTGGGATGGAGCTTTCCCTGCTGGCACTGGAGTTGGGATAGGATCAGGCCCTGAAGCTCTGTGGGTTCAAAGCTGTTATGGGAGATGAAAGTGTCTGCTGGAACCGACACAAACCGTTCACTGACCTCAACTGGTTTTGCAACACTTTTTATAGCAAAACCCGAGTCCCGCGAGTCTCCATGGAGACTCCACTGGGGTGACACATGACCCTGCGGTTCTGAGCATCCCCTTGGCATCCACAGCTTTGCTGCTTCTGGAAAAATCAAGGAAAAGTGTTATTCCTTTTAAAATAACCCTTGTTCCCTCAGCTGTCCTTGGATTCACCAACAGAGGTTGCATGCTGTTCCCAAACAAGCTGTCACCAGAACAGGGAGGGCTCACTGCACTTTCCCTGCCCCGCAGCAGCTTTAGGGCTGCAAGCAGGAGACAAGCTCCATCTCTCCAGAGAGCACTCCCTACGGCTGCCAGGCAATGACATCTCAGAGCTGGTCTCATGATTCCAGCTAATGCCACAAAGAACCCTTATTGTATTAGCATCTCTACACAGCATTACATTAATCCCCCCAGCCTGTGTCGTGTGAGCTGTTCAGGGAGCCTTGCTCCAGCGCCGTGCCAGCCAACATATGCCTGGGAAGTCACCGAGACCTTTGCAGCTGAGCAGACGCCGGGCCCGGAGCGATTCTGTGTTATCCTCGTGACTTTTTGCTTTTGTTGACGCGGGAAGAAAGTCCCTGGTGATCTGTCACCGGGGCGTCGCGCGGGCTGATCCGCGGAGCTCATAAACGCTGGCTGACGTTGGGAACCTGAATTGTAAATTTCGGCAGGGCCGCGGTGCTGGCAGCAATCGGAGTGAGCAGATCCGGCGTGGCGGGGATGGTGCAATGCTCCACGTGTGGGTTCCTGGAGGAGCTTGGCTGCCATTCCCTTCTCCCCCACGCTCTCCAGCACATTATCTGGAGTAATGCAAATGAAACATTTGATATCAGTCTGTAGCTCAAGGAAGGGGAGCGCTTTCTGATGCCAGATTAGAAGCCAGACATGGGCCTGCCTGCGAGCAAGAGGAGCTGTCATGCTGAGTTATTTCATAAGGCAGGCGGTGGTGCTGCCAGATGACGACAGCCTGTGCGTTAACATTTTCATAACAAACTGCCTGATGGAAGAGGCCCGAGAGCCTCTGCCCGCTGTGCAACACAAGGATCACCTCATCACCCCTAAAATGTGGCTGTTTTGGGGCAGAGGCAAAGGTGACCCCATCCCAGTCCTCCCAAGCTTCAGCAGCCAGGATAAAGCAGTTCCAAAATCTTTAAAAGACGCTGGTTTGTTAGATTGTGCTGTGTGTTTTGCATGTTTAAACTGGATTATTTAGACATGATGGAAGGGTACCCTGTGGGTAGTGTAGCTGAGCAGGGCCCAGAATCCCTGGCAGGAGCAAGAATCCCTCAAGTGCCAAGCAGAAGGGTCCATGCAGCACCACTGCTGGTGGGATTTCTGTGCCTGAGGGGTCCATGAGGAGCCATGAAGCCCAAAGCATAAACCCTTGTCTTACAATAATCTGGCTGTGTTCCTTTATCTTTTATTTGCCTAAATTTATTGCTTCCCTTGGCAACAACATGTGACCTCCCTGTGGATGACTAGCTTCTGACTGGAGAAGAAATAGAGCCAGGGAGAACATCTCCCACGTATGGAGAAGGGAAGAGAGGGAAAGCACTCGAAGGGGTATGGAGGAAGGAGGGATGTGTCCATCTCCGGGCTGAGCAGGTTGTAGAGCAGCAGGAGGCTCGAGGCTGGGTGGGTGGGTGCTCGGCAGGACCCTCTGGAGATGCTGGCTGTGCCGAAGGAAGGCTGGGTTTGTGCAGAATCTCACTGCTGCTGCCTCACCCTGCCCATGGCTGCCCATGGTGCCTCTGGCAGCTCTACCCACCGGCCTGCTTCCCTTTGCCTCCTGCCAAGGGCCATGTGTGGAAAGCAGCAGCTGGGTTTGGTGACATTAAAGTGGGGGGAGGGGGAAGCAAGCAGCCAAACGTCCTCGTTCATGGCCTTATTGTGGCACGCATGTGCAGGGCTGGGAGCCCTCACAGGAAGGGCTGAGAGCAGGAAGCCGTGGGTTGTGAAAAATCCTCAACACCAACCCCTCGCGGTGGGTGCTGCACAGCAGCCTTGATTGTCAGGGACTTGGGGACAGTGAGGTGATCCACATATCTGCTGTAGCTCCTTCCAGACCCCTGTCAGTCCGTCCGTCCATCCGTCCGTCCGTCCGTCCATCCATCCATCCATCCATCCATCCATCCATCCATCCATCCACCCACTGATCTATCCTCTTCCCTCTTCGCCTGTCTCAATCAGCAGCTGGCTTTGGGAGATGTGTCACAGCCTGGTGTCACTGTGTGCCACCTCTGTAGCTCGGGGTACACAGGACAGCCCAGCATCAGGGCACAGATGTGGTTACGCACTTACTCCCACACGGGCAGGGCTGGGAACCTGGACCTTGTTTGCATCCATAAGCGAGGCTGTCCCAAGGGCTGACATCAGTGGGGTGGCATCACTTTTCCTGGAAGTGTTGCCCTCTCAGAGACAGCAAAGAGGATTGCCCTGGGCAGGATCCCCTTGGCAAGGATGGTGCTAGGAGCAGTTTGTGCAAAGGATGTGGGTGAATCCTAGGTGTGCGCCTGAAAGGGCACATGGGAGGTGAAATTTTCCTGCTGCTGCTGGTGTGGGCAGCAAGGAAGCTTGTGGGTGAGCCCACGCTCGCAGGAGCAGAGCTTCAGCCTGACCCTCAGCCTCCACGCTGGCTCCTGCTGCTCCATGGCCACGCTCCCTGGAGTTGCTGGGCTCCTCGCTAATCACACGTCAGCGCTCTGGTGACAACAGAGTAAACACTCGGGGAGGAACCGGGTGGTGACTCAGCGTGGTTTCAATGTGAGCGCTGCAGTTCCCCGCTCGCAGCCGAGCCTTGCACAAGAACCAGAAGCATGAGATTGCTAAACTGCCCGAGCTTCGGCAGGCACAGCCTCCACTGGCTGCTGGAAAGGCAAAGAGCCCGACGGACTTTGACTCTGGGAACACACAGTTAAGAGACATGTTTTAAAAGGCTATCAGATAATCTAAACCTTCCTTCCTGTAACCTTTACTCACCTACAAGTAGCCCTATTGAAAAAGTAAGACATTATCTGCTGGGACCTTTGCACCAGCCAGGTGTGGATTTAAGTCCATGAAAGACGCAAGGAGGATGCTGATCCACATGAGGAATGCCAGACCCCACGGAGTGCCAGGGCTGTAAGCTGAAGGTTGGTGTTTGCAGAGCCAGTGAACATCATCAAGGATTGCAGCTGGGGTTAACACACTACCAAGCCCCCCAGCAAATGGTTTTTAGCTCTTTGTTCCTGGCAGACTTTGCCAAAACAGGAGGTAGCAAAAGCACGAGACTTCCAGATCTTAGTGTTTCATTTACATTTGTAACCACAGGCTGGAAATCCCCCTGTACCTCATGGTCTCTGCGCCATGCTCAGAAATGAGATTGTGCCCAGTTCAGGACACGGCCTCTGAAACAGCATCTTATCTGGCTGCAGCTCTCGAGCTCCTTCAGGCACAAGGATATAGAACTGGAATCACTTTTTTTCTTTTTCCCAAGTTGCAATAGGATTAGGCTTTCTCCAAATGTCATGGGTAAATAAAGGAAATCAAATTGTTTCTGATGGATTTTGTGCTGGTAGAAGGGGCTGGGTGGTTGACCTGGAGACTGATGGACTGAACAGGGAAGGCAGAACTGTGAGCCAAGGGCTTCTCTTGGTGGACAGTCTGGGTCTAGAGAGGTGTTTGTTGCATCTCCCACATCAGAGCCTCTCACCTCAGGGAGCCCCTGCTCATCAGCAGCATAATGTGTCCCACCTGGGCTGGGTTCCCACGAGGAGTCTACCTGGGCTGGAGCCCCATAACGAGATCCACCTAGGCTGGGTTCCCACGAGGAGTCCATCTGCACTGGATTCCCATAACAAGGCCCACCTGGGCTGGATTCAGCCGGTGGTGCTCAGCTCTGGGTGTGTCTTCAGGGCTGGACTGCCAGGTGCTTATGGGCTGTGTGTGCCCCACCTGTGCAACCTGAGCCTGCAATCTCATCCCCTCCTCTCCTGCTGCCCTCGATCCCCGTGCTGTGGATGTGTGGCTGTAATTACAGGAATGAGGAAGATCCTGTTTCCCCGGGGATCTGCAGGAGTGACCCCTGCAGAGTGGGGCACCGCGGCTGTGGGAGTCGAGGCAAGGCGTGCCCAGAAAGGGACGCTGATCTCCACTGGAATCTCCATCCCTGCCTCCTGAAGGACTTTCCCCTGTACTCTGAAGCATCCCATGGCACCTGCTGTGTGCAGGCCCTGTTGCCTGAGCCAGGCTCTCTCTCCAGGCTGAGTGGGGCGTTCCTGGGTTGCCAGATCTGCCAGCACTGTGCCACAGGGTGTGCCAGTGCCGTGGCACACAGCGGGACTAAAAGACCTTTGGGCTAAGTCCAGGTGTGCAATTAAACATCATTTCTGCGTCATGGGGCTGCTCCTGGAGCTGAGCTCAGCCATGGGCTGCTGCAGCACCTCCCCAGCCTCAGATCACCCCGAGGCTGCTGGTTGCTCTGCTGGTGCCAGAACCACCACTTTTCAAGGTGATCCCATCCTCCTGCTCCTGAGCTGGTCTCCTACTCCCTTCTCTGCCTCTCCAAGGTAAAATGGGCTCCAGCACCTGCACAGACACTTGCTGGGGCTGAGCGCAGGAGCTGCTGGAGAAGAAAAAGGTGTGTTGCCACCACGGAGCAGTGGAAATGTACTGACACCGCTGGGCAGGGCGGGAGGGAGCGGAGCAGCCCAGGGTGCTTTCAGCACAAAGATCGTTCTTCTTGTGAACAACTCCAGTCTTGCCACAGGAATGAATTTGGGCTGGGGCTGAGCTCACACAGGCTGGATCCTGGAACAGGCTGCTGGCATTGGCTGCACCACTGCCAGGCAGCAGCTTTGTTTAGTAGAAACACAACGTGAAATGTGTACGCAGCTCTTTGGGCGTGTGAAATCAGTACCCATCTCCTCCTGGGGTACCTGTGTGGGAACAGAGGGTCTGGGCAATTGCTGGGTGGGATGCTGGGGTACCTGAGATTGGATGCCACGTGCTGTCCTCTCGTTGCACAGCCCTGCTGGAGCTGCCAGTGTGTTGCAACTGGCTCAGGATCTCCTCCAAGTGCCAGAGTCCAGCACAAGGTGAATTCTTTTCCTGGCAGATCTCCCTGGAAATAAACCACGCGCACCTCAGCAGGCTAAAATCCACACGGGGAATATGTCTGCACGAAACAAACAGTTGCTCACTCTCTGTTTCCTCTGTTATTGATTAATGCCTCTTAATGACTCCGACCTAAAAAAATCTTGTAGTTGCCGCCTGTCACAGAAGATCAATGAAGCAGCATTAGCAGGAGATAGAGGCAAACTGTCCCAGGTGAGCTCTCTGTCGAGGCCAGTCTGGGAGCAGCACAATCGATAGTTCAGCATGACCTCTCCCTCTTGCTTACTTTTTTTTTCCTTGAGCTGGTTGGGCAATAAAGTCTGCTCTGAGCTTTCACCAGGACTAGATTATAACTACCCAAATTGATCTGATATGTAGAGGATAAAAGGGCCTCTTAAGCCAGCTGTCTCCACTGGCAAAACTCAAGTGGCTGCGCAGACAGGGTCAGACCCTTATTAATTTCTGGATGCTTGGGACCCTGCTCATGCCATGCGTGAAAGCTGGACCACAGTGCTGGAGGGAGTCAATTAGTCATGACAAATCCAATCCGACTTCTCCCCAGAGCTTTCCTGGTCAGCTGCCTGTGCTGCTGGTGCCTTTTCATGAGTGCATCGTCACTGAAGCCACCATGCCCTGCCCCTCCCGCGCTCTTTTTGTGATACCTCCTTGTTTCTCTTATTTCCCTTTCTCCAGAAATTGTGGTGCTCAGTGTGTGGGGAGCAGGGAGAGGCCTTTGCTGCTTCACGTGCAGTGAGCAGATGCGTCCCAGGTGAAGTGTGGGGGTCCTGGGCAGAGGAGGTGAGGGGGGGTCTCCTTTGCTCAGGGTGCCACTGCCTTCTTGAAAAGTTTTTGCACATCAACCCTGCAAACTGCAGCCTCTCTTCTCACTGAAGCTGATAAATGGGGAGTGCCTGGAAGATGAAGGTTGACTTAAAAACTGCTCCAGAGCTGCTCGTCCCACCTGTGTACCTCCATCTCCTCTGAGGCCAGCTGAGCCCTGTGCCTGCTCCAAGGAATGTCTCCCTGGCCAAGCCTGACTTTGGGAGCCAAATGCCCAGGGCCAAAGCCATGCCCTGCTTCTCGTGTGGAGATGCTGGGGGCTGGCAGGGGCTGTCTGTGAGCACTGCTGAGGGAGGAATCCCCTGGGCTCTGTGTCCTGGAGCAAGCCCTGATGATGAATAACTCCATAATCAGCTCAGCCGCTGCAGGGATCTGCTTGCTCAGCCTCCTTCTCTGAGCTTCTTTGCAAGCTCCTTTTCCTCCTTGGCTGGGAAGCGCCCAGGGTTGGCACACGATGGAAATCCCAATGAGAGAAGCTCCCCTTCCAGAGCCAGCACCGCAGGGCTCCCAGCCACAGCCACCACCCTCTGCCTTTAACTCCAGCACTGCCTGCAGAGCCCTTGAGCTTCCCCCTCTTCCGCCTCACAGTTCAGGGCCAGGGATATCCCTGGGGTGCCCCAAGCCCAAGGGGATGGTGATGAATGAAAGTGAGACCCCCAAACAGTTCCCACTGAGCCAGGAGCTCTGTGGGGCTGCAATCCTGGCCCGAAGCATCCAACGAGCCCCAGCACCCCCATTCAACCCCCCTTAAACTTCATAGTGCTTAATTACAAGTAGCAGGGATTCGAAGAGGAAGCAGAGGGGGCGAGCACAGGACAGATTGGAGGGAAGATTGTTCTGGGGGTGGCAGGGCTGTCAAGCCAGAAACACAGGAGCTGATTAGCATTTCTAATTATAACCGCTGCGCTCAGCCCGGCAGGGCCCGGCAGGCAGCAGAGGCAGCTGACGGGCTGTGTGGAGCCAGCTGTGGATGCCACGCAGGAAGCGCGGGCGATCAGCCTCAAATCCTTCAAAGATGCACAGAAAAGAGCATTAAAGCCTGCATCCATCATCTCCGGAGCTGCGGCGCTGCCTGGGAGTGCCGGGCGCAGAAATCTCTCTGGTTGGTGGCCATGGGGCTGATCCTGATGGCAGAAGAGAGGGGGTGAGCACGAGCCCCTATTTTGGTTCGGGGTCCTGCACCCCCCTGCCAAGCAGCAGCTCTGGGCACTGTGGATGATGGCATTGGGCTGTGCTGTCCCCAGGTGACATCCCACCCAGAGGAAGGTGGGCAGCACGGGGTGCTCTGGAGGGGACGAGGTGGCTGGGGGTCCCTGCTCACGAGCCAGGGCCGCTGTGCACTGCTGTTAGCTCTGGCTGGAGATCATTTCCTCATCAGCGTTTGGTCGGGTAAATATTATGGGCCAGCAGATGACCCCTCCAGGGCTGTGCTGCCCTGTGAGCTCTCGTGTCCCGAGGCCACAGTGCTCTTGGGGACGTGCCCGCAGAGCCACCGCCTGGCAGGGGAGGGATCAGAGGCCAGCGTGCGGCACGCTGCGGGCTTAGCTGGGATTAGCAGGGCTTGGACCAGGAGAAACTGAAGCGACTCAGTCACGGCAGTGAGTGAAAGAATTCCCAGGGAGGAGAGGAGCACTGACTGATCCCGGCGTCTCCTGGATGCTGACAGCGCCTGGGGGAGCATTTTCCTCACCTTCGTGCCACACGGCTCTGAGTGCCTGCCTGATGCTGGGAGCCCATCCTGTCAGGGCTGGGGGAATTCTGGGGAGGGGCGAGACCCCTTGCACAGGGGCAGCAGCCCAGGCTGTGCATCCCTGGTGCCAGGGATAGAAACAGGAGATGGGCACCATGGGGAGAGATCTCACTTCCCTTGTGCCTTGAATGTAAGCTATCATCACACCCCCAGAATTTTTATTACTCTTTTGATTGGATTAATTAATCATTCAGCGATAACTGCTCATTAGGCATTCTAACAATCAATACTAATCACTTAATTACTTGGTGTGTTACAGCTTGGGGTGGGCTGCTCATTCCTAATTAGATTCGCAGGACAATCCACCCCTGAATTTTGCAGAGCCCTGCAGCAGCGTTCCATGGGTTTCAAGCCGCACTCAGCCTTGGCCCAGGTGTGTCATTTCCCATCTCCATCGAGGGTTTCATCCCCCACTCTTGGCCCCCCAAAATCAGTGTTCAATGCACAAGGAGCTGCAGGAGCAGGGTGAGCAGTGGGTGTGGAATGCATCCAGCAATGCACCTTCCTGTCCCTGCTGTTTCCCAGATTACCAACCCCACCGTCAAAAATAAAAACAAATCACAGAGGCTCTTCTCTTTTCCTGTGTTAATTAAAACTAAAAATTAGAACCCCCAGAGAACCATCCTGGCTTCAGTGGAATGGCAAAACCTGCCTGGACGGGGGCTGTGGGTGGCCGAGGTGACGTTCATGGCCCCCATCACCGCAGCAGCGCCGTGGGCAATGTCAGCCCAGCCCTCACAGAGGTCAGGGCACAGCTCTGGAGCAGCAGGGATCTCCTCGGGGTTAAAAGCAGGCAGCAAACACGCCGCAGGATTTGGGGGGTTTCAGGCAGTTTTGTGTGGTGCTCCTTATTCATCAGCACCATTCGGATTAGTCCAGCAAAGGCTTTTGCTCCTTCGGCCCTGATTACTCGGTGCTTGACACTGAGTGCTGAGCTTGACACGCCGAGCAGGTGACCGGCTTCTTTTCAAAGGTCATTTTGAGCCAAATTCAAAAGGAAGGAGCAACCTGAACCATGAGAAGAGGGCAAATGGATAATCTGAAGATTTGCTGATAGCAAGCAAGGAATTATTTTAACAATGACCTCGTGACTGAACCTCCCAGATTTCTCATCATATTATTTGCTCGCTGTCCCCCTTGCTCTAATTTGCCTGTTGCCACCTTATCCCCTGCATGGGGCTGTCCCCGGCCTGGCTGACTCAAAGCAGCCCCTGTCCTGCCGTGAGGTGCCCCTGCCCAGCCGCAGTGCAAACAGGGGGGACCAGCCGGTCCTGCTGCCGGGGTTCAGGGTGGGGAGAGGACACAGCGAGGAGGAGAAGGAGCAGCAGTGATGGCAGGGCTCAGCCCTGAGGGGATGCAGCCCCCGAGCTGTGCTCGTGGGTTTCCTGCTATGGGTAACAAGGAAGGAGTCTGGCCGTCTGTCACCCAAAATGGCTTTAAACAAACCCGGAGCTGCTGTGACTGCTGGGGAGGGGAGGATCAGCGTCTCTGTGGAATCCTCCCTGCTCTGCCGGGATCATCAACCAGGGCTGGGGGAGCCCCTGTGTGGTGGGGTGAGCCTGGGGATGGGATCCACGAGTGGGTGGCACCCCCGGGCTGTGGGATGAGCCAGGGAATGGGATCCTCAGGTGGGGTGCGCGGGTGGATGGGACCCCCGGGCGGGATGGGATCCCCGGGCTGCGGGATGAGACCCCTGGGCGGGATGCTCAGACGCGGAGCGCTGGATTCGGCTTGACCCGGCGGGGCCGTGCCGGGCAGCATCTCCGCGGCTCCCCGGGCA
>VYXC01003291.1:319810-334106 GCA_013397175.1 Platysteira castanea
CCGCGGCCGCCCCGGCCATGCCCCCCGGAGCCTGAGGCCCGCGGCCGCGGGGCGCCCGCAGCATGCGGAGGATCCGGCGGCTGGTGCATCTGGTGCTGTTCTGCCCCTTCTCCAAGGGCCTGCAGGTACCGGCAGAGGGAGGATGCGCCGGGATGGAGGGTGCGGGCTCGGGGATGCGCCGGGCCGGGGGGATGCGCTGGGATGCGGGGTGCGGGCTCGGGGATGCGCGGCTCCGCATCCTGGCACCGGCCGGGCACAAAGGGACGCTCCGCCTCGGTCCCCCCGGCGCCGGTGCGAGGAGCTGGGGGCCGGGCAGCGGCACCGCGGGGGCCTGGAGCGGCACCGGGGGCCGCAGCGGTTGCATAACCCGCGCCGCGCTCCGCCGTGCCGGAGCCGGGGAGCACCAGGGCAGCCCAGCCCGGCAGCCCGCAGAGCTGGGTGAAGCCGCGGATGCAGCAGGGCAGGGATGCTGGGAATCCTTCCTTCTCTTTCTTTCTTTATTTTCCCTCCTCTTCGCATCCCTGAGCTGCTCAGGGGCCGGGCACCTGCCTCGGAGCTCCAGGGATGCTGAGGACCGGGGATGCTGGGGCCGGGGATGTCAGGGATGCTGGACTGGGTGTTTTCTCTGCAGCCGTGGGATGAGAAACCCTGACTCTGGCAAAGATTCTGGACCAGAGGGATTATCCTGGAGGGGATAAGTGGACATGGGAGGGGGTACCCAGTGGGCAGAGGGTGCTGGCAGAAGGTGGGTGCAGAGCTGGGACTGCTGTGAAACAACCCCCGTGTTCCCAGGGGAGCCGCAGGGATGGAGCAGGATTTTGTGATGCTGCATCCATTTTGCCTTTGAAGTCGGCTCCAGCCCAAAGTCACTTCCAGATCCTCCAGAGACACCCTAAAACTAAACAGAGCAACTCTCACAGGGTAACACCCTTCGGTGCAGGGGAGAAAAACTCCTGTGCCTTGAGACTGAGGCACTGGAGGAACCCTCAAAATCCAAAATCCAAGCAAAGCTCAGGGGAACCCCTCACTGAAATGCATCCCCCGCTCCCACATTTCTTTCCACCATTTAGGGGATGATGAAGCCACTGCTTCCCGTGCCACGCTCAGGCTGCAGTCCTGACCCTCCTTCTGCCTCAGGAACATGTCAGAATAAGCAAAAAGTGACATTTTGGCTATTCCAGGGTTTTCCGAGATGTGTCTCTAGTGGGAAGTCCCTGGAAGGGCCCCTTGCTGAGGGCAGGGGGCCTCACGCACCCACCCTGGGCAGTTTTTTGGGGCTGCTGTGCTGGGGGGGGTCTCAGTGGAGTGTCTGACTTCAGGGCTGTGAGCTGGTTCTCAGCTCACAGGAGCAGCCACCCACACTTTGCCTTTGCCAAGTCCTGGCCGTGCTTGGCTTCTCTTTAATTTAATTTCACATTAATTAGCAGTGCCATTGCTTGACAGGCAAACCGGGCGCCCTGGCCCGCTCCACGCTTTGGGGTTTCCAGTTAATGGGAGAAATGTCACGATCTCGAGGCAGTCCTGCCTGTTCTCACCCTCGCCTGCCCATTCCTGTGGCTCCCAGAGCCCCGACAGCTCCTGGAGAGGGGCTGAGGAGGAGGAGTTTTGGGGTTGGGAGTGGGTTTGGGCTACAAGACCCAAGCAAGGATCCCTGGCAGGTTTGAAAGGCGCTGCACCCACTCAGATCCAGCCCTGCCCCAGCAGCAGGCCGTGGTCTCACCGCTGTGAGGAGGGAGGAGGATTTGGAGGTGGTGAGAGGCCAAGGGTTCTGTAGGATTTCCCACAGAAACGGGATGGAATGGATGGTTTAATGCAAGGACTCATTCCCTGCCCTTTGGAACTGCCGGGATCTGCTCCATGTTACACGAGCCAGGTGAGCAGCCTCTCTTGTGGGAGGCCGGACGGCAGCAGCGCTGCTGTGGCAGGGTCAGGGGGAAGAAACAAAGCCAACAAAGCAGAATCCTGCTGGGAGCCTCGGGCTGTTCGCACAGAGCATCACCCGTGAGCTCCCAGGTTTGTCACTCACCCGCTCCCACTCGGGAGCTGCTGTTGGGAGCTTCCCGTGCCCGTGGGGCTTTGTAAGGGGGGTTCTGCTGAGAGGGGTCTCCCCAAACAGGAGCAGAGCTCTTGCAGCCTACGGGGGTACCCGGGGCTTGCAGAGGGCAGGAGAGTGGGAGGACGTGGCCGCAGCTCCCGGGGATGCTCAGCATCCAGCTCCTTGCAGCCCAGCCCTGTAATCCCCCTGCTTTTAGGGAATTTTAAGTGACCTACTTGCAGCAGGAGTTGCGTAAGAGGCTGATGAATATATATAAAAAAGGCTGAAGGTTTCCCCAGCGCTCAGGTCGGTTTGTGTGGCAGAAGCCATCCTTGGCCAGCTGCCGCTGCCCTGGGCAGAGCCCTGCCCTTCAAAAAGGGTTTCAAAAGCGTTTCCTTTCCCTTGCAGGGCCGCCTCCCTGGCATCAAGGTGAAGTACCTGCTGGTGGTGTGGCTGGGCATCTTCGTGGGCAGCTGGGTGGCCTACATGCACTACTCCTCCTACTCCGAGCTGTGCCGCGGCCACGTCTGCCGGATGATCATCGTGAGTGGCAGCACGGCCCCGCCGGTTTGGGGTGCTGGGTGAGCTGGGCCCTGGGAGCCCATTTCCAGCCTCCCAAGCCCTGAAGCTGGGAGGAGGAGCCCTCCTGGCAGCTGCTTCCCTGGCGCCGTCCCCGACATCGCACGGAGCTTGGAGAGGGAGGGGTGACCTTACCCTGCCAGGGCGACGGTGAAACAATTTAATGAGATGTCAGAGGGATGCAGCCAGGGCAGACGTGGGCAGATCGGTGTCTGGGCAGATGGAGCTGGAACATCAGGGCAGGGAGCAGCATCTTTGGCAGGGACAGCATCACATCAGATCCCCCAGGCTCTGCAGAGCAGGAGGAGAAAGGGGAGCAGCCAGTCCATGGGACCTCTCTGTGACTGCTGATGAGTCCTAAGGAAAGCACCAGAGCTCCTCGTGGCAGCTTGGCTTGGTGGGCTTTGCCCCCGTTTGGGGTTTGCAGTGGGGTGCATGTTCCATGCTCCCAGCGGGGCTGCTGTGCGTGCCCCTGGCGTGGGAGCAGGTCTGAGCCCAGCCCAGGCGAGGAGGGGGAGCTGGGCTCTGTCAGAACGAGCCTCGTTGATCAATCCCTCAGCAGAGAAGGGAGGCAGGAATTGCCATAACAACAGCGACGATCGTTTAATTTGATTTTCTGCCTGACTCCGACCGCGGGGTCTCGGGCGCTAATTCCTGCTCCGAGCTGGGGCTTCCAGACGCCGTGTCTGGCCATGTCCCCCGTGAGCAGGTCCAAGGGTTAATTCCCATCCATAGCAGAAAAAAAAGGGAAAAGATGCAGTGAATGTCTGCAGCTCCTGCTTCCAGCCCTGAGGCTGCCGTGCCCTCGCTGAGGAGCTGCAGAGCTGCAGCCTCTCCCGCCCAGAGCTGCCTCCAGCTCCAGCCCCAGCCGCAGATCAGAGCCACCGTCTGTCCCTGTCCCTGCCACCCCCTGGGCTGGGGCCAGCCTGGTTCTCAGCAGGGGCTGTGCGTCCTCATCCTCACCCAGCTCCACGCTGCCCTCTCCTCCAGCCCTTGGAGCTCTCCCAAACCCCGGGATTTGCAGCAGCAGCATCCAGGAACAAACCCCTGCAGTTCTCCCAGCAGCACAGGGGGTCCCTGCCAGCCCAGCCCCACCATGCCCAAAGCACTGAGCCATCCCTAAGGGCCAGCAGAAATCTGCCCCCACTGAGCTCCTGTCTCTCCTTGCCCTCCCCAGTGTGACCAGTACAAGAAAGGGATCATTTCTGGCTCCACGTGCAAGGACCTGTGTGAGGAGCGCAGCCTCCTGCTCCAGCACTGCCTCTCCTCCTCCCCCAGCCAGCAGGTAGGTCTGTGCCCCCTGCCATAGCAGGGGCTGGGCACTGCCATCAAACCCTGCAGATCTCCCCCTCAGCCCACCCGAAACCAGAACCCAGCTCCCTCCACCGCTGTCCCCCTCCCTGTGCTCCAGGTTTACAGAGGGCTCTGGAGGGACAGGGAGGTGATCATCAAATGTGGCATCGGGGACGCCCTGAGGGCCGACAGCCACCCGGACTCGGTGCCCAGGAGGGACGTGGTGCTCTTCGACAAACCCACGCGGGGCACCTCCATGGACGAGTTCAAGGAAATGCTCCTCAACTTCCTGAAGGTCAGTGCAGGGCCCGGGGGGATCAGAAGCACCAATTGTGGTTTTCCTTCCCTTTGAAGAAGAGCTCCTCCTGCCCGTGCCCCCCACCCGCTGCTGGGTGCCAGGCAGGGCTCTGTGGATTAGTGGAGAACAACCTCCATTCTCTCCCAGGAATTCTTTTTTGTGAGATTTCGGTAGCAGCACCCCTGGAGGCTGCTGTGCCACGGCTGTGGGCGGCATCTGTGCTGGGCAGAGCTGATTTGGTGGCCCTGGTAGTTACTCCTGTTGGGGCTTCTGCAGCAGTGGTGGGGTGGCAGCGCTGGCAGGAGGGTCTGGAGCAGCTCTGGGGCTGGTAAAATTCTGCTGGAGCTGGATCCGTCCATGCTGTGGTACTGAATTTTCTGGAGCGTGGTCACTATTTCCTCCTCTCCCCAGCTCAGTTCTTTGCTTCCCCAGTTCAGTTTAGTGATGTGACACCCAAATGTGGAGAGCTGTGAGGGTCTGATGCCGCTTCTTGTCCTGTTTGCAGTCCAAGCTGGGGGATCAGCCGTCTCTTCCCACCTTGGTGAGCCGGATCATCACCATGGCCGACGTGAACCGCGACGGGAAAGTGTCCCTGGCCGAGGCCAAATCCATCTGGGCGCTGCTTCAGCTCAACGAGTTCCTCCTCATGTTCTCCTTGCATGAGAAGGAGCACACGGCCAAGCTGCTGGGGCACTGCGGGGACCTCTACGTGACCGAGAAGATCCCCCACACCTCCCTCTACGGGGTGGACGTCCCCCCTTTCCTGCAGTCCCTGCTGCCTTCCATCGTCCACCAGCTCATCCACCAGTGGTTCGCGCCGGCCTGGCCCCGGCGCGCCAAGATCGCCATCGGCCTCCTGGAGTTTGTGGAGGAAATCTTCCACGGGACCTACGGGAGCTTCTACATCTGCGAGAGCAGCCTCAGGAACGTGGGCTACAACGACAAGTACGACTTCAAAATGGTCAACCTGAGGAAGGTGGCGACGGAGATGACAATCAGAGGCTTCCTCAAGGGCCGGCACTGTGAGCAGAACGGGGACTGCACCTACGGGCGGGACTGCACGGCCACGTGCGACAAGCTCCTGAAGCAGTGCAAGAGCGACGTGGTGCAGCCCAACCTGGCCAAGGTCTGTGGGCTGCTGCAGGACTATCTGCTCTACGGAGCTCCCCTGGAGCTGAAGGAAGAGCTGCAGAAGCAGCTCCGAACTTGCATGACCCTCAGCGGCCTGGCCAGCCAGATGGAAGTGCACCACTCCCTCGTGCTCAACAACCTCAAGACCTTGCTCTGGAAGAAGATTTCCAACACCAAATATTCCTAACGGGGGAAGCACGGCCCTGGAGTTTCCCGTCTGCGAGCTTGGAGTGAGGCCCGAGGGCTGAAGGCCTGTTTGTCCATCCTCTCCCCCCCAGGAAAAACCCACCCTGCACAGGGAGTTCAGCAGAGCTGCAGCCCCTTCTCCTTCATGGAAACCAAGCATCACGACTTCCACCGCCCCGCGGGATCAGGGATGGGTTGGCCGGAGTGGAGCTGGGACAAGGAGCCGGGACACGGAGCAGCTGCTCCCAGGCTTTGGGGAGGAAGAAGCCACGGAAAGGGATGAGGAAGCAGATCCCAGCTGGATGCATCCAACAGTTCCTTGATGAACAGGAAAGCCGTGCAAAGCGATGGGAATGAATCATTCATGCTGTACTTGTCACATCTCCTTTTGAGGAACGTCTCTGATGTAAATAAACAGCTTTTACGTGAATCACACCCGGTACATCAATAGCCAAACAGCAGCCTGTTAAGTACCAGCTTGTCTGTGATCTAAAAAGGAGGAAAAGGTAGATTTCCCCATTCAAAAGTCTCTCCTTAAGTGTCTGAGTCATCTGCCGTCAGACCCAGCTGTCACGCAGGAAGCAGAGAAGCTGTCTGTTGCACCGTGGAGAATTCTTTGGTTCCATTTTTAAGTGCCTGACCCTGACAGCGATGCCATGGCTTGTGCGAGGCTCCCCCAGCTGCTCCTGCCCCCAGCCTGGAATTGGCAGCACAAGCCATTCCCTCACGTGTCGGCTCTGGAAGCGTCCGAGGATGGCTTAAAGGCAAAGGGCTAAACACGAACCGTTCTGACCCCTTAATGTGCTCCGGGTGTCACTCCCCACCACACTCAGAGCAGGGATAAACCAACCTCTCCGTTTAATTCTCCAAAAACTAAGCTGGGCTTGCCCTCCAGAGGTTGAAGGTTAATGCCAGAATAATCCAGTGCTTCTCTCATTATTAAAATGAATTTCCAGGCAAAGCTTTTAGCAGGTCTCCAGACATTTTTTTTGGCTGTGTCTGCACTCCCAGGGCTCCAGCTATGGCTGTTTCTTTTAAACGCTCAATTACAGCAATCTCACAACTCTGGGTAGGGAGGAAGAGCTGGATAAGCTCCCCCAAGGCTGCTCTGTTCCCAGCACAGCCGTATTCCTGCTGCTGGAGCAGGTGCTGGCTCTCCTGCCAACAGTTCCTTGGGGCAGTGAGCGTGCAGCTGATGTGCCATCACAAAATAAAAATACACCCGACGCTGCAGCACCAGGGCTGCAAATCTAGGAGCCATTTGGGGAGAAAGATGAGGATTTCCTGCTGTTGGTTCTACAGGATCCTCATCACCTCTCACTGGGGATGTTGTGGTGGCAGGAGTGCTCTGTACCCAGCAGAGCTCACTCCCTGCTGAGGAGGCGCCTCTGAAATGTAAATTAAAAGCTGAGCACTCCTAAGGATTCTGTGTTTGAAGGGTTCCTCAGCCTGGATCGGGCACGGACACTGCCAGGGTCCTGTGGGCAGGTGCAGCTTCACCTGCACGGGTGGGAAAGCCAGGGCTGGAATTGGCTGGAATTCAGTGATGAGGCTCCACGCAGCCACCCCGGCTCCTCATCCATGGTCCTGCATCCCCATGGCAACCAGCTCCCCTGACACATCCATCTCCTCTGCCACTAGCAAAGGAATCCAACAGGGCGTCAGAAAAGCAATTTGCACCCTTCCCCGTTGTTTACTCCCCCTAAATCCCTGCTGCTCCCTTCTCTCAAAGCAGTGTAAACCACCTGGAAAGTGAAGGAAAACCCTCTCCCTTTAAATGAGAACCTTTGTAAACATTCAGGATGAAGAGGCGGCCCCTGTAGCTGACAGACCCGGCCCTGACAGCTGAACTGAAATAAAAACACTTGTGACAATCGTTCCATCACCACCTCATTAACCCCCATCCCTGGCCCTGGACACTCCCAGGTCCCGAGGAATTCCCATCGCTAATAAAAAGCACAAAGTGAGTGCAGTTTACAAATCACACCGGGATGCAGGAGAGAAAAGGGTGAAGGCAAAGCTGTTTTACACTCAAATTCCTCCACATTCCTGACAGGAGCTGGAAAAAGAAGCCAGGACACTCCAAGACTGACAATCGGATCTCGCTGGATGCTGCTGCTGCTTCTGCAGCAGAGCTTGGTGCCCAAGGGGATGGAGGTAAAACCTTTAATGGCTTTAAAACAATCCTGAATTCTCAGATCCACAAACGTTAAGTCTTAAATCCTAGAATGGTTAAAAAATAGCATTACTACAAACACACAGCATAATCCTTTCAGTCTTGTAGGTGGCATCTTTATTTAGGGTTTTTTTTAAATTTAAATTCTTCTTAACCATGTAGAGAAAACACAGATGATCAAGTTTTAGGAATCTCCAAACCATCAGACGTGGATGCTGCCAGGCAGTTTCAGCTGTCACGGTTGTCAGACATTCTGCAACTCAAGGCATGACCTGCAAATTAAAAAAAAGAGGCCCAGGATGTCAGAAAAGTCGAAAAACAGGCAGGAAAAGGGAGCAATGATGTCAGTATTAATGAGCTAATTAAGCCCTGCCATCCAGACTCTCCTGCCCTCCTTGTCTTGGGATTGTCTCAAGATTTTTCACATCAGAGGAAATAAAATTTCATAAAATGAAACCACATTTTAAGGCTCTGTTATCAGGGTTCCCAAAAAGACTTTTAGACAGGGATTTCCTTCAGTCCAGAGCCACAGAACATTCCCTGCCTGCAAACCTGGGTGGCTCAGACCCACAGCAGGGACAGGAGGAAATGGCACAAATCAAGGAGAAGCTCTTTGCTGTGACATCAGAAAAGTTTTGGAAAAATATCTGGCTGGGGGAGTTTAGGAAAGGGATAATTTAAGAGCAGGATAGCTGGAGCCTGTTCTGGGTTATTCCTTCACTCCCTAAAAATCCAAGGCGAGTTTGCCAACCTCGGTGCAGAGCCAAGCTATTAATAGTGCAGGGGAAAAAAAAAAATCTGGGCTTATTCCAGCCTTTAAATCCATGACATAAACCAGTCCTGGATGATGAAGGGCTGTGCTATGTGCAGAGAGATTTTTCATATCTCTCCAAACCACTTTCATGCAAAACATTCACGTTTTCCACAGCTGAGAGCCAGCAAAGCAATATCCACGGCACTTAAGAGTAAATGCCATCAGGAAAATGTTCCTGGTTCTGCTGTGCCTCACTCTGGGAAGTTCTGAAGAGACACTCATTAGCACTCGGTGCCCATGCAGCACCCCCGGTGTGAGGAAAACCCGGTGAAAAACCCCAAACACGGACTGCAGGGTTAAAAGAAGTCAAGAAATTTAAATAGTAGAGCCACATCTTCAAGCACAACCACACCCCCACAACCTGATTAGCGTTCTTTCCCAAAGGCAGTGACTTTTGCCAATTGAAGGGTTCACTTTGCAGCCAGCACCAGGAGGCACCTCTGGCCCTGTGATGAGGGTTTAATGAGGTTTCCCACTTGGCACTGCCCGAGTTCCTCACTGCAAAGCCTCAGGGTCACCATCCCTGCGTGCCCAGAGCTGCTCTCACCATGCTGCTGTCCCCAAGAAGGGACAGTGACACACAGCAGGATTTGGATACAGGGGTACCTGTGCTTCCCACAAGCTCACCTGGAGCTCCCTCTGCCACTGTGCCAGCACAAAACCACAGCAGAAGCCAACTAAAACCTCCCACTGTGCTCAGTACATTCCGTGTTTGCTTTCTGCCCGTTTTGCCAGCCACAACACGATACAGGAGGAAGAGAGATCTTGCCTTGGGAAACAGGGCCAGGCACTCGTGCTGCACTGAGGTCAGTTCACAAGGACTTTAATAATATTTCAGGTTTTAGCATTAATTTTTGCCTTGATTTCTTCCCCTCACTGCTTCGGTAACACACGAAGAAGTAACAGAACACCCACCTTTAACATTTGAAGCACATTCCCGAGCTGTCCTGCTCTTAAGTCACTGCAAGAAGGAAAAATATCTTCAGCGTGGCGTTTTTTTTATTAAGTATAGAGTTGGTTTTGCTTGCTCTGTGTGGGCTTCTCCCCCCAAAAACCAAGCCTGATTACAAAGCTGCACTTCAGGAGTTTGCTGATTGCACCTTCTGCTCAAACCCTTGGGAATCAAGACGTTAGAAGTGTTTTATCCATGCTGGGAACAGGGTGCAATTTCCTCCATATGCTAAATCCACGCCCAGCTGTTTCTAACCCTGTCCGTATTTTGGAAACAACAATTTCAGTGCCTGTTTCCCCCTCCTCCTCCACTGCCAGGAGCAATTCCTGGACCCTGCACAAGCAATCAAGGCTATCTCACAGGCCATGAAGGACTGTTGAGGGCAAAAAGAGAATTCAGGAGTAGAGGTGACACTTGTATTTGTCCTTGTGAAGTGAAGGAACACCCTGCTGCAGTTCAAACTGGCATCCTCTGAACTGCTCTTCAAAGGAATTGTGCTCCACCCTCTGCTGATTCCCTGGAGAAAGGGGAGTGTGGGAAGAACACCAAGCAACTCCTCTCTGACCTCTGATGGTGTGAATATGTCAGGAGAGCAGATCTCCAGCAAATCCAGGGAGTCAGGATGATTGGAATGAAGACTACCAGAATTTGCTGTTCCTCACATGAGCATGTAGTGACAGGACAAGGGGGAACGGTTTCAAACTGAAAGTTTAGATATGGAAATCCTTCCCTGTGAGGGTGGTAGGGCTGGGATGGATTTCCCAGAGAAGCTGTGGCTGTCCCATCCCTGGAAATGTCCAAAGCCGGGTTGGACAGGGCTTGGAGCAAGCTGGGACAGTGGGAGGTGTCCCTGATTAAGAGAAGGACTGAAGGACAGTGTCAGCTGCTGCATCCTGCCCACCCTTCACCGTTCCCCACCGAAGGCAAGAAAGCAGGAAAATCAATCAGTGTCAGGTTGTTGAGCAATCCTGAGAGCTCACAGGGCTCAGAGCACCAGGGAAGACATCGCCTGTTCCTGTCTGCCACCGAATGACACAAACGTGGCACTGCAGCCACGCCTGCAACACGAGCTGGGGCAGGGGCCGGGCAACTCCCAGCACGGCTCTCACCTCGGTCTGCAGCACCTCCGGGTCTGCCTCGGCTCAGGGCTGCCTCTGGAAAAGTGGGAAATACACGGACAGGGTTTAGACACACCCCAAAGCCTGGTTACACAGTTACTGTTTCACTGGCAACAGGAATTTAAGAGAAGTAAACTAACAGCACAGGAATATTTATATTTTCTGATGGAACTAAGGTTGGTGACTTCTCAGCATTGTCACCAAGCTGCCACGTGGCTTTACAAATCACTTCAACTCATTCTCCTGTAACACAAGTGGTACCCACAGGATCTGATTTTCAAGGCTAAATAATCAGAACTCCCTGTGCAGCCTCTGCTGCACAGCTCAAACAGAACTTCCCATTCTGTGACATCCAGATCTCACATTTAAAGCAGTTCAGAGTCAGTTTTTCCCCAGCCTCCTATGAAGCAGCTGATTAACGAACGATGTCAGGCTATCAATCACTCGGAGTGCTCACGGGGTGCAGAACAAACGAGCGTAGAACATAGCCTGTGTCTCTGTTGCCACTCTTTGACGCAAAGATGCCACAGCAGCCATCTCTGCAACGCCGGTGGCACGCTGGGTTATTAAAAAAATAACCCATAAAGACTGAAAAAACATAATTATGGGCACACGTCCGTCCCTGGAAGTGTTCAAGGCCAGGCTGGATGCAGCTCTGAGCAGCCTGGGATAGTGCAAGGTGTCTCTGCCCATGGCAGGGGGATCAGCTTTAAGGTCCTTTCCAACCCAAAGCATTCCATGATTCTGTGGTATTTATAAGAACAAGATTTTATCACCTACTCAGAAGCAGTGCTACAAAGGTACCTGGTGCACGTGTAGATGTTAAATGTAGCACACCACTTGCAGTTACAGTGGTGGTTGAAGCTTGCTTGGGCAGCCTTTTTGTGAAGGATCACCCTTTATTTCTGAAGTCACACCATCGTGGTCACTTTATTTTTTGTCCACTGCCAGGCTGAAAAAAAATAAAGATGCTGTTAATAATCGCCCAACAACCTTTTTTGGTGAAACACACCATTTATCTGAAAACCAGAGAATTACAAAAATTTAAAAAAAGAATACCTACTGAAGATTCATTTTAACTACTGAAATCTTTGAAAACATTTTCCTGAAAACCTGAAAGCCCTGTTTTTTTTTCTTCAATGGGGTATATTAAAATATATACAGCTGTTTATACTCTATATTACAGCTATATATATAAAATAGACCTATATCTACTTATATCTACATATAAAACATATACTTTTAATGTGTATATATATCTTTTTTTTCTCCTTGTGCATTCCATGATATGGCCGATTTACAGCACACGTGGCAGGGCCTGGAACCCCCCATCCCCAGCCGCCCCTCCGGGCCGGGTCTGGCCGTGTGGCTGAGGGGGAATGGCCGCACCCGAAGCCTCACCTCGCTCGTGTCCTCCCGCCGCAGCCGCTCAGCGCTGGGGCCGGGGAGAAGCGGCATCGGCCCTGAGGGAGCCTGGCCGTAACATGGCGCGGGAAGGTGCAGCTACGAAACTGCCTCAACCAGCACCCGTCTCCTGCACCTGAGGGACCCAGGGCTCCCCACTGACCCCGTCGGGAGAGGCCGAGGCCAAGGCCGGTCCGGCCCCGGTCCCGCTGAGGCATCGCCAGAGCTCCGCTCCCGCCGCCCCGCGCCCGCCGAAAAGACAGTGCGGCCCCCGCCTCCCGCTTATATAGGGAGAGGGCGCATGAGCGCCGCACTTCCGCCCACGAGCGCCCCCTGCCGGTCGGGAGGACCCAAGGGGAGCGGGCGGGGCTGGGGACAGGGCTGAGGACACGGGATGGGACACGGACCCTGCCCGGGCTGCCCTGGGGCCTCCCACGGGGACACCAGGCGGGCTAGAGTATGGGTATCCCTGTTCTCAGCTGCTCCTGGAGTCCCCCACTTCCCGCAGTGGCAAAGGTTGGGCTCCCAGTGTGTCCCAGGACAAAGTGGGGACCCTCCTACCCTGCATCAGCCACCCTGCAGCGTCCCCAGCCTGGGGACATCCTTCATCCCTTTCCCTCCCATCACCTTGACTGCCCTGGCCAGACTCCCCATCCCATTCCACAAGGGAAAAACCCCAAAAAAAGAGATCACATGGATAAATCCCTTTATTTGCTAAGAAGAGACACAAGATACAAGTGGTTTCAGGTGAGATCACAAGCTCAGGAAAGCCACAGGACAGCAGCACCTCCCTGCAACAGTGACAAACCCAAGGACAGCAGCAGGGTCTGGCCTGGCTCCATTTTCCCTTACGTTGCTCTGGACAATTTTTAGGAGCTAGAGGTCCCTCCCCTGTGGGATCATGGTACACAGGGCTGGGGGTCCCAGCTGTGCCAAAAGCGCTCTGGATGCAGAGCCAGTCCCATGGAAATGGAGCAGGGCACCCATCACCAAGGCACTGAGCCCATCCCTAGGGCTCTAATTGCCCCTGGCTTTGCTCAGCAGCTCCTCGACAGCCTCGCTCTGCCGCCTCTTGTCCTTGGCACGGATGATGGTCATCCTGAAGAGCTTGCAGTAGAGCTCCACGGCCGCGGGGCTGTCGTCATTGCCGGGAATGGGGTAGGTGATCAAACACGGGTTGCAGTTCGTGTCCACCACGCCCACGGTGGGGATGTTCATCTTGGCCGCGTCCCGGATGGCCACGTGCGGCTCGAAGACGTTGTTGAGGGTGCAGGGGAAGACGAGGAGGTCGGGCAGGCGCACGCCGGGGCCGAAGTGGATGTGGGCGTTGGTGAGGAGCCCGCCCTGCCAGTAGCGGGTGTGCGCGTACTCCCCGCACGCCCGCGCCGTGCTCTCGACCAGGTGGCAGAACTGGCGCTTGCGGCTGACGAACAGGATGATGCCCCCGCGGTAGGCGACGTGGGCGGTGAAGTTGAGGGCCAGCTGCAGGTGCTGCATGGTCTGATCCAGGTCGATGATGTCCTGATCCAGGTGGCAGCCGAAGATGTAGGGCTCCATGAACCTGCAGGGGCAATGGGAGGGCAACACACGGGACACGGGGGTGGGGTGTGCAGGCATCGAGCGTTTCTGGATGTGTGTGGCCCCACAGGAACCATCCCATGCTCCAGCTCCTGGCTGATACCTGGCTGTTCTCTGCAGACAGCCCTCGTACCCAGTGTCTGCCCCAGTCTCACATCCCTGTAACCTGCCCTGTGTGGGCAGTTCCAGGCTCAGACCAATCTAGCAAATGTGGTCTAGGGAAGCACTCTTGATGTCAACAAGCGCTGTATCACTAAACAGCACCACTCACCTGTGCCGACATCCCTTTTTGTGGCCCAGGTGCACCCGAGCATCAAAGAGATCTTTCAGGGTGAAGAGCTCCTTCACGCTGAAGAAGTCGGGGTGGCTGAGAGGCTCGGTCAGCAGCTTGTCATCCTCAGCTGGGAGAGGGGAAACAAATAATCACTGTTCCCTCTTGTCTTTGGGGGGATGAGCCGGGACTGCAGAGCGGCCCCCGACGCACCACGAGCGGCTGCTGCAAGGCGGGGGCACCGCTCATGGGCTGGGGTGCCAGGGGCGCAGCGCCCGGTTCTAGGGACCCTGGGGACCCCCCTTTCCCGGGCTGCACGGCAGCACTCACCGCGGGGCCGGGTGGCTGCCGGGGCCGCGGCCGGGAGCGGGACGGTGCTGTAGAGCCGCGGGGCTGCTGCGGGAGAGAAACACGCGGGTCACACGGGCGGGCCGGGGCGCTGCGGGCCGGGCCGGGCCGGG
>VYXC01003291.1:334141-346487 GCA_013397175.1 Platysteira castanea
CGCGGCCCCGCCATGCGCGGCGCCCGCCGCAGGGCACGGAGGAGGAGGAGGAGACGGGGGAAGGTCAGCGGCGCTTTCCGCTTCCTGCGGGGCGGGGTGGGGCGGTTGCGCCGCGGTCGCTCCCCGCCCTCCGCGTTCCGTCGCCGGGCAACGGCTCCGTCCCCGCGGCCCGGCCCGGCCCGGCGGCTCCGCCATGTCCGGCCCCGACCAGGAGGTGCCCCGGCGCTTTCAGGAGCTCACCTTCTGCCGCGGCTACGGGGGAGCGCTGCCCCGGGCGCGGCCGCCGCCGGCGCGCTCCCCGCGCTACCTGTGCTGTCCCCCCGCAGGGNGCGGTGACAGCCGCACGGGCTCCGCTCATGGGCTGGGGTGCCAGGAGCGCAGCGCCCGGTTCTAGGGACCCTGGGGACCCCCCTTTCCCGGGCTGCACGGCAGCACTCACCGCGGGGCCGGGTGGCTGCCGGGGCCGCGGCCGGGAGCGGGACGGTGCTGTAGAGCCGCGGGGCTGCTGCGGGAGAGAAACACGCGGGNGCCGGCGCGCTCCCCGCGCTACCTGTGCTGTCCCCCCGCAGGGCCCCGCCGGCTCACCCGCGCTTCCGGACCAGCAACCAGGGCTACGGCAGCAGGGCCCCCACGGTGCACGAGCTGCCGGTACGTGACCCGCGGGGCTCCCGGGGCCAGCACGGCCGAGCTCGGCCTCTGCACCGGGCGCCCGGGGCAGACGGAGGAGAAACACCGCCCTCACCTGCATCCAGCCCCGCTGCATCCAGGCTTTGCAGGTGCTGGCGATGTTGGCGTTTAAAATATCCCCCCCCACTCCTTTTTCTCGCCACCTCCAGAACTGCTTCAACATCCTCTCGCACAAGTTTTCGAATCACCTGGGCAGGATTGGCATGGTCAGGGACGAGGGCCTGAACACGTCCCTGGAGAAGAGCCACTGCACCGGCCCCGACACCTTCATCACCGCCTACGAGCACCTGGACTTCCACCCCAGCTACAACCCCAGCGGCCCCTCGCACTGCAGGGACCAGCCGCTGTAGCGGGGACACCACGGAGCCCCTGCAGCTGTAGTTTGGGTTGGGAAAAACACCTACAGCCAGCCTTGATGCTAAACGAAACCCACTAGATTACAGAGGGAATGTTATTAGGAGTAATACATTAAAGATTTAGTGTGGTTAATGTCAGTTAGGTTGCTTGCGTGAAGGCTTTTACCTAATTTCTCAGCAGCATATAAATACTAGAACAACATATATTACATATTAGATATCCCCTTATCCTCTTCTCTGTCACTAATGATCCTTTACGCTCTTGGCTCATGTACCACGTATCATTAAAAATTAAGATTTAAACTGCATCTCTACTATTTAATGACTAATCAATCTGCAAGGTTTCCAGAGGTATTCATTAACTCTTTGGATTTCTTGTAAAAAGTTCACCTTTCTTCTCTCCCAAAACTACAATGTTTGGAGAAATTATTCAAATAATGACAAGTTATCAAAAAGAAAATATTTTTTTTTAAGTTTTATTGAAACAACTGTAGTTACAGGCAGAGAAACTGCGTCGGTTGGACAGTGAGTGCACTGAAAGAACACCTGAACATTTTTGGGTAAAGATGAGCTTTTAAGAGAAACAACTCTGCCTGTTTATGGATGAGAAACAGTCCCACCTTACAGGCGTAACGTAACATTCAAAATGAGCATAATATTATTCAAACTAAATAATATACGCAAACTTTTGCTAAAAATATAAATAATGAGTGTAACAACATGTCCAAACACCACTGCAACTGACACTCCTCACATGTCAGAAATATTCCCTATTTGTGGCATGTGGTGGTCTCAAACATAGGAAGAGCTGGGTAAATCCCCCTCTGCTGCAAACACACCAATACATCAGAACACATAAATAAACTGAGCAGAAATGGGCCCGAAAAGTTAACATTTCAAAGATTTAACACATGGAAAGAAATAAGCAACCCTCTCTCGTTTGCTGTTATTCTCGTATTAGACTCTAGACAGTACCTGGAGCTTCTTAGAACTTCCCTTTCTTCTCCTGAAATGAGAAAATAACAAAGTGCTAAGTCAATAGAAATAGTTGTGACAATGTTATGTATATTTTTATCCACAGATTTTTCTGCTGGTGGCATAATTTAGGGATAAGGCTGCCTCTTAAAAATATAAATGGAGTGGATTCTGTCACATTTTCCCACTCCATCCGAAAACACCCACCTCTTCTTCCTTGCCTCAATTTCTTCCCTTTTAGTTTTATTCTTGAAACCAGTTCCTTTGAAGAGTTTGGCACGCAGTGTATCTAAGTGTTCAGAGGTTAGACCAAATACACTTTTAAAAAAAGAAATACCTGTCCAAATTCAAAATATCATCCTCAAAATGACACATTTCACCACACAGGATCTACCTGAAACAATCTCTTTCTACTCTGTCTTTTGAAAGGAAGATTTTCACGTTTGCAGATAAAATTATGTGAGGCTGAACTATCACAAACTGAAGGGATGAAAAATTAAAAAGCTTCTACATTAATAAAAGAAATGGGGGCAGGGATGGTGTGTTCCTGCCTTGTGTAAAGAGCAGCTACAGGTCAAGACACATGTTCATAAAATAGCAGCAAAGAACTGGTAATAAAAAATTGAGGGAGTCCTTGTGATCCCTTGAGGATCCTTGAAGATTGTTCCCAAAGCATACAAAAAGAGTCACTGGGGTGAAAAAATGAAGCAATAAACTTCTTTTCAGATTTATCTGAGAGCTGTGGTGCTGCAGCCAGGATCTGTAACTCACCAGAGCCACCATCAAAAACACCAAGTGGTTTAATCAGTTAATATCTAAATTAACAAGTTCGGTGCTCTGATTGGAAAGAAAAATTAGCATTGTGCATTCTTTAAAAATATGAACCAGCACTCATTAAAAAAAGGTAACTTCACAAGGTTTAGAAGAGCAGAGTTTATGGTTCCATGTATCTACTGCAATAAGGGATTAACTGCTGTCTCAGGAGGGTGGGAATAATGGAAAAAGTTTTCTGGAATTCTCCAGAGCTGGCATTGGACTGACAGGGCCAGCAGGGCTGTGCAGTCTGTGCCCTCTCTGTGCCCGTCATGGGCACTATAAACAGGAAATAAAATCTGCTTTTGGAGCAGCACCTATGAAGATTCAGCCTCCAAAAATCTGTGCTGCAGTCCCAACCGTGGTACCACGTGTGGGACTCTTGCTCATGAATTCATTCCCACTCAATATATTCTTTTTCATTCCTCAGCTGGCCAGCCTTTAGTGATGTATAAAAGGGATTTCTTACTGCTCCAAACCACCAGACTTCTCTTTTCTGAACAAGTGATGAGAACTGGGCCAGGAGGAGGACACTGCCACTGGAGCCATGGCTGCTCCAATTCCAGAGGTGTTCCTTGGCACACATTTAGTTACACGAGGAAAGACTCCACTCCTTGACCTCAAACACCAGCAAGGAAAACTCTTGGGGTTCTGCTACCACAAGCACCATTCTCACCTCCCAAAAGCCACCCTTTTGTATTTTGGAAATTCTCCTCCTTCATGTTTTGTTGCAAAGACTTAATGACATCCTCAGCCAGGAGGGAAAAGGAACCACAAAAATGATTACTCACTCAGGATGATGACACAAACCATAGGAGCACTCCAGTTTCACGGTCCATGGGCAGAACCCCATTTATTAAACATTAGAAACTCAGCAATGTACACCATCTCCTATATACAAATCAAGTTCATCAATTAAAAAAAAAAAGTGCTGTTTGAAATCAGGTTTTATTTAAAGCACAAGGTAACTGGAATTGCATCTTCACTGGGAGTGAATCAGGTCACGAGAATCTGAGGACACAGACACAGCGACGGGGGCACGAGACACCTTTGAAGTTGTAATGTGGATTTACCAAAAACTTTTTGAGGAGAAACATTCAGCTTTTTATACAAACAGTACGTAGTGCTTCCAACACCTCTATGAAAATTAAGTTTACAGTTTAATCCTTTTAAAGCAAGGTACTTGGAAAATTTCTAGTGTAAAATACCAGCCTATTGACCTATTCCAAACAAAAGGCCCAAACCCTGCAAGGGAATCAAGGCAGAGCAAAAGAGAAACCTGTGGAGAGGGACTGCAGGCACTGAGCTAAGTAAAAAACACTTTTCCAAGGTATCCTACCACAAAATGGAGATGAGCTAACACACTGACCTTTAAACAACCCGGCCAACCAACCCAAGGGCTACAAAAAGGTGGCTGGACAGTCAGAAATGCCAAGTGAGCACTACAAACATGTTTCAAACGTAGCTGCACGACAGCACAAACACACCAAGGATGTTTATTTCTCGACATGCCACAGTTACTACTCTAAGCTACACCGTATTTTGCCCATGTTCTGCATCACACCAGGGACGCCATGGGATACTGGATCCAGTCTTGGCTGCTTTTACTCCATTTTGCAAGTTTAAGGCCAGCCTGGAGGAAGACTCCTGAAGTTACTGAGAAACAAAGTGATGTTAAGTGGTGGTTCGGCTGAGAGAAGCTCTGCAGAAGACCAGACAAAGAGAATATCAGATCAATTCACAGGGACAAGATGTGAGAACAAACTCCTCCGAGGACTTCACGACACACGAATGAAAATGAAAGAAGCAACAGCTCCAATTTACACCTTTTGAATTTGCAGTGAAACCAGTGTGGGGGCACTTTTTTTTTGTGCGTGTGATGTGAATGTGCTACTTCAATCCCGTTGAAAGTCAGTACAAATAAAAAGATAGTAGTGAAAAATTGCTTAATTCTGGCTGCTGGCAACGGAGGCAGAGAAAGAGCCTGAAGAAAGAACAGTGCTGAAAATATCCGTGGCGTTTGTGTTGTGACTTCCTACAGCAAACCCAGCTTTGCTTTATTGCACCAAAATTGTCAGTGAAAAGTTCACAGAAATGTAACATTTTAAAAACCACTTCTGAAAAAGGAAAAGTTAAGGGCACTCGATTCCAGAAAGTTCATTCAGGAAACCAAAAGCTGTCCCTGGGTAACTGCAGGGCATCAAAATGAGATCGTTGAGAATAACGAGGAATTGTTTGAGCCCTGCAGGCCCGACAGTACAGAAATCCAGGGAAATCCAGGGAAATCACATTGAACAGACATGCTCCTTCACTTGACTTGGACTGCAGTTGTGCTTGGAATCATCTGCTAGCAGGAGGTTCTGGGTATTCAGAAGGACTTGGAGCAGCTGCTGAGATCACTTTGCACAGGACGTGCAGACAGAGCCATCCACCTGATTTACCTGAATCTGCATTTGTATCTTCCAGGCTGCATCTCCACACCCACAGCTGCACTCAGTTCTGCTTAGGGACCTCATCCCACAGTCCTCAGGGTGGGAAAACTGAGCTCCCAGCAAAAACCCACCCCACAGGATTGTCCTAAGGCAGCTGGGATGTGACCAGTGTCAGATCATCTGCACTGCTATCCAAGGCTGTGTTTTCCTAGGATCTCTTAACAGGTTCCCAAATAAATTCTGTGCGTAAATAGGTTTCCCTTTGAGAGACAATGAGAGGCCTCATAACTTAAAGTGAGATTAGCCAATATCTTATCTACAGTAACTACAGCATCCTGTAGGAATGCAAGCCCTAAAAATCATTATAAAAAATATTTCCTTAGAGCACTTTAAATAATTTACAAAATTCTACAAAAGCTACGTATGTCTATCTGTGATATCCCTGTTAAATAGAATTATTTTCACATTAGTGTGTGTATGATAAACAGGCATCAGCATCTCCCACTGCCTCTCCTTTCCTGTCTCAAGTTTTATCAAGGTAATTACAATGAGAGTTATTTTATAAAAAGACTGCTAGTGTAAAAAAAAAAAAAGTACTTACATATTTGAAACCTTTTTTTCCAAGAGGGAACCTGGGCAGTCCCCTGCAGGTAGTTCAGTAAATTTTGCACAGGTTTTGGTTAAAAATTCCTGCCCTTGGTGTACTTCACTAGCAGCTTCCCTGTTCTGCAGGACAGGTATTTTTCCTTCCATTTTGGAGCTGGATACCTGAATTTCCTCCTGCCTGTCAACTTTTTCTTCCTTAATGCACATCTGCACACTGCTTTCTGCACATGCTCCTCCACTGTCATCCACTGCTGCTGCTGTCACACTGAATTCCTGCCTTGGGCAAGCTAAACTTGGATCTGGCCTCTTGTGCAGCTGGTTATTCCCTCCCTTACTGCACACCTGAGCACTCTGCTGAGCTGGGACTTTATCTGCTTTTCCCACACTGCACTCAGGGCGTGGGGGATCCACAGTGGAGTCAGCCCAGCTGCCTTTGTGGATATCTCCTTCCTCAATCCACATTTGGGTGTTTTCAGCTCTGGAGGTTCCTCTGCAAACCTTATCAGCTTTTCCTGCTGCCACACTCCGTTCCTGCGAGGGCATGCTGGGGCTGGAGTATGACTGCTCCCCTGGAGCATCAGCCTTCCTGCAGCCCTCAGTCGCCTCCTTGAGACCCACAGGAGCAGCCTCAGCTCCTGCACAGGTTTCTGCTACATGGGGACCTGCCCCTCCCACAGTGAGTTTCTGAGAAGAACTGGGTGCTTTTATTGCTGGTGTAATTTCCCCACTGAATTCACCTTTTGCCAAGGGGTTAAGTACATCTGTGTCCTGGGAAGCTGCCTCCATTCCCAAGGTGCTGCCCTGGGCGAGCAAACACTCTGCTTTCTGCTTTTTGTTCAAAAGCATTGATTTCTTCCTGTCCCGGGCGTATTTCAGACCTGCAATAAATTTACTCGAAATTTTTAGTTGGAAGGTATTTTTCCTTTTAGATCTGGGCTTTGCATTCATGACTTTCCGTACTTTACACCCTTCGTTTCTGCTGGGTTTTGGGGGCTCTGTGTTACGGACATTTCTTTTCCCTGTTGCACTCCCAGGTAACTCCCCAGCAGCACCACCTCTGACCCCCCCCAGTCCTTGCTTAGCTTTTGACTGACCAGTAGTAGGAACATTCTCTGCAGAGGAAGCACATTTCCCACTGCCAGCTAACATTGCACTTTTCCCTTCTGTTCTCTGAGAGTTCTTCACCTCCTCAGTTTGCTGAGCTACCTCAGTCTTTTTACTCTGACCCACCACGAGGTCGATCTCGTTTTCCACCGGCTGCTGCTTTGCTTTTCCTTTAACACCAGTTTGTTTGGTCGCTCTAAATAGGTCCAGACTTGCATCACCTTTTTGCATCTCTGAACTGCTTGCAGAGTCTTTAGCCTTTTCTGCCAAAAACCTCCTGATTTCTTGCTCGATGCTGTCATCGCTGTCCACCGAGCTGCTGTCACTGGCGTCTGACACAGCTGGGAAAGCACATTTTCTATTTTTAGCCCCCCGCTGGTTTGAAACTGGTTTGGGTTTATTGCCTTTTTTAAGCTGTAAGTTAAGCTCCAGGTTTTTCACGGTTTCTGGCTTGTCATTGGGAAGTCTGATGTTGTCTGGAGGGTTCCTGACTGCATTCTCCCTCACAGCTTTCCTAGGTTTTGAGAGGCAGCTTTTCAGCAGTGAGGAATTTTTACATTTCCACTCGTTTTGTTGGAGGTTACTGTACTCATCCAGCAGCTGACTTTCTGTCTCACTGAATCTGACTTTCTTCTTGCACTGAGCTTTCTGGTCCTTGGATTTCTTCTTTAACTTCCTTTTAGACCGTAGCAGGTCCTTGATAGCACTGTCCAGATCCTCATCGCTGTCCAGAGAGCTGCTCTCATCACCTGACCCCTCCCTCTCTGGGGTTTGGGTGGGGTTTTTTATAGGTTTTCTTGTGCTACTCTGAACCTGCAGAAAAGGGTTCACAGAGTCCGAGGCCACACATCTGCTGCCATCAGAGCCAGACAATTTGGGAGACATCAGCTGCTGATGCCTCGGGTCTTTGCTACTCTGAGCATCCTGGAGTTCTGCGGGGCTGCTCGGGGCGCGCTCCTCTTGGAGCACAGGGAATTTGGAGCAGTTACCTGGCTGGAAAAGTCCTGTCTCCAGCTGTTCAGGTGGTTTTGATGCCCCTTGTTTTGCTGTTCTGCCTTCCCTTTTAAGTCTCCTTTTCCGACTCAGGGATAATTTCAGTGTTTTGGGCAGAGAAGGCTCAAGGGTCCCGGTGAGGCTGTTTGGATCAGAAGGCAAAGGCATCTGGATGGAGCGTGACAGGCTGGGGGGTTTTGTTCCAAGGTTTTCCGACTGTGCTTTCAGAGCCAAGAAAGCCCTGATTTCTTGCTCTATGCTGTCATCACTGTCCACAAGGCTGCTGTCACTTTCACAACGGGAGGAAGAGAGAAGCTGGGGAGAAAAGAAGGAGTCTGCAGTGAGGGATTTGTTGTCACTTCCCATTTGGGATGGCATGATTGTTTTGGAAATATCCAGGATAGCTTCTGCACACATGAGTTCTGCAGATGTGTCTGCTCTGCAAGAGGCCTGCAGCGTGAGCTCACAAGCAGCAATCTTGTTTTCTGGAAGTGCAAAATGTCTGGCTTTTTTCAGTGGTTTAAACAGCTTATTAAAGTCATTGCTGGTGCTTTCTAATCCTGTTGACTTGGAATTAATTTCCTTTCTCTTGTTGCTTATAGGGTTTTTATGGATTTCTGGTGAGGCACTTTTTGTGGAGCTAATTGTCAGGCTGGCAGAAATGTCTGCCATACCCTTTGGATCAAATTGTTCCCTCTGCAGAGGGACACAGTTTGCTGCACGACCTGCCTCCTTCCTGATTTTCTCCAGCTGGTAAAGTCGAATGGCTTCTTCAATGCCATCATCGCTGCTCGAGTCAGATGTGTGCATGCTCTCCTTGATAAGTGCTTCCCTTGGCTCCCAGTAATGAGCTCCACTTCCCTCATTCTGCTCCACGAGCCAGGGCTGGCTGGCAGTGGCCATTTCTAGATACGCTTGGTTCACCTGGCTGAAATCACTGGGCTCTGCTTGGATTTTTGACTGCAAACACTTGGACTGGGCGCTGGATTTCTGCAGCTTGGGATGGTGTCTCAGGAGCAGTGCACTACAACCTTGCTTTAGAGCACCACAGTTCGTTCTGTTTGTTGCTTCTTTGTTGCATTTCAGGACAGATCTCACACGGGAATCTTTTTTGTTCTCCTCAGTAGCACATTTACTAATTTCTTGCTGCTTCTTCTCATTCAAGAACTGCACTATTTCAGCTTGTATGCTCTGTTCAAAGGAGTCATCGCTGCTGATGCTCTGAGGGGAAGCAGGCTGGAGCCTTTTCCCAATTCCCAGGTGGTCAGACAGGTACTCTTCAGAGAGCATCTCGGCTTTAAATTTCACAGGGAGGAGGTTACTCGCCACTTTGTTCTGGGAGAATTCTCTCTTAAACCTTTTGTCTCTGCTCACATTCTCAGAACGCTCTGCATTCCTTGGCAACGACTGGGCACTTTTGCTTTTTGTTTTCAAGTACTCTTGGATGGCTTCCTCTATACCTCGGTCCACAGAATCGTCACTGTCAGAATCGAGCAGGAGAGTCCCAAATTCCACATTCTCCTCCACTTCGGTGTCATCGGAATCCTCAGGGCACCCACACTGGGTGTACTGAGGATGCTTCCGCAGCACCGTGGTGCTGGATGTGACTCTGGTACCGGAGCCTTTTTCTGCCTTCTGTTTCTTCTGCTTAACACAGCCACACTCATTGTTCATACCCAGGGCAGGCTCTTGGCTTTGCAGGTTGTTTATGATCATCTGGACTTTGGCGCTCACAGAGGTTCGGGTGACGTCGCTGTCAGATTCAGGGAAGCAAACGGGGTATCTACAATTCCTTGCTGGTCCAAAGGATTCCCATTTTGTCTGAAGAGCTACCAGAGGAGGAGCATCCATAAGGAACATTCTAGCAGACCGCAGCAAAGTCCACAACGGAGCAGTTTCTCAGAGTGGTCTCCCCTCCATCCTGAAACAAGGGAAAAAAGGAAAATATTTATTACATGTTTGCCTTCTAGAAATTCCATGTAATAATCCTGGTAAGATAAATTGTAAATTATTAACACTCAGAACTACTGTGCCAAATAATCACAGGAGTTACTCCTCAGCATCACTTGAACGGGTAAATCAGTCACTACTGCCACTGGGGATAAAGGCAGAGCACTCATCTTTTGTGGTTTGTAGCAGTTTCTGGCAAAATCATAACCCAATTCTGGTATTTATCTTCGCTTCTGAAAATCTTCCTGTGCTTTCCAGTCCTTTTGGCATGTGCTCCTAAATAACAATGTACTGCCCAGACCCACAGAGACCCACGGTGATGGTGTTCAGCCCACTGGTGTGTGCAATCTCCTTTGCACTGAGGTTGTCTCANAAATTTAGGTATTTATCTCTGCTTCTGAAAATCTTCTTGTGCTTTCCAGTCCTTTTTGCATGTGCTCCTAAATAACGATCCCCTTTGCACTGAGGTTGTCTCAAAACTTTGGCAGAAAACTTTGCGGCAAGAGAGCAAGAACGATTTTAAGGAATTCTTTCATAATACAGCAGAATTGGTGGGAGTGGAGAACCCAGCAAAATATTCTGCCTGTTGTTTCCTTTGGCACAACTGCCCCTTTTGAGGAACACACAGCTCAGCTTTCCAGTTTTCCAACGAAAGCAGAGCTGGCTGTGTCCACACAGTGCAGGATGGGTGGATGTGGAGAGAGCTGGATCATGATCTGGGATGGTGGGACACACACTGACTGCTCCTCAGAGAGCAGAGTACTCACACAATATCCCAAAATGCCTTTTACTAGATCTGACTTGGCATTAAACACACACAGCTGAGGGACTTGGGGCAGCTCAGAGAGAAGGAAAGGGAACTTATTTCTTCCTGAAACACACTCTACAGCAATAACCCTGAGACATCGATCATCTGGACTCACTGCAGGATAAAAGCTCTTGGCAAACACAGATCTTTGGGAGTGCACAAAAGCAGGATGAAGATTAGGAACTCTTCTTTGTGTTCCAGTAGAAACCACAGACAGAACAAAGCTTTGGTTTGTGGAAAAGTGGAAAAAACCATCCACAAAACTCCAGTTAACACCCCAAATAGTTCACCACCTCTACACGGCCCCGTGAGGGTTGAAGGCTTCACCTGCAGCATCATTTGGATCATGGGAGACAGTAATTCCCAAAAAACTACAGCAGTTGGGTGGCTCTTCAAGCCCAGGCTCCACACAAACACAGCGAATCCCAACTGCAGTGGCACCGGACTCTGCCAACCTACAGGGACATGATTTTCCCTCTGAAACCTCCCTGACCTTGCCCTTGTCAATTATTCTCTAGTTCTGGTTTCAAATTAATCAGTGGCATTAAATATTTTAAAGGATTAATGACTCTAAACTCTTTAAAACTTCTGGTTATTTACTACTGAAATGTAACAGACAACCAGGGAAGACAATTCTTCATCACTCTTCTGATTTTTCTTTTCCTCAGTGAGAATTCATCTCAAGCCATTCCCACAGAATTAAAATTTTAAGTATTTTGATCAAGACCATCACTCCTTGCTGGTCGATACCTGGAGCAACCCAACACAAGCTGTTTTAACTTCCACCTTTTAGTTAACTGAAGATAGTTTGGATTTATTTCAGCTCTACACACACCAGTAGAGCCCAGTGCTCCCAACACAACCTGTATTTGGCCACAAATTAACCAAAAGCACCTCACAACCCCAACCTGTGGTTGAACACACAGCTCCCAACGCAGCCTCCAACACGTTCACTTGGGCAGATATAAATTAAAAACATTTTTCCTTGTAATAAGCAGCTAAGGATCAAAAAGACAGGAATTAGGATACCTCATTACCTTGAAGCAACGCAATTAACACACTTCAGCTCCCAGCTTCATTAAAAAATAAAACCCCAACGTTTTTCCTATTAACCTATTTCCACAGTTTTCAGGGAAGTGGCAGGTGCCTTCGCTATCCCACACCTGGACTGGGGGAGTCCTGCAAGAATTACACGGGATTGGGGTGAATTTCAGTGCCACAACACCCACCCAGGGCACCCACGGAGACTGTGAGGGGACCCCTGGGTGCTGCCTGAGGGGGGACGTGAGGGGACACTCACCCAGGGGATATTCACAGAGGGTGTGAGGGGACATGAGGGGACACACCCTGAGGGTGTGAGGGGACATCAGGGGACACCCACCAGGGTCAGTACCCAGGCAGGGGAAATGAGCGGACACACATCCAGAAGGAGGGGGGTACCCTCTGTAATTCTGTGAGGGGAAATGAGGGGACACCCACGGGGGCTGCATAAAGAGGACATGAAGGGACTCCCACACAGGGGGAACCTCCTGAGGCTGTGTGAAGGGACATGAAGGGACCAACGCCCAGTGCGCACCCACAGGGGACGCATGAGGGGACCCTCACCCGGGGGGCAGCCATGG
>VYXC01003291.1:347153-363768 GCA_013397175.1 Platysteira castanea
GGCCGCTGCCCCCGAGAGCCGGCGCGGAGCGGAGGGAGGGCGGCGGGAGCCCGGTAACGATCGTAACGGAAGGGCCGCCGGGGGGAAGGGGCACCGCGGCCTCCTGCCGCAGCCCCGCGGCCAGCGCCGGGCTCCGAACCGCGGGGCCGGCGCGGACTGGGAAAACAGCAGCGGAAAGAGCGAGATTGTACTCGACTTCTGTGTCAGAACTATGCACTGAGCGGGGGGAGAGTGATCCATCCGCTCCCCTCGGGGTGCAGCGGGGGTGCCAGAGTGGGGGAATCTCAAAATATCGGCAGGATGCAACACTTGGCTGTCCCAGGTGCGAAGTTTGGGGGTGCAGAACGAGAACTGAGGTGCAGAGAGCCAAGGCCTCTGCTTTCAGCAGCTGAAGCGGCCGGCGCTGGAGCTCCTGGAGCTGTTGGGTTGTTGGAGGTTTCACGTAGCGAAACAGCAAAGTTTTAGCGCTCTAATTCATCTCTATTTTGTTGGCAAGCGGGTTTTCCCTGAGGATACACTGCCAACCCTATGCTATCATCCCTGTGCTTCCAGAGCAGAACCAAGCTGTGGGATGCTTCCTTTCGGGACACCCGTTTCAACCTGCTCATTCCTAAAACACACAGAGTGAGTCACAGCTCTCAGTCTATAAATCTGCACAAGCATTTCCATTCGTCGTCTCTGGCAAACAAAAACCTGGTGCCTCAACCCAAAGTGCTGCCTGTTTTCACTCTGTCAGTGCGTTTTGTTTCCCCATGGGGCTGGAACACCTGTGATGCTGCAGAGGAAATCAGCATCTTTTGGCTGGGTGTCGTCAAAATCACTGGGGAAATGCTCAGGCTGGGTGTTGTCAAGTGGGGAACTGCGGGTACAAAGGGTGCCAGGCTGAAAATGGGGTGACTGAGAGTGTTGCACCCTTTTTGTGCTCACTCTGTGGCAACACATCACAAGATACGGGGCTGACGTATGGCAGGGAACAGATTTCCACCTGCTGTTATCCTGGAGATTCTCATTTTGGGGAGCACGTGTATTTCTGTGCCCTTTCCTCATCTCTGGCTTCACATTCCAATTTTTTTCCCCCCACCAAGCCAGGTCTGACCCTGGGAACGTGGGGCAGGACCACGTTTCAAACTGCCAGACACAGTTACAAACTCGTATTAATTTATCTCCTGCTCTTACAACAGATAAAACAGAGCCGATAAGACATTTGCCTGTGTGTTCTTGTCCCTGGGATATGTAACATGCTTTTATGTTCTGATCTGGCTCGCTTGAGCGAGACTGCTGAAAACAGCAAAGCCAGCATCTGTGTGCAGGAGGAAACAATGGGCTTGCTTTTCCTTCACTGCAGAATTGCAGCCTGGAGGTGAGGAAACTTTGCTCCGCTCACCATATTCCTCCCTAATGCCGCGGCGGAGGAAAGAAAGGGCTCTTGTATTCGTGTATCCTCCCGGGCCAAGTCAATTTACATGTGAATGCACTTTTAAAATAAAATTAAAGTCAAAGCTGTGGCCAGAAGCCTGATAAACGTTTTTGTGCACATGCAGTTGCTTGGGAGGGGGGAGGCTGGCTGCTGCTGGAGAGCTCTGCTGTCCCCAGCCGAGGTGGCATTTGTGGCTCTGCGTGCCACTTGGACTTGAAAGAAGAGCAGAGCCTCTCCCCGAGGTCCCATTAGGGGTGATTTGTCTTCCTGATCCCTGCTCTTGGCGGAAATGAGAGCAGTGGGTCCCCGTCCCCGCTGGACGGATGACAAAGTCACGAGCACTAATTGGGCCCCTCGTTAGAATGGCTGGAATGGCAGCGAAACATCCACACGTCCCCAAGATGAAACATCTCCCCGGATCTCCGGATCTGCTCCTCCTGTTTGCAGTTCATTGCAGGGGGTAGGTGCTCATTACAGGTGCCTCTGGATACCTTAGAGCCTGAAATCACAGCTCAGGTGATGGCTTTTATTTTTTTTTTATCCCAGCAAGAGAAAGGACAAGATTAAAACCAAATTAGCAGGAATAAAACGACTCACGGGGCAGATTTTGTTGTCAGGTAACCTGTGGCTTCGTGGCCAATTAAAATTCCTATGTGGAGCTGTGTTAAAACACTGCCCATGTCTGCTGTGCTGCTGTTTTTTGGGAATATGGGTCACAGCTGATGCTGGCTGAGGGCACATCCATGTCTAGGGCACGAGGGAAGTTGATCACCTCGGGTCCTTCAAACCCTTTACTTTGCATTCCTTAAGCAGCTCTTTGGGTTTTGGGGCAAACCCCATCCACGACAGCACAATCCTGCTGTGACCGTGGAGTTTTTTGGGGAAAAAGCAGCGGAGAAAGGAGGTGGATGGAGCCCAGTGTGATTTTCCCTGACCCTCAGTATTTAGGGTCCATTTTTCACATGGCTCCACTGAGCTTCAGGATGGTTCAGTGCTGGCCCTGCTCCAACATCTCCCTGCCCTGTTTGGCTCCTTCAGTCTGATCTCAGATGATTTATTAGATGGAGAACAACTGGATCATGTAGTAACATGGCAAATTGAAGAGTTTAGTTGTTATTTAATAAATGCCAAGGAGACTCATGAGGCCTTGAAGTTATAATAGAAAGATCTAATTTAGGAAAAAAAAAAAAAGAAGGAAGAGAGATGCCTGTGAAAGCTGCCAGGAAGCAGCTCTGGGTATTGAACATTTCTATTTACCCTCTGAATGGAACAGAGATGGTCTGAGCTTCCTTTTAGCAGGGCTGGATGCTGCCCAGGGAAGCAGCACCTGAGGCAGGAGGAGGTTCAAGGGCAGGTTTTGGGGAGCTCAGCCCTGGAAGCTGTGCTGTGTCTTGCCTTGGAGGACATCGTTGCTGTAAATCACCTTTGGTTGACAGATTTTTTGAAGGAAAGAAACCCACCGGCTCCATGAAGCAAATTAAAGTATAATTATAGTGCAGAGACAGGTTACAGAATGCATTTAACATTTTTGAGTCAAACCTGGTGGGCTTCCCGTTCATCGCTGACCATTATTCAAAGTGCAGCTGAAGGTCTCTGTGGGGCACAGCTCATTGCTTTGGAAGATGTCCCTTTTCCTTGTTCATTCCAAGTGTCTCTGGCGTAAGAACACAACGTGAAAAACACAATTTAGTGCCAAGAGTTTTGACTGTAACCCTGACCTTTCCTTGCTACCGTGTGGCAGAGACCTCTAAAATATCAAAGCAAATGATGGCCCCTCTCTCATATCCTGTACCTGGAACCTTCTAATGGTTTTTGTATGACTCATTCCTATCTAGGTTAAATGATAAATATTTCATGTTTACAATCCTGGACATGGGCCGTGTGGGCTTTTAAGAGTTTTCTTTACACAAATCCCTCCTTTCTGTCCATCTCCGCGGGCTTTGCTCGGAGGCAATGCTCTCTGTATTCCCACCAGGACGCTTCCAGCTGGCTCCTGTGCCTGCCACAATTCTGCTTGTGCCCATTAGGTGTCAGACTCTTATCGGCTCAGTCTCCAGTTCCTGGGATTTCGAGGAGAATATGGGAAGCCAGAGCTGGTGTGGCTTTCCTGGGAGGCTCTCTTGCCTGTGGGTCCTACCCAGAAAGGGCAAACTGGTTGCTGTAGTGTTCACTGGGCCACCAAAGGAGGACTCTGTGCTGGCCTTGGCGCAGGTTTTACCAGCTGGAATTCCTCCAGACTCCCTGCTCATCCCGGGGCTGCAGAATGAGCATCCACAGGCAGCAGCTCCTGCCCCAAACCTGCCGGGTTTTGCAGCACATTTGTGTTTCGGGTCACCTCTCACCGCATTCCTGAGGTCAGCTCTTCCTGTTGCAGCAGCTCCTCACACTGCTCTTGGCTCTGCGGGGTCACTGAGGTGTTGCCAGAGCAGTGACCAACCTCTTCCCACCTTGTCCATCATCCTTTTGGGATGAGCAGTTGGAACTGGGTGTTGATGCTGAGTGCCAAGCCCTGCTAGCACCACGAGTGTAAGGTGCGGGGGCAGCTCGGATATTTCCTGCACCTTGGGGCTTGGGAGCACGGCTGAACACATCCAGATTCAGCCACAGACAGAAAGCCAGGCTTTTTTCTTACTTTTTAATGAGCCACGTGCAGAGTTTCCCACAGCAGCACTTTGATTCCAGCCACGAGCCAGGATATAAACACGGGCATTTGGTGCTGTGGGCTGAGGGGGCTGGTGATGAAAAGGGGTCTGTGAGCTTTAAAATGGCCTATTTAAAGGGCAGGATCAAAGATGTACCTTGGGATAGATACCTGCCCTGCTACATGAAGAAAAGCCAGAGTGAAACAGAGATGCTGCACTCACTTTTTATTTCAAAAGGAAACTGCTTTGACTTTGTGCTGCAGTTGCTGAGGGCTTTAATGGGGCAGGGGGAGGGAGAGAAAACACAACATGCTCCAGCTGCCCTCATTACTGCTCCTCAGACTCTGCTGAGGACTCCCAGCGCAGCCATGGACTCGGCCACCTGCATTTACAGAGTGCTTTTCCTGACCTGCTGCTCGCCCAGGAGCACCCCTGCAGCCCCCTGTGAGGCAGAGACTGCTGGATTCCTCCTGTGGAGCAACTCCTGATTCCCAGCAGAGCCATCCTGAGCACTGTCCCAGCCCCCATTAGCTCCAAACCGGTGTTTTTAAGAGGCATCTTCAGCTTTTCAGATCACCTTCAAGGAGCGCTCTATTTTTAGCATCCGTGGACTCTCTTGGCTGCAAACAAGCGAAACCTCTCTGCGGTGAATTCACAACAGGGCAGCTGGCAGGGGTTCAAAGTCTCTGTCTGAGGCTCAGCACAATGGAAATGAGTTGTCCCCGAGGTCCCTGTGGAGCAGGCTGAGCCCACGGAGCCGCCACGGGATGCTGCCTGTCCGGTCCCACCAGGGCCAGGGTGCACAGCCTCATCCAGCGACGCCTTTGCCGTTGCCAAGTGCTCTTCGCACAAGCGGCTTTGATTAAGGATTTGCAAACAGCTCCTCTTCGGTTCAGTGCTTAAAACGCTTCCTTAAATAAGTTTTGGATCAAGCCAGAGATCACCGCTGCTTTGAATTTTCATCAGACTGAAAAAACACGCTGAGCTGGGGGTTTGTGCAATCTTTTGAGTTGGGTTCTTCTCCAGCAGAGCAGCGCTGAATGAATCGCCCTCAGCAGAGCAGCCGTGCAGAGCCAAAGCCTCCCCGCTGCTCTGCAGGGTGAGGGGACCTCCCAGGAGCAGTTCCAGGCGGGTTGGAGCAGTGCTTGGAAAGCAGATTGATCGTTATTTGAAGCATTTATTCTCCCTCAGTCTTCATTCTGCTCCACCAGTGGGCCAAAGGCACCTCCCAGTGCCCCAGCCCGGAGAGGTGGAGGGCAGGAGCCCTGAGCACCCCAGCTTTGTGCAAGCTGCATCTGCTCACATTCCACGTGTCCTCCTGCTTTTCACGGTCCTTTAGGGCCGTGTCATACGGCCAGTGATGGGAATTTTGGACTAAGTGCAGTGTCAGATTCACCCTCCCACCCCGCAGAGCTGCCAGTGATGGAGAGATGTTGGCTGGGCACTGCAAATGCCTTGAGTACAACAGATCCATAACAGCTTTGGAGACAGAGCAGGAGATCAAATCCTGTCCTAGTAAGCATTAAGGAAAACATAGAATTTAAAGAGGTGCTTTCTCCTGGATAGGGCTTGTGCTGCTGGCATTGATGATCCTTTTAAGGTGTTTCATCATCCTGATCTTGAATCCCCTATCAGTGGTCTGGGCTCCTTGGAGAATGACCCAAACCCTCTCTGATCCTTCCAGCACCTCTCAGGCCACTGAGATGCTGAGAAGACAGTGTGGTGCTACAAATCTTCACCCAAAATATGGCTCAACAACACACAGCCCAGCTGGCCAGGAGGAATCAGAGGGAAAAAAAGCCCATTCCCATCACCTGAGGTGCTTTTCACTGTGCTCGCTCCTCGCTGCATCCCACACTGTGCAGGGCGAGGGCTGGATCTGACCCTTGGCCAGGCTTCCCCGCCTGCTTCCCAGCTTGGCTGGGGCTCAGGAAAGCCACGGGCGGGGAAGGGAAGGTGCGGAGGCAGCACCTCGGGCTGTGTGTGCCTGCGTGGGACGGGAAAGCCGGAGCAGCTTGAGCTGTACGTGCTGCGAGGAAGGAACCGGCTGCGAGGAGCCGGTGGGAGGAGGAGGAGGGGGAGAAAACTGGGTGTCAGCAAACGAGGCAGATTGAGAGCTGAGACGTGTCAGTGGTTGTGTTTGGGATATGATCAACGCTCCCTTGTGACTCGCACAGCCGGCAGGGGCCTGAGTGGTGCAAATAGAAAATGTGAAATCAGTGGGAATGGAGCTCCCCCATCCATCCCCTTGTGCTGCGTGAGGCTGCAGGGGAGGGTGAGGCCCTCACATGCCTTGCAAATCCAAGCATGGGCTCATCCAGCTGCCACAGGTGGGTGAGCTGGTGGGTGGCACAGGACAGCCCGTGCTGTGGGGAGCTGGGCCAGCCGTGGCTGGTGGGTGCTGCCAGCACAGCCCGACCCGTGGAGTGCAGCCTCCTTTCCCTTTGGATACCTGTGGGTATGGCCCTGACGGTTTGGTCCCCAAAATCTCTGTCTGGAGACGTCTCCACCACAAGGAGTAGGAAACCTGCCACTTGTTTGGCTGCTGGGCAGTGATGTGGCCTCAGCACCCTGGGGAAGGGGGAGCTGGGAGCACAGGGTGTCGAGAGTGGGAGCTTTTCCTCACTCCCCTGAATCCCTTCTGTGGTAATTCATGAGCATCCCTGGCACATCTGTTCAGAGGGAGAGCAGCAATACAGGTCCAGCTGAGCGACGAAATTGCTTTCAGAGCTGTTGATTCCCAGCTCGGGGGTGTGTGGTCAGCCTGGCTGCAGACTGGGGACTTTTAATTTATTTTTTTCCTCTCTCCTTTGCCTTGTTCCTTTCAGCCAGCAGAGATCAGTCACACGTAGAACAAGCAGAGACAGGATCTGTGAATCCTATCCCCCCTGTCCCCATGCTCTGGGACAGATGGGCCATTTGGGCTCATTCACGAGACCCTGAAATCCCTCACACAGCGCCGCGATGAAGGATTTGCAGCTCCGTTATGACCAGGCTGCCCTGATCACCCTTTTCCTGCAGCCCCTGCGCCTGCCGGGTGCGGGCTCTGCTCGGGGCCCGTTTCTCCTCTAGATGGTGCAGCTGCCTTTGGGCACCACCGAGGCACTGCCAGACCCCAGCCCTGCGGCACAGCGGCGGCTGCAGCCAGCCCTGGGCTGTCCCCGTGGCCCCTTCCCAGCGTCCCGGCAGGACGGGACACGGCCGGGGGACACGGCGGGCCGCGTGTCACCTGCCCGATGCTCTGCCAGGTGCCCGCAGAGCGGCACCGCTCTGCCCGCGGCACCGAGCGGGTGAGAAATCCGTCTCCTGCTATTCCCGGCCTCTCTGTCCTTGGCAGAGCGCGGCCTGGCAGTGCCCGGGGGAGATGCTGGCAGCGCAGGGCGGAAGGCGGAGGAGAGGGGACAGATGCCGGGGGTGACCCCGTGGCTCGCCGCAATCCGGCGGGTTCCGTTCACGCCGGGCCGGAGGAGCCGAAATGCCATCGTTGTCTCCTGCTCGAGCCCCCGGCCGCCTGCCGTGCCCTGACTCATGCCCAGCACGGGAGGGATGCGGCTGCCAAAGCCGCGGGGCTGGGCAGGACGGCTCGGGTACACACAGAAGCCCGGCTCCCACCTGCAGCTCAGCCTCTCCGCCCACCCCGCGGCAGCCAGGAGGACGCACGCTGGGATGCTCTTCCCCTCCAGGACCTGTTCGCTGTAGGAGCCATCTCCTCGCTGCAGAAGGACATTTATGGCTTAGTCCACCGGTCAGGGCAGAGCGAGCTCGGCCGGGTTTGGCAGCCCCCCTGAGCCAGGCGGGTTGGATTTGGGATCCTGCAGACGGGGGAATCCTGGGCAGCTCTTCCTGCCCAACTCCCCGCTTGTTCAGCCTAAACCCAAATAAATATGAGCCTAATGATTTGAGTGAAACAATAGGAGACGTTCCAGCACAAAGAAAGCTTTCCTCCTATTAAGCTTTGCTGGCAAGCTTTAGAGCCTGTATTTTAAATAAATGTTATGGGTGCATTTAAAAACACACCATATGTTCTCCCGCAGATCTTTCTGGGAGCTGCCATAGCGTGGCTCTGACTGGATCCCCTCCTCCCGGTGCCAGGCTGGGTTTTGCTGCCCATGGAAGCAGGACCAGAGCCCTGTGCCCTCCTGAAGAAGCCACACGAGGTACTCTCCACGCCCCACAACACAAATTTCTGGAAGCCTCCGCTGCGAGCACGAGTTGCAAGAGAAACTCTTATTTTTGCTGGACAGCTGAACAATTTGCTGATGACCTGCCCTGCATTCCCCCACGATCCCCACCGCTCTTCCAGCTGCAGCACCAGCCTGTTTTTTGCCGAGCAGCCCCAAATCCGACGGCAGCAGGCTCGGGGATGGCTCAGTTCCCCCCGGCCGCTGTAGGTGGCACTCCGGCCCCGCCGCCCGCCCGGCCGCCAGCGCTGCGCCGGTGCTGGCAGGGAGTCGGGGGATGAGCTCTAAGTTTACAGCAGATTTTCCCTTCTGACAGATTACTGCTTCATTTGTAAGAGGAGAACTTCTCATTAAGTACATTTTTGACATTTCGTTGAGAGGGGGGGAGAAAATAAATAAAATCCTCGTGTAGCCGAGCGTGCCGGAGCGTGAGCGCGGCTCCGGCTGCGCGGGTTTGGGGGCTGGGGTTGAGTTATTTTCCTTTTTTGCCTTGGCACCCAAGTCCCTTTTCATTATTTTTCACTTTGAACACAATCGCTGCAGGTGGGAGACAGGCACATCCCGAAGAGAACCCAGCTGAAAAGCCAGGAGGGCTTGGAGGTGGTAGCTCCCTATTCTGGCAGCGCTCTGATTTCAGCGCTAATCCAATAAGGTTTGATTCGAGTCCATTTTCGAGGCAAATCTGAATCTAACGCTTCTTATCACTGCTCTGGGCGCTGTGGGACTGCCTGGCCTTGCCAGGCTTTGGCTGCATTCAGGGCTTGGGGATCTCAAGGCATGAAGTTGGTCCTGGCCCTGCCAGGCACCTGTGGCTGCGCACTGGGGACCTGGGGACATCCCCCGAGGGACACAGCTTGCCTGGGGCAAAGCTCTGCTCTCACCGGGTTCCCTTTGCAACGTGCCCTAAAGGACAGAACAGCAACTAATTTTAGAGTTAATTATGCAAATCAGCTTTGATGGAAACTCAGGGGTGAGGTTATTACCACTCTCTTTTTTTTTTTCCACCGTGTGGAATAGCCCTTTTGGAAAATCCTTCTTCTTGCGGAGCCACAAACGTTTTTTCTTCTTGCGTTTCTTTCAAGTGAAGAAAATGCTGAGCGAGGCTGTTGCCGTAAGCTCCCAGGACATTTTCATTGATCCAAATCAAAGAGCAAGCATCAAAAAGCACCGTGTGACGTTACGGAGGCATTTTAATTATGAAAAGTGTTGCAAGCAGCTTAAAGAAAGTGAGAGCCTCACGAGAGGAAAAGCATTTCGCTTCTTCTCCCTCAAAAACCACTTCTCATTATCCAAGTGCTGAAACCGTTTGCTCCTCAGGGGCAAGGACCACGCTGGCCTTTCCCAGCTCACGCTGAGCACAACAGCGTCAACAAAATTGTGTTGGAGTGCCCTGAGATTTTTCTCTCCTGCACTAATTGCCACTCCAGCCCTGACTCTTCCCACCCTCTGTGCACACACAGCTATAAACTGCCTTGCTGCTGCTGCTTTGCCACCCCAGTGAGGCCCAGTGCTCCTGCAAAGATCCCTGCTCCTGTTCTTCCAGAAACACTTTTGAATCAGCTTTGGAAAACATTTGGAAACCTGGTTTTCCCTGTATCATCTGCTGTGGATGGAGATACCCTGTTCCTCTCGCTGCTCCCTCCCTGCCTGCCTTTCAAAGCTGGGATAAACCCTCGGCTACTGCAGCTTCAGACCCTTTCCTTCCCTCTGCTGGGCCCTGGGGACGTGGCCTGGGTGGTGGCACGGGCTGGAGGTGCAGCCCTAAGTGACAGCAGGCTCAGGGCTGGGATCCTGCCCGGGTGATCCAGCTCTCCCTGGCACTGCCCACTTGTAGCTCCCCTGTCTCAGGGCTGCTGGCTCTGGGCACAGATCAGATCTTTGTCCCCTGGTGAGTGACACTTCTGCCTGAGAAAATCGGATTACGGCGTCTTTTATCCCTGACAGCTCCAAGTGCTGCCGCTCCTTGTTTTAGGGAAGGAGCCTTGTAGACAGGGACAATCCTATTGCTGCTTTTCCCTGCCAGATGATCTTAGGGCTGAGGGCTAAAAACACCCACGAGGAGCTGCTTTAACACCTGGTCACTCCCTCACCCCAGGACCATCACTGCAGCCATGAGGGGAGGACAAAAAGGACCTGTTTCCCCCCCAAGGAGAAAGTTGGGAGACTCAAGCGTGGCTGTTACACCTCGAGAGAGGCTGAGTGGGCCCGGGGAAGGGTGTCAGGGTTTCTCTGGCGAGGGAGGGACACGCTCAGCTCCTGGCAGATGGTGCTCCTGTCTCCCTGCACTTGATGGGATGGTGGGAGAAGTTATTATGAAAGACTGCTGTGACATTCACAGCACAGATCTGCCAACTGGTGTCTCGGGGAGACGGAGGGAGCACATTGCATGCTGCATAAATTGGTGCAGAGATATATCTGGTGCTGTGCTTCGTGGCAGGGTGGGAAGGAGCCTTCTGCTGGCAGGGGAATGGGGTGTCCAGCCAGAGCCCTGCTCAGGGCTGGCTCTGAGACCCCACAGAGGCACTTGGTGCTCCTGTGGGTGCCTTTTTGCCATGGGGATGTTCGTAATTTCTAAAAACTCCTTCTGTGATGGTGTCTCAGAGCATTGCTGTGCTCCTCACACAGTGTTGCCTCCCAGTGTCCCCTCCAGGTGTCCCCCCCAGTTTTCAGCTGCACGGACCATTGCAGCTGCCCTGTCCCAGTTGGGGCTGAAGGTCCTGTGGAGCCACCTGGACTCTCCATCCTGTGGGCCCCTCCTGGAGGAGCGAGGGTTGCCTGTCCCTCACCACCTGCCCTGCAAGCTGGCTCGGAAGGGAGCTGTGCTCCTGCTCCCTCCGTGTCCTGGAGTTATCCTCTCTGCTTTTTGGACAGAAAGCAGAACAAAACTCAGACAATCCCAGCCTCAGCTCAGATTTAGGTGGGGTTTATTTCCCTGCTTTTTCCATCTCTTTGCTTTCAGGGTCAGCTCCCCTCCACAGCTCGGACAACAGAGCAGAAGCCCCACAACAATCCTCCTTTTTTTTTTTGGTGTTTGCTATTTGTTAATTATTTCATTAGCTCCCTCTGCATCTTGACAGGGGTTTTAATTTTCCATGGCAACTGCATCCATGAGCTCTCCGCCCTCAGGAACCCACGCTGTGGGGTGCTGGGGGGCTCCAAGCAGCCAAATCCTCCATCCTACAGATAAAAGCGGGCACCAGCAAGCTGTGCCCTGGGGGGAACTTCTCCCACTGGCACAGCAGGAGCAGGAGGATCCATCCCCGAGCTGCCGGTGGGCTCTGTGGGGCAGGGCTGCTCCCAGCTGGATGAGCTCCTTCCCCGTGGTGTCTCGGCAGCTGGGAAGCATCAGCCTGGGAGGAGGAACCCAGCCTGTTCGCACAAACAGCCGAGAGAAACGAACGCCCACCAGGATGACTTTCATACCTACAAATTACCTCTGCCGTGGAGCTGTGGTTAAACAAACCCTGCCACCACCACAGCAGAGGAAACCTGAGCAGCTCCCACCCCTCGGTGCCTCCTGTCCCCGTCCTGGTCCCTGGGCAGCTCCCCTGGACCCAAATTCTTTGTTCCTCCTCCAGGAGGGTGCTGCTGACCCCTCCAAGCACAGCAAAGGGGGCTGGGTGTGCTTTGGGCTGGTGTGGGGGTGTGTTTAATGCTCCAGGGGGTTTTCCGAGGGGGATTGGGAAGGGATTGATCCTGCAGGTTGTAATTCCCTAAATCCACAGCCATCGAGTGTGATGTGAAAGGGCCTGATCCTGCCCTGGCTGGCATGAGGAAGGAGAGAGAGAAGAAACAACTCAGCCCCTGCAGCTGGGGCTGATTTCTAACCCAGTTTTCTATCCCAGCAGGAAAACCCCAGTTCCTGGCCATTCACTGAGATCTCCCGAGTGGTGGCACCCACTGTCCCAGGGCACCCAAAAGAGCTCCCTGCTCCAAAACCCCAAAGGAGGAGATGGGGATGGGGCTCTCAGTGGAGGGGCTGGGGGAGCTCAGGGGATCCTGGGGCTCTGTGGGGTGGGATGTGAGCCTGGCTCCCTTGGGCTGCCCAGCCTGGCGAGGCAGAACTCCCCAAACTTCCCCTCGACTTTTGATGGATCCTTTTCTCCCTCCCCAAACACTGCAGTGTTAGGAGAGCCCCAGACACCCTAAATCACCTCAGGGGGATGCTGGGGCAGAGGCAAACACTCCCAGGGGCATTGCAGGGAAAGGGGCATTTGGGTCCAAACTCATTGCAGGCTTTCAGGAGGGAATAATTAGCTCTCTGTTTTTCACCAGCAGCTTCTCCTCCTCGCTGTCCTCTTGTGCCAGGACAGTGTGTCATCACCAGAAGATGCAGCACCACTTCCATAACATGAAAAAATAAAATAGCTGCTATTCATCAGCGGGCTTTGTGCTAATAGCCCCTGCTCTTTAAAGTGGGAGCGTGGCCGGGGCTGTTCCCGCTTCCAGCTCGTGGGATAAAGGATCTCTGTGCAATCCTGTAATAACCTCTTTCATCTGACGCCCTCAAAGTGCTTTTGGACATAAATTAATTAGGCCTCGCAACACCCTCTTGGGTTCCAGCTCACCCAAGGGTTTTCATCGCATGTTCAAACAATTCATCCCATCTTTGTGGCGCCGGTTTTCGGCTGCCTGAGGGTCACGGCCAGCTGGGGGGTGAGCAATTATTTCTGGGAATCCTGGCAGGGCTGAGCTGCCCACAGGGTTAATCGTGGAATTGTGGAATGGTTTGGGTTGGAAGGGACCTTAAAGCCCATCCAGTGCCACCCCTGCCATGGGCAGGGACACCTTCCACTGTCCCAGGCTGCTCCAAGCCCTGTCCAGCCTGGCCTTGGGCACTGCCAGGGATCCAGGGGCAGCCACAGCTTCTCTGGGCACCCTGTGCCAGGGCCTGCCCACCCTCACAGGGAAGGATTTCTCCCCAGTATCCCATCCAACCCTGCTCTTGTTTTGAGGGGCTGGGCAGGATTTGGGCTGTGCAGGGATTGCCGTGTGCCTGCGAGAGGAGCGGGGGAGCAGGAGCTGCCCGTGTGGAGATTGTGGAGATGGGGATGTGAAGTGGCTCATCAGTGCCTTCGGAGTCCTAATTATATCTCTTTAATGAGCACCCACACCGTTATCAGGGGTTCCTCTGGGGCTAAGAGGCGGTCCAGGCTCTCTTAATTACTTCTGACTCTTTCATGTCTGTGCTAATCCATGTAGTTCCCCTTCCTCCCTTACCATGGAGAGCTCCTTACCAGAGAAACGCTTCCTCTTCCTCTCCATTCCTTGCACAAGTTTTTCCTTCTCTTTTTGCCCAGATCTCACAGAAGGAGACAGAGCAGGTAGAACCTGCCCACCTGCAACACCCCAAACCAGGGAGCTAGGTCGGGAGGGTTGAGCTTCCCAGAGGAAATACGGGAAGGTGGCTGGGATGGAGAGCCCACCTCCCACTCCCACAGGGAGCCGAGGAAACACCGGGAGCGCCAGGGCCAGGCTCCCTGCAGGCGCTGGCTGTGCTCAGCCCTCTCCCAACACAGGGCACGGCCACCCCTCACCCAGAAGCTTCCCGCACCTCTCCGCCGCTGGAATTGCCTTGGGACGGTCTCTGAACTCTTGGCTGCTCAGCACCCCATGAAGGGAAGCAGCAAGAGCTCCCCCGAACACCCTTTTCCCCATCGCCTCCTCCGTGCGGGGACAGGCAGGTCCGGCTCACCGGCACAAGCGTCACGGTGTTGCTCTGGATTTTGTAAGCCTTCTGTTTTTAACTTTGGAGTCAGATTCTTTTCACACAGATTCATGTAAATAATAGCCAATGTTTACTTAACGGTATTTTCTGTTTTTCATTTCTTTTGTGATATGACAACTTTGATGAGCGCCTTTCTTCTCCAGTGGGATTGAGAAGGAAGTGACATGCTCTCCAATCCCTTGTGGAGTTGGGACGTGTATAAGAATGAGATAATGTAAATAAATCCATTCCATTTTCCTCCTTTCTGCTGAGCCTGGCAGGTGTAAAAGCGTCTTTATTGTGTCTCCCCAGACACATCACGGAGTGGTTTTAATTCCACGTTCGGGTTTTCCCGGCCGGGGAGGGGGCAGTGCCGCAGACATGAAAGCTGCAGAGGGAAGGCGGAGAGGAGGAGGCTGCGTGCTGCGAGAGGCAGCCCCGGCTCTCGGCGCTGCCCCGGCCGCCTTTGAGGCGAAGGCGTTTGATCCCAGCCGAGCCCTCGGTGCTCCTGTGACCGGCGCCAGCCCTCCCCTGCCCCGGGAGCCGCCTCTCCGGGAGCTTTTCCCCGGGAAAAGGCTTAAAGCTCCCCTCCTGCGGGCTGCCCTTCGCCCTGGAGAGGGGGGAGAAGCCTTTGGGGGCATTTCTGGTGCTGGAGAGGGCAGAGCATCTCCTGCCCCAGCTGGAGGGGCTGGGGGCTCCGTGTGCCCCAGAACGGGGTCCCTGCAGGGCACTGAGAGGGTTTGGCCGTGTCCTGGCAGGGCAGAGAGGATTCCGGTGGCCCCATCCTAAAGAAAAGGACCGAGCCAGCCCCAGGGGCAGAGCCTGGCGTGGATGGTGGGGGCAACTGAGGCACAGAGATGCTCTAAGCCTTATAAAGCACTCAAGCACGGGTTTAAGCTAAGCTGCAGCCTGGGGTTCCACGCCGAGCCATCCTCGACGTTTTCCACGGGTTTCTTTTCCCCCCTTGACTGAAGCAAAAAAGGGTTTTCAAAAGCGGGGCTCGGGCCTTGAAGTGACACGTAATTGAGGGTGGTAATTAAAGGCACAGCCGAGCACTGAGTGAGGAAAAGGAAAAAATAAAGGAAAAGTGGCAGTTTCAATTTTACAATTTAATTAGGTTCACTTGCTGTCGTAGCGGGGAGGTGGCAGGCAGACCCTGGGGGCACACGGGACTTTCTGATGTTCCTGGGATCCAGCTTTCCCAAGGAAAACTGCACAGCTCCGACGCACATTAAAAGGCAGAGATTAGCAAAAGGCCTATTTTCATATAATTTTCCCACCTCCCCCTCCCCGAGAACGGGGGAGCTTCTTGAAGCAGAAACTTTCAATAATTAAAAAAGCAAAAAAAAAGGAAAAAAAATAATAAGCGTTGATATGGAAAGTGCACGAAAATAGATCTCTGCTGACTTCCCTGCTCTGAGATATCATTGCCTGGCAATATTTTCAGCTTCTCTAATAAGAGAGCTCCTGTTGGTGGCTTTGGCAGTGCCGGGAGGTGGAAAACAAGGATTTGAGGGCAGGATTGTGTGTCCCAAAAGCCACCTGTGCAGTGGGTCGAGGTTTGAGGGGTCAGTGCCAGCCTTCAGCAGGATTTTGGCGTGGCAGCTCGGATTTTGTGGGGCACAGCCCAGCCCGGGGAGAGCGGAGCTTTGGCATGGGAGTGTTCTCACTCGTATAAATTATATAAATCATCCCTCTGGATGAGGGAGTGTGCACATAAATATGTAGATTTAGGCTCCAGCCCTCATGACTTATTCACCAGCAGCATCATATTGTTTCTAACTTTGGAGCAGTTCCTGGAAACTGTTCGTTCTTCAAATTAAAAAAAGATCGATGGGCGCTGCTGCTGCTGCTGCTGCTGCTGGCAGCGCTGCCGTGCCCGGGGATGGGCTGGGCAGCAGCAGGCACCTCCCACGAGCCTGGATTCATCCAAGGGGCTCACACCCATCCCAGGAAGGGAAGGGGAACTGTCCGGATGTGGAGCAGGAGTAGCAGAGTCCTGCCCTGGCTGTGTTCTCCCTTTCACAAGGCAGCGGCTCTCCTGCCCTGAACCTTGCAGAGGGACAAGGGGAAATCTTCACTTTTGCAGCAGTTTTGCTCCACCTGAAGCAGCCTTGGGGTGACCCAGGGGCTTTTTCCACATCCCCCTGCCTGCCTGATGCTTGGGCTGCTGCAGGGTCCCAGTGATGCTTCAAACTGAAGGAGTGGGTTTGGATTAGGAAGGAATTCTTGGCTGGGAGGGTGGGCAGGCCCTGGCACAGGGTGCCCAGAGCAGCTGTGGCTGCCCCTGGATCCCTGGAAGTGTCCAAGGCCAGGTTGGACAGGGCTTGGAGCAGCCTGGGACAGTGGAAGGTGTCCCTGCCCACGGCAGGGGCTGGAATGGGGTGAATTTTAAGGTCCCTTCCAACCCAAATCGTGATTCCGTGATTCCACACAGTTCCCACCTCTCTGGCCTCCACCACAGCAGCCTCTCACTGCTACACTCAGCTCTGATTTTTCTACCTTTTCCTGAGACTGGGACACTCAGGGACAGCGGGAGCAGTGTCCAGCCCTCAAATGAGGCGGTGTCACCCAGGATGGATGGATGGATGGATGGATGGGTGGATGGATGGATGGATGGATGGATGGATGGATGGATGGATGGATGGATGGTGGAAGGATGGATGGA
>VYXC01003291.1:363893-411527 GCA_013397175.1 Platysteira castanea
GGATGGATGGGAATCCTCTTGGCTGCTGCTGCTGCTCGGGACCATTGCCCAGGAAGCGAGCAGCCCCCAGCAGGTTTAACAACAGCAGTTGTGGCACATCCCAGAATATGCTGCTTAATGGACTCTGTCAAGTCAGTATTGTCCTAAACGCTTCCGAGCGAGGAGCAGGGAGGCAGTAACAATGCAGACATGCCCTTTTCCAAGGAATTATGCCTGGCTGGGATTTATCGGAGAGCTCAAATTGCTGTTAATAAAACACAGTTTTGCTGGCGCAAGGGAAATTGGTTTTTGCAGAGGCTGGAGGGATCCAAGTAGAGTATTCCGGGTGTCGTCTCCAGTGCAGCAGGAAAATGAGCTCCCTGCTTTTGGCAAGGCCGGCGAGGTTGGATCCTTCACCCTATCAGAAAGGAGATCCTGAAAGGGCTTCCCCACCTGGACTGCTGCTGGCTCCCTAAAATCCCTCAGTTCCTTCCTGCTCCCCTGTGCCAGCCCTTAAAGCCACGTTGTGTCTTTTCAATGTATTTTAAATTTCTCTCCATTTCTGAGAAGTTCTCCTGTCCACAGCCCCTTCCAATTCTGCCTGGTGTCCTCCCAGATTTCTTTCCTCACATCTCTGTGCTGCTTTCCCGAGCAGAGAAAGCCCCAGCCCCTTGCTTTAAAGCACAAATAAACACAAACAAACTCCCCATCCTGTGATTCCTCCACTGCAACTTCGTTCTTTTCCTCGCCTTGTGCATTCAAGGGAGCGGGTGCTCAGGAAAAAAGCTGCAATTTAATTTGGGAATCATTCCGCTCGGAGAAACTGCAGAGGAGGAGAGTGGAGATCTCTGGCATCAATAAATCACGGCCAGTTGGGAGCTCACAGCTCTGCACATCGCCTGGCTGTGGCAGGATGGACGTGGGCATTCCTCAGCCCCGGCGCATCCACGGCAGAAACCTCGCATGGAGATGCAAGATTTGGGGGATTCGTATTTATTTGGTTTGTTGGTTTGAGAGGCGAGCGTTTGCTGATGTGTTCCTGGCGAATTTGGGGTGTTAATTACGGGGAAGCAGAGTGTGGGAGTGCTGGAATCCCCTCCCCACCTGCCAGGCCCCTGCTCTCACAGCTGCTGATCCAATACTGGAGGACAGCCCGCACCCACAGGAGCTTTGGGAATCCCCGTCCCTGCAGGTTCCAGGCTCTGCTTCCAGCCCCAACCCTCCCGTGGGACTTTCTGCTGCCCTCGGGTCCAGCTGCGATCCCGGGAAGCCAAGGCACGGAGCTTTCCTGGGATTTCCAGCTTCCCTCAAAGGATGGGATTACCTGGGGGAGGGACAGGGTGGGCTCGGACAGGGACTGGGGACCCCAGGACCCGCTGCCACCTCCCCTCCCGAGGCTGCTGGAGCAGCACTCAGCCCGTGCCTGGGGGATCGCTGGAAAATCTCCAAGCAGAGGACCAAGGCCCGCTTTCCCTCCCCTCCTGGTGGGGATGAAACCGGAGATGGAGCCGCTCCCGAGAGCCCAGCCGCCCTCCCCGCTGCCGCCGGAATAACAATGACTGCGAGATGTAATTAGCCGAGCTTCTCCAGTCCTGACAATTAACTGAACCCCTCCAACCCCGATAATTAACCCGAGCCCCTCCAACCTCGATAATTAACCGAGTTCCTCCAGCCCCAGGAATCAGCCCAGCCCCTCCAACCCTGCTCAAAAACCGAGCCCCTCCAAGCCTGGTGCTCAGCCCAGCCCCTCCAAGCCTGCTCCGGGCTGTGCTGCCCCATCCTCACCCGAGGGCGATGCTGAGAGGGTCCCGAGGAGCCACCGGCCTGTCCCCATCACTCTGCCCACCCCCAGGGCTGAACTCCTTCCCCGTGGCCCCCAAAATCATCCTAGCCCAGGAGCAGCAGCTCCTTCCCCACACTGGAGGAGCCTTAGCGACGTCCTGAGAGGATTGCGGGGAGTTTTGCTCCCTGATTATTCATGTCTAACAAGAACTGGCAGCTTTTTTATTTTCTGCTCTCCCAGGCTTTTCCAGAGGCTTTTTTCCCCCTCACCCTGCAAGGGTTTTCAGCAGGTTGCTTAAGTTTTATTGCTTTGATCCCGTAATGTGCTGTTATGCAACGAGACAAGCTCTTCCCGTCACTTCCCTGGCTCCAGCCAGGCCTTCTGCTGTAATGGGCACAGCACTGCCTTGAAATATTAACGAGTTTTACCTTAATTACCTTTCAAGCTTCTCAGAGCCCTCGTCGTTTCCCTTCTCACTCTCTTTTTAATATCAGCCACCAGCAGAGCCAGATGCTGGGTGAGGGTGGGATTTATCCCCCTGCCCTCATCATCCCGTGCTTTGGATGCTGCCAGGGTGAAGGAGGGACCTCGGGGGTTGTGGGCAGCTCTGTGGGCACCGTGGGGAATTTTCATCTTATGGCTCAACATTTCCCCTCGGAATTTTGGTTCCTAGAAGGAAGAGAGCTCCCAGCACTTTTCCTGTGTTTCAGAGAAAGGGGGTGCCGCGGGATGTCCCCTGTGCCACCCCGAATCAGCCTCTCCACCCTCCCTGGCAGAGGAGACTTTTCCTCTGTCCCCATGGTGGCACCGGCAGAGGCAGCAGCACCTCCCCAGCTGTCCCCACGCCGTCACGGCTGCTGGTGACACTTAAAATCCTGCAAACATTTATTAGATAAGTGCATTGGGGCAGCAGCAGAGCGGCGGCACCTCCGAGGCGCTGCTGCAGCTAATTGCCTGATTCATCCCCGTTCCTCATCAACAGCAGCCCTGGCCCTGCTGGGGACGGCTCGGGGCACAGAGGGGGAAGGACAAGCGGGCAGGGGTGGATTTTGTGACACGGCTCAGCCCTGCAAACCCAGCTCCTCTTGAAGCCAGGTGGGGGGACTGCACCGTTCCTTATTTATTGACGTGGTTTTTGGTTCAGTAACACACATCCGGCCGCGGGATTCTGCACGGAGCACGGCAAAGTAGGGCGAGGGAGACACTAATAGCTCCCAGCAAGGAGGCTGATTCATGGCTCTCTGCTGCAGAAGCCCCGTTTAGCTCCCCACAGCCTAATTTTAAGCTCGCTGTCGTGTTCCATCAGCCCCACGGAAGGGGGCTGGGTGCTGGGGATGGTGGGATGCAGGGAGCAGTGGGATGTGGCACCCCGTGGGATGCTCTGCCTCTCTCCTGGCCTGTCCCCACAGCTGATGGTTCTATCAGGTTTTTTATCACTTTTTAGCAGCGTTTCCCCACCCCTCGGTGGGATTAGGGCTGGCAGGAGGGATGGCAGCGTTTCCAGGCCGTGCTGGGGGCTCGGTGCTGGGGAGAGCAGCAGCTCGGGTGTGCTGGTGTCCCCCTGCTCAGTGACCTCGGGGACAGTGACAACAGCAGCCTCGGCTGATTCCCCAGGAGTTATCACCCCCAAAACCTCTCCTGTAGCTCCTGCACCTCACTGGGCAAAGCCAACTGCTCCAGCTGGAAAGGGACTGGGGTTGGGTTATGAACACCACGGAGAGCTGTGAACCCCAACCACTGCTTTTGAAATGCTTTATTTCCTCTCCCACACAACCTCTTCACCTCCTCTGCTCAGACCTCAGCTGCTCGGATGAGCTCTCCCGTGGTGGGAGAGAAAGGTGGGGAGCAGGGAAGGAAGGTGTGATCCCACGGGGAATTCCATGCTGGCAACTCCCACCCCCATCTCCGAAACCCCCCCACGCCCTCCAGGCCCTTCCCTTTGCACCTTCCTTGCTTTCCTGGGTGTTTTTCCCAGGAGCAAAGTGGCAGCTGGAACTCCTGTATCCTGTCAGTGCAACGGGCTGCCACCTCCTTACAAAATAAACCATAAATTCTGCTCTGAGGAGGCACCTCCCAAACTTTTCCTGCCTCCACTTCTCCTTTACACTTAATTTTTGGAGTGTTTGAGGGTTGTGAAAGTGGCCTCAAACCCCCCTCCTCCCTCCCCACTTTGCAGCTGCAAGGAAGCTCTCGTGGTCCCCAGCTCTGCTCTTCCAAAGAACAGCTTAGCAGCAGTCCCTGTTGGATTTTCCCTGGATCTCTCCTGGTTTGGAGCACCTTTTCCACCAGCAAATTTCGCTGTGGATGGATGGGCAGCCTCCGAGAGCACGCTGGACGTGTGGCTCATTAATTACTCCTGTTACAGGGCTATTACAGCCAAGAAATTGCATTATTAAAAAGAAATCTTTGCAGATGCTTCAAATGCTCCGACCTATTCAAGAGCTGACACTGGGTCATAATTAAAAGTAAAAAGTAGGGGCCAGAAGGGGACAAAAAATGGCAGATTCCCTGAATATGGTTAATGGAAACATCATTAACGTTAGGAAATTGCATAGGAGAAATCACTGGCTCCTGGCCCGGTTTAAATATGCATCAGGCTCCTGACGTGTGCCTATGGTGATTAACAGCATTAACAGGAAAAAATATTAAATTAAAGCCATTGGGCTGCCTTTAATGGCTGTGTCTGGCTCCTTTGTTCCCTTCATTCCAGCAGGCAGGGTCAATCCCGGGATATTCCTGCCTCCAGGACCTGGTGACCCACAGGCACCCGAGAAGTTTTCCAGCCAAACTGAGAACCCAGAGGAAAATCAGAGCTGCCCTTGGTGGATTTGCAGCTCCTCTGTGTGAACACAAACCTCTCCCAGATCCCTTTTGCACCCCAAAGCAGCCTTTGGGGGCTGCTTCCACTCGGTTTTTCTCAGCTCAAACTCACAGCTTTGCTTTGCTTTGCTTTGAGGGGTTTTTTTTTGCCTTTCTCCATTGGTTCCTCGTGGATGTCGCTGTGAATCAATCCGGCGTTGGGCCCATTCGCCACCTAATATTTCTCAATAATTTATTATCAGCAGTTTAATCCTCCCGGGAGCTCCCTCCACATTAAAGCCTCTTGCTCAGTCAGGTCATGTCGCAGACTGGAAGCACTTCCAGCCCTTTGATTTGTTTGTGTTTTATGCTTTTGTTGGTGGAGCAGTAAAAGACGTGGATTTTGGAAGGAATTTATCCTCTCGGTTGTTTCCTTTATCCTCTCCAGTTGAACCATCGCTGCCTCGTGGCTCTCATCTCCCTCACTGTGGGCCCTGCTCCATATGGATGCTGTGGGATGCTGTGGGATGGGAGTGCAGAGCAGGAATCAGCTGCCGGAGCATCCTCATCCCCTGCACATGCTGCTCCCCCTTTTCCCCGAGATATTCCATGGGATAACAGCAGCTGGATGAACCTCCTGCTCTGATCGAGCTGCCTGACATCCCTCATTGCAGCCAACCCCCAGATTTGGTTCAAAAAGTGAAAAAAGTGCCAAGCAGCTCAAAAGCTGGAGCAGCCTTGGAAAAGAGATTTATTTTCTGAGTATTTCAGCTCTCAAAACGAGGAAGTCCCCAACCTGCAGCCTAAAAAGTGAGATATCTCAGCCCCTCTGCTCCCTCTGGGCCAGCACCTGCAGCAGGACCAGGCTCTGTGCTGGTTTTCAGGGCAGAAACCAGCTCATCCCAGCACCCCTTGGCCTCTCCAGCCCGTTTCTCCTCCCAAAGTTGGGGTGGATTTAGGGCAGCTCATCCCTGGAAGTGCGGCACCACTGCCAAGGTTTCTGCAAGGCTGAAAGACATTTGTGGAGAATAATATTAATTGAACGGAAAATAATATTAATTAGCACTTTCACCCTCTCCCTAGGAGGAACTGGGCTGGATGTGCTGCTCTGCCTCGTTCCTCAGAGCACTTTTCAATCCCAAAATCAGCCCGTGGGAGCTGCTGCATCTTTTGGCAGGGAAGTGCCACTGGTGGTGCCACCAGAGCCCAGCTCAGTGCCCCAGGTGCCAGCCCCTGGAAGCTTTGGGAATGCAGAGCTTTTGGCATCCCCCAAATCCCAGGTGTGGTTTCCCAGGCACAAAGCAAATCCTTGCAGGGTTTGGTCCTGGTTCCTTGCACCTGCTCTGGAAAAAGCCTTTACAGCTCCAGGAGGGAATTTCTTTACTCAGGGACTGAAAAAAAGAGTCACTAACAGGTAAATCCTGGTGAATTTCAGGCAGGAACTCTTCAGTCTCCAGGAAGGAATTTCTTTAGCCAGGGACTGAACAAAAGGGTCACTAACAGGTAAATCCCGGTGAATTCCAGGCAGGAATTCAGCACCTGAGACACCTCTCACGGATGAACCTCAGGCACAGCCAGGGCTGGTGGTTCTGGACGGGGACACGGTGCCACCCCGGGTTTGTCACACTGCTGGATGGAGGAGGGAGAGACTCAACAGCATCCAGAAAACTCAGGAAAAACTCTGGAGCAGCAGCAGAGTGCTGCACCCACCCCATCTTTGCACCCCGGAGAGGAGCAGCAGCTTGAGGCAGAAACAGGGACAGAGAGCTGGAGATTTCCATATGAAATATTGAGATTTCTGCTCGCTGGAGTGGAAGGCAGAGCCGATGTGGCTCCTGAATAAATCATCGGAGCCGACACAATGACGTCTGCCAGGGGAGAGCGTGGGACTCGGGAAGAGGAAAAATAAAGTGGAATAGAACGAAATATAGGGCGCTTTTTCCCCCCTAAGAGCTTAATTAGCTGGTCTCAACCTCCTCGAGCATGGCAGCCGAGATCTGCTCCCTTTCTTGTGTCTCGTCAGCCCGTCCGCCCTGCCCTCCTCCTGCTCTGCCCAGCCCGAGCGTGCCTTGGAAAACACAGAACTCCGTTAAAATTTCATGGTCTCTGCTTACCCAGTGGCCTGTCAGGAGGAGTGCTGGAGCCTGGGGAACGCTGGAAGAGATGACACACAGAGAACCCCACTCTTGACTCAAGAAACGCTCTAAAAACCTTGCTGGGGCCTTTCAGAACTGACAAAAAGCTGGTTGAGAAAGATGCAGAGAGACTTTTTTGTGATGCCAGGTGATGCCAGGACAAGTGGGGAAGCAGATTTGTGTCCTGGAGGATGATGTAAAACTTGAAGGGTCCAAGGGATGCTAATCCCAGTGAAAGGGAGCTGTGGCCTTGTTAGGAACCGAGTGTTTCCCAGGGCGTTAATTCTTGTCTAATTAAGAGCTGCAGAGATCCACAGAGGGCTGGTTCCAGCTGGTTCGCAGCCCTCCCTGGAAATCGTGCTTTCCAACATCTCCAGCATCATCCTCGGAAAGTGTCTCTGGAGCTAAATCCTCCAGACAGACGCTGGTTTGTAAAAAATGCATCGTGAGTGCATCAGCAGCACCGTCGGATGAGCAGGAAAGTAGGACAGGCACAGGGAGTGCCAGCGCTTCCTTCCTGCTGTCCCCGGGCACCTGGGGCTGTGGGGACAGCCTGGATCCCCCGAGCCATCCTTGTCCTGCCTCAAATCCAGCTCTGGGGAGGAATTCCTTCTCCCAAACCGTTCTAGAGCTATTGGGATCTTTTAATTGGGATTTTAACTGACAGGGGCTTGCAGATTAAAGGGATAACAAAGGGCTGCAGGAGGGAGCTGTGCCCGTGAGTGTCCCCAGCATTCCCAGGATTGATAAATCTCAATCCAAATCCGAAGGGAAACCCGTGTTGTCACCTGCCTCGGTTTTTTATTCCTCTTTTTAATGAATCCCCTGCTGGGATGTCCCTGTCGCTGCCCCTGCTCTGCCACAGGACACGGCTCCTGAGGCATCCCAGGATTTATTCCTGGCACTCCCTGCGCGGGGCTCCTCTGATCGCCGGGATTAAGAGGCTCTGGATGGAGTGTTGTGACAGGAAGCAATTATATGCAAATAAGGAGCTGCGCAAGTGTGAGTAAACATTAGGGGTTGTTTTTTTTCCCTTGAACCTCCGTGATTTAAAAGCCATTACGGGCGCAGCCAGCGCACTTTGTCAGCAGTGCCCCGGCAGCTCTCACATCCTTCCCTCCTCACGGCTGCGCCTCGGAGAGCATCGGGGGCTTCCGGAGGTCGGGGATGAGATGAGCTGGTGGTGCAGGGGGCGGCGTGGGGCCCCAAATCCTCGGGCGTGCGCACCCTGGGCACCCTCGGGCAGGTTCGCCCCGTGCTTTCCGTGCCAGGCGCATCCCCTGCATCCTCCCAGGCTCATCCCGAGCGTCCTGGTGCTGGCTGCGGGAGCAGCCCGGGCTGGGCTCCCACCACAGGAACAGGGATTTTTCCACCATGCTCTGCCCTGCCGAGTTCCACTCCTGCGGAGAGCACTTTCAGAAGTGGGGTGAAGTCTCTGCTGCCCGAAATCTCTGCTGAGAAAGTGGCAGCAGGGGAGGGGCAGGATGGAGGCGTGGGGGCCTGTGTTTGGTGGTCCCTGGGGGCTGGGGGCTCTGCTCCTTACCTGTGAGGACTGTGGGGTCGCTGATGGGATTCTTTGGGGTTTCACTGCTCTGGTTGAGTGCTGAGAGCCCTGGGAAGGGTCAGCCAGGAGCCTGCTCGCTCCTGTGGCCGGGGGAGTGGTGGGATGGGGTCTGGGCAGCCCCTCCAGGAGGGAGGGAGCTCAGGAGAGCAGTGAAACCCTCCAGGAAATACCTGTGGCTGCAATCCCAAAAGGTACTGGATTGTCCAGTGGGATTTTTGGGGTGAGGGACAGCAGGGAGAGGGAGAACTGCATCTCCAGAGCAGCTCTGCTCAGGGGCAGGGGATGGGAGTCAGTCCCCCAGGGAAACTCATCCCTGCACCTTCCCGTGGTGTGGAGGAGCAAATCCCAAGTCCCCAAAAGCCAATCCTCACCCGCGGGGTCTTGCACAGGCACTTTCCCCTCAGTGTAATGATAATTCCATCTCCCCTGCAGCCTCCCTCGGAGCAGGGATCCAAGATTGATCCTCACGTCCTGCCCTAAGCTGTTGGTCAAACATTTGTCTCTGGCACCTGGGGAGGTGTGTGAGTAAAGCTGCGATTTAGAGCGAGGAAATCACGGAGAAAACAAACCCCGAGCCCCCATCCAGCCATTCCCAACACCTCACGCTCCTGACAGCGCTGCCAGGGAGCCAGAAAAAAAGCTCCAGCCTTGAAATTTTTCTAGCGCGAAGATAAATGAAGGAGATTCATGTCTCTGCTGGCGCTACATTGTTTTGCTCAGCTAGCTGCAGAGCAAATAAGATGCGGTGTTGCATTGATTTGTAGCCCAGGAGCTGTCCTGGCAAATGGATGGGCTGGGAAAAACTTCATTTGGGGCTTGGGTTGGAGGGAGCAGCAGGGGAAGGGTGCCCAGAGCCTCGGGATCCTGCTGTGCCTCCTCCCTGGGGCACGGGGCGCAGGGGGCTCCAGCTCTCTCCTCTTTCTGGGATGCTTTTCCCTATGGATCTGTGGGATCTTGGGTGGAATTTAAGTGTCCTTCTGCACCCCTATCAGCGCTTGCTGCCCTGGTGTTTGGATGGGGCACCAAGAGCAACGAAAACCAAACCCATTTCCAGGCGTTTCCAGGCATTTCCAGTGGGTTTGGGGACAGGGAAGGGGAACTGCTCCTGTCCTAGGCTATGCCCTGCACAGGGCAGTGCCAAGAGTGGGGTGACACCATGAGGTGTCCCCCACAGCATCCTCGGTGGGCACAGATCCAGGGAAACCTGTGGACCTGTCCCCGTGGGCTGTGCCCAGGGAGGCTCTGGAGGGAGCAGAGGGGAATTTCCCCTCACCCCACAGCGGGGAAAACGCTGCTCATTAGCATTAATAAATGTAAAATAAATAGATGAAAGTATAATAAAATGAAATAAATGTGAAAATATCAAATAAATGCCCAGGAAAAGCTCATCACAAAGCTGGCAGCTCCCTCAGGTCCTGCTGTAAAGAACTGAAGTGTTCAAATGAGGCTCCCCCAACGCCACCTCCATTCCAGAGCGCCCAGGGAAAAGGGAGGAGGGCAGAGGGAGGATGAGGAAGCACGAGGATGCTCATCACTCCTGCAGCTGCTCCCCTTCCCTCCCCATCAGCCCCGATCCATCGGATCCTTCTGCTGCCTGAGAAAAATCCCCCGCCGCTCTCTGCAGACAGGAGGCAATTTCCAAGTCCCAGCAATTCCCAAGAAAAGTGATGCTGGCTGTGCCCTAATGGAAAGGCAGGCAGTTTTATAGCAGAATGCAAATGAAAAGGTATAAATAAACAATCGCTCACAAATAAGTGCTCGCCTTTAATGAATATTTCATACACAAAAGGAGTCATTGACATTTTGCTGGATTGCTTCAATTAGCTCTTGAGCCTCGTGTTCATGCAAATAATAAGCTTGCTTTTCATAATGCTTTGTTAATCTGCTTCATAGTGTGAATTTATACAGTAATATATCACCCAGACCTCCTGCCGGAGCCTTTATTGGGTATAAATGACTCGGTAATTGCTATTGATCATTAAAGGAGTGTGGCGTTATTTTGGAATTACAATGTGGGGGATCTTTGCGAGGCTGAAGGATCTGGCTGCTTGGGCTGGTTTATATTCAGGGCAGTGACTAATGGGTCCTTGGGAGGAAAAAACCAAAGTGTGCCAAGATTGAGGCTGGGGAAAAACACTGCTGGAGTCATCGCCGCCTTCCCGTCGTGAAACGCTGCCGGTGACATATTCTGAATATATCTCAGCATATTCCATTCCCCGCATCCATCTCCATCCCAACTCCAACTTTGCTAAGATCAGCCAGGAAAATATTATGGCTGGCTGGGGAATGCAGCAGCGGGCTGGGTCTGGAGTGGAAACATGGCCAGGCTCCTGTGATATCTGTGGTGGCCCCGGGCAGGTGCCTGTGCGTGGTGACCCTGTCAGGATGGGCAGGGACAAACCCTTCCCAAGGCTCCCACCACAACCCCAGGAGGCTGCAGGGCTTTAATCTGGGCTTGCTGGCTCTGAGTAATGAAAGGAAGCGTTTTCCAGCCACGTTGTTGCCGTGCTGGGTGTCCTGATCCCAGCTCCGTGTCCTGACGTCAGGGCTGCGGGAAGGGCTCCGCTTTCCCAGCAGGGAATTCAGGCTGAGCCTCCTCCTCTCCATCCCTTGCTTGTTGTCTTCCAGCTCCCAGCATTAAAACCTCATCACTCTGAAGCGGAGAAGGCTGAGGTTGCACTTTAGATTTGTATTTTTCGTGTAGAAATCCCCTTTATTTCTGTTTGTTGCTTTTTGCTTCTCTTCCAAACTGTTTTCCCTCTGATCCTATTTCCTTCACCTGCAAGAGCTATCCTGGGCTTGCTCAGCCTCATCCAGTGCTGGCTCCTGCCTTGCTCAGAGCACAGAGGAGCTGGGAAATCTCTGCTTCTCCAACACCCCAGGAGGGCACCCCAAATGCTCCCCCTCCACGGGATGGGGGATTTCAGCTGGCTTTGACATCCACATCCATCTGGAAAATGCTTGGGAGCATCAACCCCTGTGTGCCCCCAAGGGCTGTGCTGGCACTCACTCCACGCATGAACACCTTGAAAGGGCTCCGAGCTCCCTCTCTGGCTTTGTTTTTATTAAAATCCTCTCCACGCATTTTTCCCTTTCCAATTTACCACGTTTCCCCCCGCGGAATGTGCTTTGATTTCTCAGCAATTTCGAAGTCCTCGGGCTTTGCCTGGAAGGTAATTTATCCCCGATTGTGTTTTCCTGTGTGTGTACATGAGCTGCAGTGCACTGGGGAGGAGCACAAAGAGCAGCGGAGAGTGCAGGGGCTGGGATTGATGGAGCGCTGCTGGAGGAGTTCTTCCAGGAGCTGGGAGCTGGGACAAACTGCAAATCCCACCAGCTCCAGAGGGAGCTGGGCTGGAATCAGCCTGGGGAAGGGTTCTCTGGCCAGGAAGGGCCACTTGGAGTGGCCACCAAAGCTTTTTGCAGCCCCAAAGGGCCGAGGCAGGTGGGAGTGTCCCCTCTTTGCTCCCTTTGGTGTGAGCCCCATGGCAAACCCCGCTTGCCCAGCTGGCACCCAGCAGCCTGGGCTCCCGGGAGAGGCTGTTCCCATTCCCACCAGCCCAGCTCTGCTCCTGCCTCACCCCTGGGAAGGCCTGAATGCGATGCTGACGGTGCTGAAACCTTCCCCGAGTCACCCCCGTGCCCCCGGGCTGCTCTGACCTGAAGTGCTGCCCCACCAAAGCCATTTGTTCCGGGGAATTTTATAAATGCAAATCTCCCGTGCTTTCTCATGCCAGCCACATCTCCCTAGGCTGGGTTTAATAAAGGCTGGGAGCAGGGGGTGAGCGGGTCAGGGCTCCGGGGCGTGAGGAGCTGCCTGGGATTTAATGCCACCACGTCAATTTATGTCCCCGGGGAACGTGACCCCCCCAGCCCCTCGTGACTGGAACCATCTGCATCTCTAAAAATGCTCCTCAGAGCAACCTTTTCTCTTTTTAGCTGTGATTTAGCCCCGGGATTGCTGCCGGATCCTCGCCTGCTGCAATTCCAGCCCCTGGGATTTAACACTCCTTTCCTGGCCATGCCAGCTGGTTTTTCCTCTCCTGTTGCTCTGGGCTGTGTTCTCCAGCAGCTCAGGCAGGTGTGCAGAGCCAAGCACACGAGGTGACCTTCCAGGGCCTTAATTCTGCTCCTTCTCTGCCTTTTCTCTGTGCCAGATCCTGCCCTGAGACGGGAAAAGCAAGGACAGAGAGAAGGACCCCCACCATGGGAAAATACAATTGTCACCTCCCCAAAGTGGGGAGGGAGTGGTGGGGAGGGCCAGGGCTGATCTGCATTTAAAAGAGGGGGAATCAGCAGAGGGAAGAGGAGAGGGGAGGGAGAGATAAAAGGGAGAGGGGCCCGAATTTGAATATTGTGTTTCCTTAAGGCAATAATCATTTGAAAGCTGATTTATTGCCAAGAGAAACAAAGAAGAGACCCCTTGGCACAGCCCCAAACTCCTCATTTACTCTCTTAGAGCGAGGAACGCTTATAAAAACTGAATAAAACATCTAACAAGGCTGGTTAGGATTCTTTGAAAGACGTCTCCATCCAAGCAGCGGGGTCAGCCTCGCTCTCTCTGCCTCTCCTCCCACACCCGTGGTCCCAAACTTCCCTTCTCGGGAGGGAGAGGGTGCAGGGTGAGACCTACAGGGCTGTTCCTTCCCCAGTGGGAGCAGTCCCGTCCCCAAACTCGGGCTGTCCCCTCGAGGTGAGCCCTCAGGGAAGCAGGAGGATCCAGCTGGCCGTGGGAGAGGCTTCGGGAAAATCCAGCTCATCCAGAGGGCTGGGGGATGGATGGCAGGGAACAGGGATGGGGAGCTGGGTGCTGAGGGCATGGGGAGCAGTGCCAGTGGTCATCTCTCTCCTCCAGGGACACCCCGAGACTCCCCAGTGCTTTGTTCTGTGCTTTGCTTTAAATTTGGGAGCTGCTGCAGCAGTTCTGGGGATGGAAACGTCCACCAGAATAAAACAACCTGGCTGTAAATTTCCAATTTGTTGATTATTCCCCTGTTTGTGAAGGATCCACACAAATATCCCTGCCCTGCTCCACCCCCTTGCTCTGAAAAGGGGAGAGGGGCTGGGGAGGGAGAGCACTTAACTGGGATAAATATTTTACAATTTTTAATTAAATATGAGAACCCCGCTGGGGCTGGGAGCAGGACCATCCCGCAATATGAATTATCAAGAACTCCTTGTCCCAGATATCCATTCTTTCCACCTCAACCATTTCAGGCAAATAAAGTGGAAAATAAATCCTGTGTCCCTCTGGAATAAACTGATGATGTTTTGGGGCAGCTGGTTCAGTTTCCCACTGGATGCCCATCCCAGGTCTGGTTTTTGGGGCAGCTTGGCCCTGCCCCAGCTGGGCTGTGGCACAGGCATTCAGAGAGCACCCACTGCCAGAGGGGTTTCTATTCCAGTGCTTTTGGGAAGAGGTTTGGAGTGGGCACTGGAGCTCTGCCCATCGACTGAGTGCTGCTTCCCAGGAGAAGATTAAGTGGGTACAATTGGCCAGGATTGACCTCGATGGATCTCCCTTGATCTATTCCAGCTGGGGAGCTGATCCAGCGGCGGCTGGGGTGGGTGTTACACAATTCCTTGTCCTCAGGAACCTGGGCCGTGCCTCCCAGTTGTGCTGAGCCCGTGCCAGGCACGCAGAGCAAGTGAAGATCATGATCAAGCAAAAATTCAGCCCAGAAATCATTCCTGCCCCTTGCTCTCCACTCCGAGGACAGTGTGTGAGTTAAACTGATCTCTGCCACCAGCTCAGCATCACCCTGGGGCTTCCTCGTGTGCAGAACTCAGCCAAAGCCCTTGCTCTCGTCTGCTTTTCCAGGCTGGAGCCATCTCAGTGCCTGGCAGTGGAGCGTGGGCACTGTGGGCTGCGAGGGCACCAAAGAGCAGAGCTGGCTGCTGCCAGCCTGGTGCTGGGGGCACATTTCCCCGACAAATCAGGGAATTTTGGTGAAAACTGCATTTAATCCAAACCAAGGCTGTTACAGAGTCAGCAAGCAAAGGCAGAGCTTTAAAGAAGGCAAACCCCCGAACTCCTAAATGGATCCAGGAGGGGCTGGTTGTGCTGAGGCCACACCACAAGCAGCGAGAAGCTCTCACTCCTCACTATTTTGGAAGCCAATCTCTGCTGATTAAGTCATACATGACAAGGGATGGGCACAACCGGACCCATGGATGCTGCAGGAATATCTGCATCTTCTCCAAGGAAATGTGTCACCTCCAGCAAGGAGCTGGAGCCTGGAGCAAAGCAAGGCCCCGGCAGGGAGCAGCCGAGCCTGAGCAATCGTGGGATGTTTATAATTAGCCCGTGTGGCAGCCTCCCATCCATTATCAGCCTCTTCCCTAATGGACTTCCCTAATAAGAATGCCCTGAAGTGCCCTGGCTGAGCAGCCCTCTCCTTCTAACTGGTTTTGTAATTGTGATTGATCTCCGAGGTGCTGCAGCTCTGGTCGCTGGGAATTTGTTTCCTCCAGACTTCAGAGCTGCGATTTCCCTTGAACGCTCCCAAGCACCAATTAGTGACACATCTCCTGCTCGAGAGCAGGACCCCTCAGCCTGGAGGCAGTGGAAACTCCCCGGGTGGGTCCAAGGCACAGCTCGGTGCTTTAGCTGGGCAAACAAGCAGCTGGATCTTCCTGGAGCACAGCCAGCCCTGTCTGGGTCATGCCCACGAAGGTTTTGGGCACTGCTTTGATCTGCTCCTTCCTGGGCAGCTCTGAGGTTGTGGGTGCCCTCCCAAAGCTTGGGGATGATGGAGCAAAGCTTTTTATAGAATCATGGGTTGGGTTGGNCTGTGTTAGTCCTACTCACTTTTCCTACATCGCTCCTCTTCCATAGGTCATGAACTCCTAACCCCCCTCACACCCCGGCTGCCCACTATAAAATGATGAGAGTAACTCAGATCCCTTTGGCTCCGCCTCTGAATAAGGTGCAGAGAGGAATTAAGCATCACTCCAGATGTTTTTTCCCCTCCAAATAAGGTGCAGAGAGGAATTAAGCATCACTCCAGATGTTTTTTCCCCTCCAAATAAGGTACAGAGAGGAATTAAGCATCACTCCAGATGTTCTTTCCCCTCCAAATAAGGTGCAGAGAGGAATTAAGCATCGTTCCACATGTTTTTTTCCCTCCTGCATGGTGGAGCAATTTTAGGGAGAAGCTGAGCACTTTTAGGGATGCTCCAGAGCCAGGGATGGAGGCAGTGCCTCTTCCATTTCTCCTCTCACACTGAGTCTGACTCAGCCTGGCTGCTGCAGCCGGGATGGGAGGAGGGAAGAGAATTCCCCGCAGGTGGATTTCGCAGAAGAACTGTGAACAAACAAACAAACAGATTGTTTGGAGCGGTGAAAAAGGGGGTCACAGCTACACGAGCTGTGAAGCAGCACGTTCCCTTTGTGCAGATGTGTGGAAGTGTCGATGTGCAGCAGCGTTTCACACCCCAAACATTCCGCTCACCCCCGGTTTTGGTGTAGGAGTGAATTTTCTGAGAGGGGAGCAGGGAAAAAGAGCTCACCTGTGGGGAGCTCCCAGTGCTGAGCTTGTCCCCACAGCAATGGGGGCATGCACGTGATGATGGAACTCTCCCTGCTCTCAAAATATCCATCCAAAAGGAAAACTGGGGCTTTTCTTCCGAACAGAACGGAGCAGAATGATTTCTTACGGAGGCATTCGCTCTGCTGGGTCTGGAAGGCCTCAAAGGCCTCAAGGGCCTGGAAGGCCTGGAAGGCCTCAAAGGCCTGGAAGGCCTCGGCCCTGCTGGAAGAGGCCGCATCCAAGTGATGCCTTCAGAGAGCTTTTATTCTTCCCAAACTCATTCCCACCTCATCCGTCTCTCTCTTACTTCATGACAAAACAGCAATTTGAGGAGACATTTTTGGTCAGTGGCCGGCCTGGCTGTGCCACAGCAACACCCAGCTCGTTCCCTGCCTCTGGAGCTGCAAAGAGCTGGGAGCTCTGGTAGGAATTTTAATTAGATGCTGAAGCCAAGCCCTGAGGGAATGGTTTTATTTCTGGAGTATTGGCTGCTGGGTCAATACCTTCCTCATCCTGAGGAAGTCAGTGCAGGCGTGCAGCTGGACTTGTGAACGGGAATGATTTTCCATGAACGTCTGGACGGGAATCCATCCCCAGCTGGGTGGGAATTCTTTATGGACTGTGTTTCCTGATGGATCCGCATCCCAGAGCCATCAGCTGAGCTCTCCAGGACAGATCAGTCCTGAGGAGTTGCCTCACTCCACTTCCATGAGAGAGGGAGGGAGGATGGAGGGAGGAGGAAGGGTGAAGGTGTTGGGAAAATAATCCGGAGTTCTCAAAGCTTTCCTCTGTAACTGCTTTGTAAATAAACAGGTGGGGGGTTTTTTTGTTGGATCAGTGGAATTCCAGAAGTTTGGAAAATGCATCTGCCCTGAGTAGCAAAGTTTGAAAGATCTGGTGGCTCCAGATCCCAGAGTGGAAGAAATTGGGGAATGAGAAAGAAAAATCTCCTTGGCTGCTCCAGGCATCCTGGAGCATCACCACAGCTCATTGCCTGCACAGCACCCCCCAGTTAAAAAATTACTTTCTTTTCCATGGAAATCCATGCTGGCTGCTGCAAAATAATCCCAGATGAAGCATCTACAGCGAGCACATTGTTATTAGCCCAGATGATTTGGCTTGCTCTCTTGCTTTCTGGTTTTTTATTCATGCTGACGGCAAGCAAACCCATGCAGCTGCATTATGTATAATTTATTCTGGATTAGATCAAAGGAACAGTTTACAGGGGTGGTTTGGGCATTATTATGACTTTTTTTTTTTGGCTTTTTCCATATTTTATAAATATATATTTATTCTCCCTCCCTTTCCCCACATTCCCCATTGCCTTTGCTCATAAGCAAATTATAAATTATTCACCAGCCCATACAAGACAAGTGTTCCTCAGGCCTGGAAATCAAATCAGCCCTGGCAGTGACGTGGGACGAGAGCCTTGTGTTTTTGGGGAGTTTGTGGGATGCAGGGATGCAGCTGGGACCAAGAAATCACTTTCATAAGTGCTGGGGGACTTTTTGGGAGCAGGGGCAGGCTGCAGAGGTGCTGTCAGTTCAGAAATGCCACTTTTATGGGGACAGGGGACATCAATCCTACACCAATCCCACATGAGCTTTTGGTAAAAGCAAGGATTTAAAGCTTAGCCAGAGGGATTTATTGCCCCCTGGACATGATATTTCCCTCAAAAATGGGGTGACACACGCACATCTCCTGGATTTGCTGGAATCCACCCTGTGCCCAGGCTCTGCCTTGCTGAGCATCACCCGGGTGAGTTGGCAGCACCGCTGAGCCTAAAGCCCAGCACCTCTGGGGCCTCAAACCCCTAAAATTTGTGTTCCTGCAGCTGGTGCAGGGTGTTTAGTGCTCTGCAAAGTCACTTTTCAGGCCCGGCAGAAGGGTGTGCTCTGGGCACGGGGCTCTGGAGCAGGCAGCTGAGAAAATCTGCTGCTAATTTAGCAGGGAGCTGATCAGGGAGGCATCTGCTGGCTTCAACTCCTGTAATCTCCCCAGCACTGCAGCACCATCCCTCAGGATTATCCACCCGGATTTCCCAAGGGGTTGGGGGTGATGCCTTTTCCCAGCCACCTAGAAACAGAGACTAGACAGGAGTAAGGGAATAAAGGCAGGGATTTATTTGAAGGCCTTCAAGGCACACCCTGGGGAGCCAGAGGCTGCTTCCATAAAATGGACCCCAAGATGGACAACGAGTCACGAGTTCTTGACACAGTTAAAGGTTTGGTCCATTTGCATATCAGCATAAATTCACCAATTAAAACTTTAGCTCTCTTCAATTTCTCCACCTCTTTCATGGTCCCAGTTTACACCTTTGGGCCTAGGACAGCCCGAGTGTCCTTGAACAGCAAGCTCAGAGAGGCTTTGTTGTGTCTGTCTGGCCTAAGAGAGCAGCTCACGAGCTACAAGAAACTTTAGAGTCACACACTAGGCAGTACAGGATTTGAAAAATATAGAAATTAAAACCTAAGGCATCAGGGTGATGCAGGGACACCCGGCCCCACAGAGCTGCGGGTGCTGGGGGACATCCAGGAGCTGCTGGTCGGTCACTGGGGGCTGTGGCTGGAGCATGGGGAGGTCTCTGCAGCTCCTCACCTGGTCCTTCCGCCCATCCATCCCCTGCCCGTGCTCCCACGGGAAGGGTCAGGCCCTTTCCCTGCCCCTGGGGTGGATCTGTGTCCATCCCAGGGCTGTAATCCCAGATTCCCAGCCGGCAGGAGCCCCCACTGAAAGGCTGATCCAGGAAAGGCTCTCTGGGCTGGGAAATGGGATTGGTTCCAAGCACCAAAGTGAACTGAGGCGTTCCTTCTACATCAGGTCAGGCACTGCTGGGAGTGTTTCCTCTGGAAGGAGGGCTGGGATGGTGTTTCCCACACGTCCATCTCTGTGTTGTTGAAAAATCCCCCTCTGGAAGGGCCAGCAGCCATTTATTCATCCCAGGGACAGCAGGATGGTGGTGGCTCTGCTGGGGCTGCGAAAATGGATGGGCTCCTTGGAAAAGGAGCCCAGAAAATCCTACCAGGAGCAGGTGGGGACAATTCCCAGCTCTGTCCCAGCCCCACCACAGGCTCGTTTTCAAGATCAGAAATGGGTCAGGACGCAGCAGAAACATCTGCCATTGATCCGTGCTGCGACAGCACCAGCGAATAATTGTCTCTTTGAAAATCCATTATCACCTCCAGCCTCGCTGGAGCTGGAAGCTCTGGGAGCTGACAGGGGCTGTGCTTGGAGTGGGGATGGTAAATGTGACACCGTGTGGCCGAGGTGCTCTCGGGCCCCTCATGAAATGCTGTTTTTATGCATTAATAGCTGCTGCACCTATTGTGGGTGTGCATGTGATTATTGCTTATTGAGCCGCCTCCCTGTGCCCAGCACCGGCGGCTTGCGCCACGTAATGGAGCAAACAGGCTGTTTTAAAGGGAGAACCCAGTGTCTGAGGCCTGCAGGAGATGATTTTGGCAGGGCCCCAGCCCGTGCTGGATGCTCGGTGGCACCGGGGGCAGCGCCTTGGCAGGGCCAGCCCCGGGCACACACAGGGAACTGTTTACTTTCCTTTAATCTCTGCTCCTCTGTGCCTTCCCCTCTTCAAACACAGCCTGTTCTGGTTGTTTGGGCAGATCCTCCCTCTGGAGGGGCAGGTTGGGAGCAAACAGGGAGCTGGGGGATGTTGGGGACACCGAGCCAGCATCGTTTTGGGGTCAGGGGACGACGTGAGACTCCCCCTTTCTCCAACACCATTTTTAACCACAAAAATTGCTTTTTTTCTCACCGAAATACATGAGCAGCCCTTGGTGGTAGAGGGAGGAAGGCTTTTCTGGGGGAGACAGGATGCATCCATCACACGCTGGTTTTTCCAGGAGCCCCCTGTGTTGTCCTGTTCTTTGCTAAGCCTTCTGTTATAACCTTAGAGTCAGAGAATTTTCACACGGTTTCATGTAAATAATGGCCAATGTTTATTTAACCTTATTTTCTGTTTTTCATTCCTTTTGTGATAAGAGAAAGTTTGATGAGCATCCTTTTTCTCCAGTGGGATTGAGGAGGAAATGACATGTCCTCCAATCCCTAGTGGAATTGAGAAACCTATAAAGTATGTTATAAAGTCTCTCTTTTCCCTCTGTTCTGATGAACCTAGCAGGTGTGAACGTGTCCTTTCTTGTCCCTTACTGACACACCCCTGCACACCTGAGGCACCCCTGGCTCGCCCTGGGCTCATCCCCAGCCCTGCCCCCCTCACCCTCCCTCTCCCTTCACCCTCGGAAAATCTGACTGAAACATCCCCAAACCTGATTGAAAGGTTAAAATTGTCTCATTGACAATCGCCCTGAGATTCATCGCCGCAGCTGTAGGGGGACACTGAACATTTCCAGACTGTGGGGTTTAACAGGACTGGATTTACAGCTGAGCTTTCGGATCGTTGCCTCTGATGGATTTGGGGCCATCTCTCCTTGCTGTAGATGGGATTTCCCCAGTTTTACTGCACTGGCAGCGGGCAGGAGAGCAGAACGTGCGAGCTGGGCTATGCTTGTGGAGCAGCTCTCCTCTTGCTGCCTGTTTTCCACTTTACTGGATGCTCCACTCCACAAATATCCCCTTTTTTCCCCTCCCCTTGCAGCCAGCTTGGAGGCAGCCGTGCCCAGCCCACCTCCCAGCCCCGGGGCAGTGCTAACAACCCGCTGCTGGCCATGATTCAGGGCACTCAAAGAGCCCTCCAGAAAGGTGCTGGCCCTGCCCTAGGACAGGAAGATGTCACAGAGCTCTCTCAGACTCATTTCCACTCTGGAGAAAGGGATGTGAGGCAGCGAACAGCTTTGGGTTGATTGCCTGGGGTCAGGGCTGTGAGGAGCATGCCAAGAAATCCTGAGAACCCAGAGCCAGCAGCCAGGTTCTGTTTTCGTGAAAATCCTTAATTTCCATGGCTGCAGCTCCCTGCTGGACCAGCAGCCCAGCTCCAGAGGGAGCAGGCAGGATCCCCTGGTGCTGCTGTGTTTGACGAGCACCATTCCAGGAGCTCTCTCCTGGTGCCATTTGGTGCCAGGGCCGAGCTCTGCCCAGCAGTAATTAATGGGGCCCTTCTCCCCCCTGAGCTCCACATCAGTGGGCCATCAATTATCGAAGCCTTGGATCCATTTTGGAGCTGCTGGATGACCAAAGGCACTGCCCAGAGTCCAGAAGTGGCTGTCAGCCTCTCGTTAGGTATTTATTAAATGGAATTATGCCCCATGCCCACGTGGCAATGGAATTCCAGCCATGCCCCCTAGGCCGATCAGCCCTCCTGGGAGGCTGTGGGGACAAGCTCCGGCCTCCATCCCACATCCATCCCTGTGTGGGATAACCTCAGGCTGCCCAAATCTCCCTGTGGATGCTCCCAGGAAGGTTCTTGGGAAGGTGGGAGCAGGCAGAGGCTCCCAGAACACTTCCAGATTGTCCTGGGTGGGACACCCCAAAATCTGCCCCATCCTCTGGGCTCCCTCAGCAATTCAGCTCCAAACCTTGGGCAAATTCCTCACCTCGAGATAATCGTTATCATTCCTGCTGCTCTCACTCCCCCTCTCCCCTGATTATTCCTTGTTATGCTCTCCTGAGTAATTCCCCTCTCTTTTGATCACTGCAGATCCTTGGAGAGGGCTGTAACGAGACCAACCACCGAGGGCAAATTTCCCAGCATCTCTCCGAGCTCTGGGCGAGGGGGAGCAGGGCTGGGGGGCGGCTGCAGGGAGGGCAGAGCTGGGAATGCTCAGGGAAGGCTTGAAGGATGCTCTTCCCATGCCCCCTAGGCCGGGTTGGATGGGGCTTGGAGCAACTCGGGGTAGTGGAAAATGTCCCTGTCCATAGCAGGGGGTTGGAATTGTCTGTAAGGTCCCTCCCAGCCTGAACCACGCTGGCATCCAGCAATCCTGTGATTCCAGCTGCTGGGCTGTGAGCTGGGCCTCAGCTCCCACCAGCACCACCATCCCCTGCCTCCAAACCCACAGGGACAAAACCTGGAATTCCTCCCACGATGGAGCCCTGAAGCAAAGAGGGATTTGAAGCTGAGAGCAAAACTTCATCCACCCAGAAAACCCCAGGCTTGGAGGGGGCTCCTGGGAGAGTCCCTCTGCTCCACCTGCACAGGGAAAAGCTGGGAGGCACACAGGGCAGAGCCATCATCCCACCAGCATGCTGGAGCCCTGGGAGCTCGCCTTGGAGCACAGAAATATCTTAACTGTGCTCTCCTCACACACCTTCCCTCCATCCAGCCTTTTCCTCGCCTTGTGCAGCTGATTAAATCACCCCAGCAGCGCCTGTGTCTGCAGGAAGGTGCTGGAGCAGGGCTGGAAACAAAAATAAATGGATCTTCTCTCAGTAAATGATTTTTTTTGTGGGAGATGTTGGGGTTTCTGAGTAAAAAAAAACCCCTAAACCAGTGTTTTTCTCTCTTTCTGCAAGGAGAAGCTGCTGCTCTGACTCTTCCCACTGCGGAAATCAATTGCCAAACGCGATGTTTGCAGCTGGGCCTTGGAGCAAAACCCAACAAATTCCTTTAACACCAACAGGCAGTGGGTTTTTTGTCGGTTTTTTGTCGTGGCTGTTGTTTTAGGGGGTGATATGTGTGGACAGAAGCACACCCCAGGGCTGGAGGAGGTCTGGGAGTGACTTTGCTCCCTCTGTGCCTTCATCTCTGTGCTGCCCCGCGGGGTTTGCTCCCAGCTGGGAGCCTGTGAGCTGCTGCAATCCGGGACTATTCACAGCTCACTGTGCACGTTCCAGTGCCTCTCCCAATCCCTTTTTATCCCGGGCCTTCTAAATCAGCTCTGGCTCCATCCCCAGTGGCCTGGGCACGGCCAGCGGGCAGCTGGTGGTGCCCCGTGGGGTGATGCTGGCTGGGATTGCTCCACCATCATCCCCCTCCTTGCACTCTGTGCCACAGGGCTCTGACACCCAGGAACGGGCAGATGGGACCCGTCCACGTGGCTTTTTGGAGGCTTTGCAAAGCCAGACCCTCGTGGGTGACCCAGCTGTGTCCTGTCCCCAGCCCAGGCTGCAGCTCCAGCCTGGCCCCTTCCTTTTCCATGGAGCTGTGCCACGACACCCCAGGCATCCTCCACGGCTCTGTCCCGGCAAATCTAAACACAGCAACCATTCCCAGGGGTGCAGACATCCCCAAATATCCCACCCTGGGAACCTGGATGGTGCTTCCCTGAATCCAGCCCCACTTCCCGGGAAGTTCTGCTCCCGGCAGCGCCGTAATTGCAGATCATTTCTGTAATGCTCTGCCTGCAAATGCTACTTAAGATGTCACCAGTGATTGATATATTTGCTAATTGAGACTTCCGCTCGGGCTGATGGCCATGGTGTTTTGTTCCTTGTATCATTTTCGGTGATTTTATGACTGACACATCCTTTAATCTTCGTTAGGCAAACCCCCGTGGGAGATGTGGTGGCTGCTGGGGCAGGGTGGGATGGGCTGGAGCCTCTGCCTTCCACGGGAGGGGGGACAGATGGGAAGGGGCTGCTGATGGGTTTCGTGCTCTGTGGTGTCATCTGCAAGAGGGGAAGGTCCAGCCCGTGCCTCAGTTTCCCTGCTGGCAAAGGGCAGCTCCACTGTTCCATGCAGAGGGAGGACTGGGAGCCAATTCTGACCTGCAGAACCTTGGAAAAGCAAAATCCTGGCAAAGGGCAGCCTTGAGGAGAGAAATATTTCATTATTCTCACCTGGGAGCTGTCTGGTCGTGAAATAAAACACTTCAGTGATGCCCGGGTAAGGCAACACCTTCTCCCTGAAGCTGCTGCTTCCATCAGGCCTCAGCACCTCTGGATAGTTCAGCCCACAGCTGGAAGCCCCCAGTTTGGCTCCTGGGCTTGGAAACTCCCAGTTTGGCTCCTGGGCTTGGAAAATCCCAGTTTGGCTCCTGGATTCCCAGGAAGGTGCTGTGTGGTGCCCCGTCCCAACCCCCCGGAATGGACAGCAAACCCAGCTCATTTTGGGGCTTTTTCCAACACTTTTGTTCCAAACCTTGCGCCGGGAGGCCCCGAGGCTCTGCCCTCACTTAGACCAGCGATTAAAGAGCCCGAATGGCTCCAGACCTGCTCTCCACCCCCACTGCAGCTCGGAGGGGCACCAAGAGCCAACTGCAGCATCTGTGCCCCTGCCCAGGAGAGCTCATCAAACCTGCAGCACCAGCAGCCCCTGCCAGGCTGCCGGAGGAGCAGGGCACGCCTGGCATCTCGTTTTCCTAAATGAGGGTCGGCATCCAGCTTTATTAACCCCAAATCCTGGGCTCGGCCTGGCAGCCAAGGTGGGCAGCTGTCCGTGGGCATGCCAGGGGCCAGCTGGTGGCACTTGCCTGCCTTTGTGCTTGCAGAGAGGGGAACGGGCTTGCAGATAACGGGGGTGGGATATAAATAGAGAAATAAAGCGCTGCTGCCTGAGCCGTGAAGCAAAAGCAATTTTCTCTCTGCTCAGGCCCATCTGCTGTGCTCCCAGAGCAGCATCTCCCCCCGTGGGGGTGGAAGATGGGTCAGGATGGTGGCAGTGCCCGAGTGAGTGACCCTGAGTGAGGCTCTGCCTGAGCTAGAAGCTTCTGGGGGTGAAGCTCCCCTGGGTTTCACTCATCCCCTGAGAGCCCCAAGGATCTGAGCCAGCCCCGCTCCTGCTCCCAGCCTGGGATGTTCTGGAGCAATCCAACCTCTCACTGCTCTGCCAGAGGGCACAGCCAGCTCCTTTACACCTCTGGCTGCTTTCCCCTGCACAGCAGGGCTGGTATTGAGCTAGAAACGAGACAAAACGACGGCTGGATGCCCTCTGGAGCACCCTCCAGAGAGCCCATTCCTGCGGCACTCCCTGCCTGCCGCATCCCCTCGTGATGGATGGAGCTCCGGGGCACTGGGACAGCACTGGGACAGCTCTGGGACAGCACTGGGACAGCACTGGGACAGCACTGGGACTGCTCCAGCCCCGCTCAGCTCCTGATGGAGGCTCACAAGTCCCCTCTGTGCTGGGTGAGAGGTTTTGCAGGGTGCTGTGGTCATCCCTGCTCCTCCAGCTCCGGGCTGCGGGAGGGACAAGGAGCCCGTGGAGCTGGGGAGGGCCTGTCCTCGGGCAAGGGGTGGGTGAATGAGGAGCCAGGGAAGGGGGAGTGAGGTGGAAAGCAGAACTTTTTTGGCAGCAGCAGCCACTGGGGAGGGAGATTGGGACCAAAGGGGCCGTGCCCCAGCGCAGCCCACCTGGCACGAGGCTTGGCAAGGCATTCCCTGCCCCAGGAATGCTCCTGCTGCCCCAAACCACACAGACACCCTCTGGAGAGCTGCCTGGAGGGTCCTGGGGGGACCTGCAGGGTTCTGGGGGGGACTGGATCCTGCTTTGCTGAGGGAGGATGTCCAAAATCCACCTGCTTTGAAGCACAGCTCCACGAGCGCCCGGCACTCACGACACGGAGTGATGCCAACCCTCATCCCTGCCTGGTCCAAGAGAAAAATGGGGAGTGGGGATTTCAGGGTTTGCAGCTCCAGGATAGAGCACGTTGCCATGGTGATGCCAGGGTTTGGGTTTTTTTCCCCTCTGGTTTTGGGGGTTTTGTTCTCCTCCCTCTTTGGGGTTAAGCAGGAGGAGCTGGAGGCTGCTGGGGGGATTTGTTAGCTCCAAAACAGGACAGGGTTCAGGGAAAGGGGAGAAATGCCTGGCCCTGATCCATGCTCCGTGCTCTCTGGGAAGGTGTAAATCAGGGCTGGGCAAACACCAGGGCAGCGCCAGAGCTCACTGGCCTTGCCTCAGCCTCAGAGGGGATCTGTGGAAAACTCCTCAAGGATTTCCTGCCACTGCTGATGAATTAGGAGTAATGAAAGCAGGGGAAGAGCAGGGCGGGCAGTTCAGAGCCACTTGTACAGCTCTGGGCTGGCCAGGGCTCACCAGAGCCGGGCACCACCCTGGTGCCAGCCCAGAGCTCTTCCTGCATGGACCTGGCTGGGTTTTGGTGGAGCCTGGCTGCTGTCACCCTCCTGGGCTGCAGGGATGAGCCCTGGGGGACCAGGAGCCTGGTGAGAGGCCAGATCCTGTGAGGCTGAGCAGACTCTGGGAGCTGGACCAGCTTTTCCTCATCCCTGATCCCACCTCAGCCTCCGTGTCCCTGCCAGCCCTGCCCACCCTGTCCAGAACCAGCTCCTGGGCCACTCAATTTGCTTTTTTCCAAGATTCCAACAGCGCACTTGGAATGAGGAGCCTGAGCAGCCTAAAGAAAGGAAACAAGAAATCCTGGAGGACAATTTGCCTGGAGGCCACGGGAAGCTTGCAGTTCCCTCTGCACCATTCCCAATCCACCCCTGCCAGCCCCCAGCCCTGCCCTGTGGGATTTCCTCCACTCCAAGCTCAAATCTGGAGCAAGGAGAGGTCTCAGGGCAGCCTGAGCTCCCCACAGAGCCCTTTTTGGCAATCCTCACCCTGCCTGTGTGATCCTTCCGGGCTATGGAAAGAACCACTGCCTTTTCCATGGGGTCATCGAATAAATGGGTCCAGCAGAGTGCCCTGGAATTCCTGCTCTCTCCTTCCCAGCGCTGGGGAGAGGAATCTCTGGTTGTGAAAGAACAAGATGAGGAAGAGAGGGAGGTTTTTAAAGAGGAACCCAGAGGATCCACAGCCCCGAGCCAGCGTAGACACAGGAGGCACCTTCCATCAGGTCTGAGCCTCTCCCTACTCCCCATCCAGGGGAATCCATTTATTTCGGGTTCCCAAACTGGGATCTCTTTCGCAGCTTGGCCACAGTTCCACGGATTTGCAGTGACTCGAAGGAGAACCAGGCACTCCTGGAGCAGCAGGAGGAAGGGCTGGGGGCTGTGGGGTGCTCTGTGTGACTGTTCCAGGCCGGTGCTGGGCAGGAGGGTCGGGGGTCCCTCCTGCCTGATCCTGATGCTGATGGTGCAGCCTCCCTCCACCTCCAGCAGCTTCCTCCCTGCTCTGACTCCCACGTTCTCCCTGTCTGCATCTGCTGATGAGGATTTGAGCCCATCTGCTGCAGAGGATGCTCCCCTGGCCCCGGGCTCTCGCTACCTGCCCTCTCCACTCCGAGGCATTTGTAGGTCAGTTTATCTGCAGGGCTCAGCTCCTGCTTCACTTCACTGCTCTTTTTCCTTTTTCCAGCTCTTTTTGCCGTCCCCTTGGCATTTCAGGCTCTGTGAGCATCCCAAAACAAGGGAATCTGGCCTGTGGGGCCGTGGCATCTGGCGGGCTGCAGGACAGCCCTGCTGCCAGCGTGGTGCAGAGCTGGCACTGCCCTGCCCAGCCAGCCCTGCCTCGCTGTGAGCATCATTAACATCCCCGCAATTAGTGGAGCTGGGCTGATTTGCATCGAGCTCAGAGCATGAAGAGTTCCAGGCCAGATGGTAAATTGTGTGCTGCTGAAAATGACAGGAATATTCGGGGTTTGGACGGGGCTTGGGAGGCGTGTGGGATCTCTGGGATGAGCCCTCCTGCCTGGGATTGGGAACCAGCCCTGCTGCCTTATGGCACAGGGGTCTGGACTGGCCTCGGGGCCATCCTGTGCATGTGGAGGAGGAGAAGCCCCCCAGGAGAGTTCAGCCAGCACGGATCAATCCCCTGATCCAGCTGTATTTTACGTCCTTGAGTAAATCACTGCCCTCCTGTGTCCCACAGCCTGCCCAGCGCAGGACTGCCAGGACTTGGGATCTGGCTCCTCTGAGTCCCTGCCAGGAAAGTCCTGGACCTCCAGGCACCTCCTGTGTGCCCTGGGAAAGCTCTGCCTCTTCCCAGTGCTTTGCCACAATGAAGTGTTCCACTGCCAGCGGGTCACACGTGCCTCTCTCCACCATGGACCCTCTCCAGACCCCGCTCCAAACGTGCTGGCTTGGAACCATCACAAAGATCTGCAGTTCTGCCCTGAAATGCAGATGAAGCTGATGAAGAGATCGGCTCCAAGGCCCTCCAGCAGAATTTTTCCAATGAAAAGTGTGACTGCTCCCAAAGGTGGGGAGCAGCAGGTGCCTGGCCCAGGGTGGACCCATCCCTTGCCCTTCCCCACCACATTCCTGCTACTCCCATCTTCTCCTGGGATGGGAAGAGCAGCGGCCCAGCCTCGTGCTGGGCTGTGCTGGAGCAGGAAATGCTCCTTAAAATGTGCAGTTCACGCTGGTCTGGGGGCATCTGGGATCCTCCCCATCCACATCTGTTGTTTTCCCTGGAAAAACTTTATCACTTTGACACCCCCTGGGCTCTGCTGGCCCCAGCCCTACAGAGAAGCCACAGTCCCTCCCACAGGTCAGATTTTGGGGGTGCATGTGCCTGTGAAAACACAACAAAGGAAACTCTCACACCTGCTAGGTTCAGCAGAAAGGAGGGAAAAGCGAGAGTTTATTTACATCTGACATGTTCTATAAGATTCTCAACTCCTCAAGGGATTGGAGGACATGCCACTTCCTCTTCAATCCCACTGGAGAAAAAAGATGCTCATCAAACTTTCTCTTCTCACAAAAGGAATGAAAACCAGAAAATACGGTTAAATAAACATCGGCTGTTGTTTACATAAAACTGTGTGAAATTCTCTGACTCCAAGGCTAAAACAGAAGGCTTAGCAAAAAACAGGACAACAGATGCAGGGCATGGAGGGACCCCACGGCTGCAGGAGGAGACCCCACTGCGGCCAGGGATGCCTGGGACCTGCTCCAGTCCTGCCCTGGGAATCAGGGAACGCCCAGGGAACCCCCAGGCACTCACAGCACACCCACAAACACCCCAACTGCAGCCACGGAGCTCTCCTTGCTAAACTCCCCACGTCCAGCCCTGGCTTTGGGGAGTATGTCTGAGGAGACACAATAAAGACGCTCTTACACCTGCCAGGCTCAGCAGAAAGGAGGAAATGACATCGATTTATTGACATTATCTTATTCTTATACACATCCCAACTCCACAAGGGATTGGAGAGCATGTCACTTCCTTCTCCATTTCACTGGAGAAGAAAGGTGCTCATCAAAGTGGTCATATCACAAAAGGAATGAAAAACAGAAAATACCATTAAGTAAACATCGGCTACTATTTACATAAAACTGTGAGAAAGAATCTGACTCCAAGGTTAAAAACAGAAGGCTTACAGAATTCCAGGGCAACAGGGGAGAATTGAGGAATGCTGGTGGCAAACCCTGGCACAGCCCAGCAGCCGGCCTGGATCACCCACGGTGGCTCTGGTTGTCCCTTGGATGCAGACAGGCAGAGTCACCTCCCCTTTGTGCGCCGCCCGAGCTGTTTTGCTTTGTTTTTTTATTTGTTTCTCTCCGCGTAAAACTCATGTGAATGGACCAGCTGTGGTTGCCGTGGCAACCCTCCCTCTCCGAGCAGCAGATGCTGGAAAAGGGTTTTGCGGTTTAATCCTCCTGGAAATCTCCCCATCAGGGGCTGCTGGTGGAAGATGATACCGGGGGATGCTCGGCAGCAGCTCTTGGCGTATTTTAAGTCCCACGTGCTCCTCCTTGCGTGGAGGAGCTGCCCTTTCACCCTCTGCAAGCAGCACCAGCCACAGCCAGAGCAGCACAAGGAGCCCAGAGCCTCTGCTTGTGTTTGAAGAGGTTTTCCCTGCACAGCTCCCACGGCATTCCAGGAGGATTCGGAGGAGTGCAGCTCCTGCATCCCTGAGCTGGCTGAGGGGGCAGCCCCGTCACACCTCCCCTGTCCCAGCACTCAAAGTGTGGCTCGGGGTGTAGGAATGAGTCTTCCCTTGGGAAGAAAAGAGAAAAAAATCCCCCAATTTGAGCTTGGCAAGAGCAGCTTCCCGTTCTGCATGGGATGGGTCACTTGAGAGTGACATGGTTGTGTCAGAGGAGGCGTCGAATGATGTTTGGGATGAAAAGTGCCCTGCTGTGGGTGCACAGGGACACAGAGCCCTGGTTCTGCTGGGCAAGTGGGGCCATTCCGTGCAGGATTCCTGCTCTCCCTCCCACCACCCTGCTGCCCCTGCTTCCCTCTCCCTCCATCCCGCTCCCTGGGCTGTGCTGGCGCAGTTCCATCCTCAAGCTCCTTAGGGGGATGGATGGGGAAGGCAGGATTTCAGCCTGGCTTGTTTAACAGAGATATATCCCTTGGAAATCAAAAGCTGAAGAGTGGCAGCCGGAATTTAACCGGTGCGGAGCGAGCTGCTCGGCCTCTCTTAAAAAAAGAAAATCCTGTAGAACTTGACAGAAAGTAATAGCCATTGTATTTTTGCTTTCTCACGGAGCAGATTTTGTGTGGGCACGGCAGGAAACTTTGCGCCGATGGATTTTAACTCTGTTTAATTAAAGCAGCTGAAACGGAGTCAATTCCCTGCTTTGCAGCGCTGAAATGCTCAGAGAAGCCAAGTGCTTCTTGTTCAAGACAAAACCACTTCAGTGCTGCAGCTTTGGAGAGGAGGTTTTGCTTGTGCCAGGTAGTCTGAGCCTCCTTAACCCCGGATCTAACCCACGGTGGAGATTCCTCCAGGAAAAATGTGTCACCTTTCATGTTTCATTGCACCAGGACACAGACTCATCCCCAAAGGGTCAGGCAGGGATTTCTCCCAGAGCCAAACCACTGGTGACCCACAGGCTGGGGGGGCTTTCTTAAAAAATAAGACAGGATGTGGTTTTTGGGGTGGTGCTGTGCAGGGCCAGGAGCTGGGCTCGCTGATCCTTGCGGGTCCCTTCCAACCCAGGGTGTTTTGTGATTCTCTGTGGGTGACACAGTGGGATGTCCCACATTAATTCAGGGTTATGGAGCTGGTTTGGGGGTGCAGGGAAATCCCAGGGTCAAGGGACCCTTCTGGGCAGGCCCAGCACCTCTGGCAGATGCAGGTTAAGCTGCCTTTAAAATCTGTAGGGGTGAAGATCCCCCCATCCCAGCAAGCAGCACATCCTGCTCGAGTGGAAAGAAACCCACCAGCCTTCCAAAATGCTCCCAAACCCTCCGTGCTGGGGGTTGCAACCCCCAGGAGCTCCTGCAAAGCCACATCTTCATGTTCCCTTTGCAGGCTGAGACGTGGGAATGAGTGAAGAGAACCAGGGATTGACAACCCAAACCTGAGCAACAGCCAGAACATTCCCAGTTCAGGGCAGAGCTCTGTTCCTGCCCTCCTCTGTTTGCTTTCCATCAGGACAAAGCACTCCTGGGCTCTGCTCTTCACTCTGCCCCTAATTTGCTGTTTTTTCAGAGAGGTCACTTCTGATTAAATGCTCAGAGCTGGTGCAGGCTCAAAATTCCCTCTGATGCCAGCAGGGACAGCAGGTTTCCAGCACCAGTGGGGGAACACAGCCTGTGAAGCACCCTCTGCTTCGTTTTTGTGGATGCACAACTCTGCTGCCCAGTGCTGGGGAGGAATTTATTCAGATTCACGGGAAGGAGCCCGCAGGGTTCCTCTGGTTTGCTGGGCTGGGGAATAAAAGGGAATTCAGCAATTCAGAGCCATCCTGAAACGAGAGGGATGCTCCCCTCACCCCACCAGGGCATTGCCCAGGCCCAAACCTCGCCCACAGCTGCAGGGACAGCCCTGGAGTGCCACACTCCTGCTGTCCCCCTGGCCTCTGGGCTTGCTGAACCTGCAGGAGTTTGGGATTCCTGGGATTTGGTGGCCTTGGGGCCATCGAGGAGGGCAGGGAAGGCACAGCCATGTCCCCGTAACTGTGCTGGCCCTCTCTGACAGGCTGCCAGCCATGCTGTTGTCCTGTTTTTTGCTAAGCCTTCTGTTTTAGCCTTGGAGTCAGAGATTTTCACACAGTTTCATGTAAATAATGGCCAATGTTTATTTAACCTTATTTTCTGTTTTTCATTCCTTTTGTGATAAGAGAAAGTTTGATGAGCATCCTTTTTCTCCAGTGGGATTGAGGAGGAAGTGACATGTCCTCCAATCCCTGGTGGAATTGAAAACCCTATAAAGTATCAGAAATGTAAATAAAGTTTTCTCTTTCCCCCCTTTCTGCTGAACCTAGCAGGTGTGAGAGTGTCCTTTATCGTGCCTTTACTGGCACACCATGCCATGCCACGTCCCTCGATGTCCCCAATTACCACCACAACGAGCAGGTAATTCCTTCATCAGTAGGCAACGGAGAGCGAGCAGGAGCTCCCCGTCCATTTGCCCTTCCCCTTGGAGAAAACCCAGCTCGTTCCTCCAGGTGCTCCTGCCAGACCCCACTCATCTGGAAATTGGTGGATGGGAGAGGTTCCTGACCCTGCGGCTGCAGCCCCTGGGCTCCGTCTCAGCGGGAGCCTTGGCAGATAAATTACAGCTGCTCTGAGCTCTCCCTGCTCCTTCCTTTGGGCTTTTCTCCAGGCAGAGGCGCAGCCAGAGCATGGGAAATGGGCCCGTTGCTCACTGTCAGTCACCCCTTGTCAAAGGGCTGCAGGGACAGCAAACCCTGGTCCAGGAAAAGGCCGGGCTTCCACAGATGCTTCACAGAAACAGCACAGATTTCTTTTAAAACACAGCCTTTTAATCACCTGGTTTGGGCTCCTGCACAGCTCCTGGGGCATTGCCAGAGGTTGGGCATGGGGGCACCGTCTGTGCCTTCATTTGCAAGTGGTCATTAGGAGTTATTAATTAAAATGGTGCTTTTTAACCCTTTGCAGATATCTCTGAGCACCCGGGGCCACGCAGCCAGGGCTGAGTCCTGGCTCAGCACGGGATGGTGAGAAGTGGAGGGGTGCAAAGCTCAGTCCTTTTTTGCCACCAAAATAACACTAAATTCAGTGGTTTGAACAAATCCTGGGGTTTTGGAGCCTCTGGGCTGTGCTTTGACCCCCAGCTTGGAGCAATGACTGAAGGACTACACTGCCAGGAGCCTTGCAAAACGAGGTGCAACTTCCAGCCTAAAGAACCACTGCAAAACCTCCTTATCCCATCAAAACGAGCTGCCTAATCCATAGTACTCCTACCAAAAAAAAAAAACCAAAATAGAAACCCCCAGCTTTTTTAGGGGCAGGCTGCAGCTGAGGCATGTAGCGAGCTCCTGCTTAGAATTATTTATCACCCAGGATCCCCAGGCTGGGCCGTGATGCATAATTCATCTTTCTCGCGAGCTCAGCCCAGTCTGGCACCTCCCAGCTCTTCGGAAAAAGCAGCTCGGGCATCTGGGTGTGCAGAGTGCCCGGCCCCTCGGTGTTCCCGTGGCTGTGACAGTCTGGGAGGGCTGTGCTAAGTTTATCCCCGCCGGGTCCTCCCCGCGCATCCCCCTCGCTCCAGCCTTTTCTGTGAACCTCCCGTGCTCTGCCAGCTTCCAGCAGCTCAGGAAGGAGCCAGGAGGTTTGAAAAATGATAGAACAAGAGATGAGTCCTCGTTGGAGGCTCTGTGTCCCCGGCTCTGACAGCGGCTGGCCCCAGGTTTGGGGTGGGTGGTGATTCCAGCGCTTCCATGGAGAGGGAGAGGGGGAGAAGGGAGGCAGGGAGAGGAGCCTGCAGCCTTTTGGTCTGGGGCCTGCTTGGAAAGGTTCTCTAAAAGGCTGATAAATAACTGATAGTGGTTATAAGCACGTTGCAGACACGGGGAGCTCTTGCTGTGGGTGGCCACGAGGAGGCTGCAGAGGCCTCACGTCCACTGGCAGCTCATTAAGGCCTCGGTGCCATCTCTTCACCAACTCCTCGTGGACAACCAGCACAATTTGATATAAAACAGGGTGGCCCAACCCTCTGAAAGAGCCGAGCTTGGCTTTTTGCACACAAGGTTATGTCCTGAGGCGGAGCAGAGGCAGGGAGGATGAAGGGGAGGTCAAACTGCTCCAAACTCCAGCTCCAGGATGGGATCTGGAGCCTCCAGTTCCCTCCCCAGGCGCCGTGGGCAGCCAGGTAAAGCCTGGATATCATTCCCAAATCAATTCTCCTTCACTTAACTTTGTCTCCATGGGGTCAGGATCTCTTTCCATCATTAACAATAAATATTTCCTGTGCTGGGTGCTTTCCAGAGGCATTTCCAGAGCCCGGAGAAGGGTCTGCCCTACCCCTCTGCACTGCTCATCACTGCATGGGTTTGCACAATTCCAGGGGATGCTCCTTGCTGGAAAGGAGAGCTCAGGGCAGCTCCTTCCCAGAGAGCAAGAAGACATTGATGATTTATTTCACTCTCTCTCTGAGGTAATTATGTACCTAGACAGTCTCAAAATGTGTATTTCTTTTCTCCAGCAGACCAGAACAGCCTCTCTGGTTCCAGTCTGGCAAATAAATATGTATTTACACACTTTATTAAGGTGGGGATTACTTTCCCACAAGACTGGAGTAACTCTCCTGCGCTGGTGTTTTATGGAAAGCTGTGTTTGTACATTAGTTTGGAAGATTTATGACGAGTTAGATGGACCACAGCAACCTTGGCCATGGCTGCAGCTCGAGGAGCAGCGTGGGGAGACACGTGGGGGGCGAGGGTGGAGATGGAACATGTGGATTCCTCAGGATGTGCACCCCTAGGAGGAGGAGGAGATGGCCTTGCTGCGCTCTCAGCTGCTCTCAAAGTGTTAAAAAACCAAAAATCAGCATTCAAATGTCAGGCCAGCTCCAAAGCTGAGGTGAAACTTCAGGGGGAGGCCACCAAATGTGTCACCAGCGTGTCAGGTGTGGCATTTGAGCGTTCTGGCTCGGTGGGATCATCCCCATCCCTGCATCATCCTGCTCCATCCTCCAGGCTGCAGCTCCTGGCCGGGCTGCTCAGGCCCTCTCCATCCCTGATTCCAGGAGGGTTTCACTGCTGGATGGGGCCACGTTCAGCCCCCTCTGTCCCTGTGGGGAGCTGCTGGTGGCTCGTGGCAGAAGTGGAGCAGTGACCAGGGTTCCTAATTCCTGCTGTTCTCTCCTGGAAAGGAGACATCCCTTCCCCAAGGCAGGATGGGGAGGAGGGAACTTTCCTGTCCCCCAGGGCCCTGGAGGAGGGAAAATCACATTTCCCTGCAGTTTCACACGCAGCAACGCCGTGGCTGGATTAACCCGAGGAAGCTGCAGTCTGTAATATATTAATTCTTGTATAATTTCCTAAAGCTGCTTAACTGAGCACCTCCATGCGTTTAACACACATTAGGAGGTAATAGCAATTAATCTGCAAAATCAGCAGCAGCTCGGGCCTGGGCAGGGTGGGGCTGTCTTGGGCTGGGGGGTGCAAATTCCAGCCTAAATTGGTTTGAGCTGGGCCTGCCCTGAGCCCTGTCCCTCCCTCCCCTCATCCCAGCTCAGCAGAACATTCCCATCCCTCATCCCAGCTCAGCAGAACATTCCACGTGTGCCTCATACCAAGCAATGGCTGTTCCTGCTGGCTTTAAGGGAACTATCTAATCTCCTTTAAATTAAGCATATGATTGGGTTTTGGCTAGATTGGGTCCTTAGGCCTTAATCTCTTTATGCCCCACTTTCTCAATGTGCAAAATAGTAATTATCTCCTTCACGGGGCTAAATTAATTTCCCGTGTTTCACTGATGCTCGTTCTGGCAATGTTCAGGTCGCCGTTCTCCCAGAGATTGCAATTTGCATGCTGCTCAGCAAATTCTGGATTATTTATCCATACGCACATCACAAAAACAAATCCAAGCCTCAGGGAAGAAAAAAAACCAAAAAAACCCCCACCAAACCCTAAATGCCACGATGGCCCAGACAGGATGTAAGCAATAACAGCAAGGATAACAGAAATGCAATTCAGGGATTCAAAGGATTTAGTGAATGGAGAATAGGCTGAGTTGCATTAAGGAAAAAAAAAGGCAAGAAACTCAGCTGATTTAAGAAATATTGAAAAGAATAATGAATATCAAACAGAATGGAAGAGCTTAATTAAGAATTAACTGTTTTTTTTCAAGTATAGCTTGGGAGGGCTGGTGGTGGTCAGTGCAGAGGGCAAGGAAAGAAACTGAGACGTGGTTTTTAATCCCTTCATGAGTGTCAGGGGGAGAAGGAAAAGAAATTTGTGGTAAAAAAATCTGTCATGGCCAAGTCTCTGCTTTGCAGGACCTGCGGGGGTGTGGGTTTGAGGAGAAGCTGATAAATGTCACAGGAGGGAAACTCGAAATGGAGAAAAGGAAATTCCTAAAAATACCCCAGGGATTCCCATTTTCCTTTCAGGGTAAGGCAGGGCTTTGGTCCCTGGGGCTGGGAGCAGTGGAGGGGTGGGAGCAGGAGGGGATTCTGCTCGTACATTCCGTGTTTGTGCCAGGCTGAGAACAAGCCAAGATTCCATTAGGGATGAGGCAGCGGCGCAGAAATGTTGGGCAGATTAAATCTTGTTTGGCTGTGTCTCTTTATCACGTCTCCGCTGCTGATAAGGTTCGAACGGCTCCGAGCAGGGGCCCGGGGCTCAGTAATGTTCATTAAGATAAAATCACAGCTCCGTTTTCCAGAAGGACTCGCTCCACGCAAAGGTAAATAAAGCCCCAAACCTTGCGGGGTAAATTCTCCTGGGAGGCCACGGGGCTTTGACAGCACGGTTTTCATTTTCTCCTGCCACAGTCTGCGGAGAAAAAGGGAAAGAAATCAACAAGTGCCGGAGCAGCACCCGCCCGGCTGAGCCTGATTCCAATGCTCCGGCTCTGCCCAGCTCCTCGGGGAATGAGGGAGCGGCAGAAAAGGAGCGAGAAGAAAAAAAGCCAGGTAATTGAAAGGAGTAATTCAATTTGGGAAGAATTATTCTCCTAATGATTTATGCCTTCATTAATGACGGATTGAACAAATGGTTGGGTTTTTTTTTCTTTCTCGCCAGGAGCTGAGGCGCTGCTGCAGGGTCACAGCAGCAGCCACTCACTTGTCTCCGTTTAAATCCTTCCTGCTCCCTCTCCTCCTGCCCTGGGATCGATAGGAGCTGGAAGCAGGAGTTTTTAGTGCAAACTTCCTTGGCTTCACAAAAATGTGACCAGGAGGTCCAAGGAATGAAGGGAGTAATGAGACAGGGCAGGGAGGGCACGGACACTGCCAAGCGAGCTCCCAGTGCCCTGTGCCACCCCTGGAAGTGCTCCATGCCACACTGGACAGGGCTTGGAAGGACCTGGGATAGAGCAAAACATCCCTGCCCGTGGCAGGGGGTGGAACAGGATGAGCTTTAAGCTTCCGACCCAAATAATTCTCTGATTCTGTGCTAATTCTTTGCCGTGTGTGTTTTCCTCGCTGATTTTAGAAACAAACACCACAAATGCAGGCTCGGGCAGGTTCCCAGGGGTCACATCCACAGGAAAATCTCAGCCCTGGGGGCAGGAGGCTCCTGGGTTAGCAAAACCCCTTAAAATTCACCATCCATCCTCAGCGCTGCCGGTGCCTGCGGGCTCGGCAGCGCCCGAGTCAGGCGCGTGTCCTTCAACTCCCCTCAATTAAACACCCTCCCGAAGTCCACACGCTGCTAATTGGGCTCGGAAAACTGCTCCGTGCCGTAATTGGGGTTGTTCTGCTGGCAGAGGGGTGACCCAGCTCCAGAGTGCACCAAAATCGCTCCGGGCCACGAACGCTGCGGCTGCGGGAGGGAGGGAATGGGGGAACAAACCAGTCCCTGCATCCTGAGCAGCTCTTGAGAAGCCGAAATTCAGCCTGGAGGGTGCCATGGAAGGTGCAAAGGGGGCTGGAGAGGGGAACAGGCTCTGCAGCGGGTCCTGGCTGATGGGATTTTGGATGAGGTGCAGGGATGGAGGTCAGAGCTGCTGTTGCTCTGAGCTCTGCTCCGCTCAGCTCAGCACGAGGCGCGATTGCTGAGCCCCGGAGTGGCCCCGCTGCTGCTGGATCCCAGCTCCAGGCAGATGATATTCAAACATATTTCAGGATTGGTGGGGTTTTTTTGTCTATTTGCAGGAGCAATGATGCCTTCTCCCAGCCACCTAGAAACAGAGACCAGACAGGAGTAAGGGGATAAAGGCAGGGATTTATTTGAAGGCCTTCAAGGCACACCCTGGGGAGCCAGAGGCTGCTTCTATAAAATTGACCCCAAGGTGGACAACGAGTCACGAGTTCTTGACACTGATATAGGTTTGGTCCATTTGCATCTCAGCATAAATTCACCAATTAAAACTTCAGCTCTCTTCAATTTCTCCTCCTCTTTCATGGTCCCAGGTTACACCTTTGGGCCTAGGACAGCCCGAGTGTCCTTGAACAGCTCAGAGAGGCTTTGTTGTGTCTGTCTGGCCTAAGAGAGCAGCTCACGAGCTACAAGAAACTTCAGAGTCACACACTGGGCAGGACAGGATTTGAAAAATATAGAAATTAAAACCTAAAGCATCACAACATCGATCGGCAGGGATGATCTCCATGAACAAAACTCGTCACTTTTCCACGTGGCACGGGTGTCACACCCACAGCTCCTTCGGAGGGATGCTCTGGGGGAATTGCTGGGCCCCAGCGTTTGTGTGTGGATGCTGGGGGGGTAGGACAGCAAGGATATTTTCTTTCCTCCCGTAAAACGGGAAAATTCCCTTTAGCTGAGCGGGGAAGGAGCTTGTGTGGGAGCAGAATAAAAATGGCTTTGGCAAACATATTTTTTTTTGCCATAGACACAGGCTGGGGAACATCACTGCAGTCTGCAGCCTCATGGCAAACACCACCTGCTTTGGTTGGGGAAGAAATACAGAAATTTTTCCTTCTGCTGAAGAAAAGTTGGAGCTGTTGGAAGGTTTTTAACCCAAACTTCTATTTTTTCAGGTTAAGCCCAGCTTTGTTTGAAAATGAGAGGCTCTGGGATCATTTTATGGGTAACAGAGGATCACAGAATGGGTGAGGCTGGAAGGGCAGTGGGGTCATCTGGTCCAACCTCCCTGCTCCAAACACCAATAATCCCAATTAACAGATGAAAGAGGAGAGAGATGAGGACTGGTTTGGGATCAGGAGCAGAGCTGCCTCCTCTGAGCCTTCCTGTGCATCCCAGGGATCCCATGGGATCTCGGTGTCCTGTCTGCTGTCCCCACAGATTTTTGGGCTGTGGGGTGTCACTGCCACCCTGGAAGGATGGAGGGGCACACAGTGAACATCTCGCTGTCCTTTGAGCTCTACCACTCATTTTATTACTGCTCCAAAAATATTTCTGCGGGTGTTCTTTGGTTTTGTTTTTTTTTTTTGTCCTCAAGTAAACGCAGGGAAAGGAAAACCATTTTGTGCCAGCGGGGAGGGCACAGCCCTGCCGTGCCTGGGGGCTTTGCCTTCTCTCTGATTTTCCTTTTTTTTGCTGCTTTTTGGCCGTCAGGTGGGGCTGGGATCCACGGCACGTGAGGAGGTGCCCTGCTTGGAGAAAAGGGCTTCTTTTTCTGACAAATTTAAATCTCAGCAGGAGCAGGTCACCCTGCCAGAAGGATGCTGGGCACCAGCACATTTAGCCCGAGCACCTGAGGAGAGCAGGAAGGGGAGGGGATTGGTTCTGTGGGATTCTCTGCCAGCCAGATCAAGGTGGGAGAGCTGTGAAGGGCTCGGGCACCTGCCTGGGCACTGCTCCCACTGCAGGTCCAGGAGCAGCTCTGATTAATTCAGGGAGCAGGGACAGAGCTCCTGTGGCTCCCTGCCAGCTCTGCAGCCGTGCTGGCTCCCAGAAAAGCCCTTCAGAAACCTCCTCATCCCCCTCACCGGAGCTGGGGGCACAGCTCGGTGCCTCTGGCCGTGCTGGGGGCAGTGCCCACCCCTGCCCCGGCCCTGCTGCAAACACCAGGGGCTGGCCTGGGCGTGGGAAGGGGTTTCAATTAAATAATCCTCCCTCCTCATGCTTCTGCTCCCAGCACAGCCTTGGAAATGTTTCTGCTCTTAACACCGTGTGTAATTATGGGCTGGCTGGCTGGGGAAGCAGCCCTTGCTGGACTCCTGATTTTCCAGGCAGCAGGAAAGGAGGAGAGGCAGGAATTATCCGAGCCTGGTGGGAGCCATAGGTCACGCTCCGAGGTTTGTTTTTGTACCCTCCGTCAGGCTGGAGCAGGGGTGTGTGGGATCTGCAGTGATGGGCACCTCAAAGTGTCCCCGAGGGGCCGTGTTTGGTGGCACTGCCACCATCCAGCTTCAGTTGTGCTTCGCTGCCAGCACCGCTGAGAAGAAATGCCAGGGATTTGTGTCTTTGGGGATGAATTTTCATGTTTTGATCCACGAGCCAAATTAAAAGATTATTTTTTTTCCCCTCTCCACGAACAAATCCCCTCTCCCCCTTCCTGCCAGCGCCGACATCTGCTCCTCTGCAAAGAGCTCGTGCCACCACGGGGAGCTCCCCCCTGCCACATCCCACTGTCCCCTCCGCCTGCCCCCCTCTGCAGCTCTTGTGTTTTCCTTGGATTATGCTGGTCAGATTCCCTGCTCAGACACAGTGGCAGTGCCAGGGGGCTTTGTGCTCTGAAGTGCTGTGTCCGTGGAGACACAATAAAGACGCTCTTACACCTGCCAGGTTCAGCAGAAAGGAGGAAATGGAATGCTTTTATTTACATTATTTCATTTTTATACACGTCCCAACTCCACAAGGGATTGGAGAGCATGTCACTTCCTTCTCCATCCCACTGGAGAAGAAAGGTGCTCATTAAAGTTGTCATATCACAAAAGGAATGAAAAACAGAAAATACCGTTGAGTAAACACTGGCTATTATTTACATAAAACTGTGTGAAAAGAATCTGACTCCAAGGTTAAAAACAGAAGGCTTACAAAAAACCCAGGGCAACAAAGTGCTGTTAACCTCTCACTGCTGTTTGCTTTTTATCCCTCCCCACGTGCTGCAGGCTCTGCTTTCCTTGAGGGAGCAGGAATCCTGCGGGAGCTCCATCAAACAGGTGGGGGGAGAATCCAGGGCTCTGCAGGGGTGAGGAGCAGCTCTGTGGGGCTTCAGATTAATGCCTGGAGCTTTTCCAGCAGGGAAGAGCAGGAATTTTGGGGGAGATGGATTTGACGGGGAACCCAGGCCTGGAGGGGCAGCCTGGAAAGGAGCAAACCCACGGATTGCTGTGGGATTTCCACCCTCTAACCAGTGATCCCAGACCATCTGAACTGGTTTGTTCTGGTGTCTGGAGTCCCCCACCCCGGCACCCACTCACCCAGCCCAACAGCACCTCTGGGTGCCCCAGGGCTGGCCCACATCTGGTGGCTTTTGGGGCTTTTTTAACCACTCCTTTACCCTCTGGACACACTCTGGAAGTGCAAAAGGGGCTTTCTCGTGCCCAGCTGCTCCCCTGGGGGGCTGCTGTCCCCTGCAGAAGGGCCCTGCTTTGGTGGCCCTGTGCCAGTGTCCCCGTCCTTGCTGGGGACTGGGCTGCATTTTGGGGCCCCCAGGGCCTGTCTGATGGGGCCAGGAGCATTTCCCTCCAGCTGGCTGCTCCTCCCTGGCCTCACCGAGGAGCAGAACCTTGGCTTGGCTGCCCACTGCTGATTTCTGCCAAAGGAGATGGCTCTGACCGGTGGAAAACGCAGCTTTATCTCAGTCCAAGTTTTCCAGCTCCTCCTCAAACCCTCGAAAAATCCCATAATTTTTTATTCTTCCTTCCTGGAGTCTCTTTCCTCTTCCCAGACAAGAAAACCAGGAGAAATCCTCATACCTGGGTGAGAACCCATCACTTTTTGAGGGAGCACTGGGTTGGTTCAGAGAGGAATTTGCCAACCTCGTGCCCTCCCGCTTCTCTCCTTCCCTCCCCGGGCAGACGGGAGGCAGCAGCTTTTTAATTATTAAAATTAGTGCATCCTTGAAATCACGTAGCCTGCTTTTGGCTCTGCAAATCACTGCTTTCGTGAGAGAGGAGCCGTAATAAAATTAACCGACAGAGAGGAATAAACAAGTGGCACAGATGTAAATATTATATAATCTGCATTTCCTAAAATATCCCTGGCTTGGCATCAGGAGTGGGATTCAGCAGAGAACCAAAGCAAGGATGCTGATGGAAAACAAACAATAATAGCGGGCAAACAGTAATTAATCATTCTGGGGATGGGGATTAATGTTTGCATGCAAACCTCCTGCCAAACACTCGAGGGGTTTTAGGTCCCCCCAGACCTCCCTCGATGGTCAGGGGATGGTGGGAGAAGTGGGGAAACTGAGGGAGGCAGGAAGCCACCAGTGTTGAGCTTTTGGTGAAGGTGTTATTTCCAAAGTGAGCATTTCCAGGTTGGTATTCCAGGCTGGAGCAGATTTTTTAGTGACCTGAGTCATTTTAAGGCAGCGGAGGTGGAGCCCAGCTCTGTTTGCTCCTGGGGAATCCCTTGGCCACACAGCTGCTGGAAAATATCCCGCCCTGCCTTCCCTTTCTGCACTGCACCACGGGCATCTGCAGAATCCCTCGGGAATCTCATGTTTTAATGGACAAATTAGAGCCAGGTCGGCTGCCCTGTCTGCTCAGGTGGTGGCTGCAGAGCACCAGCTCAGTCTGCCCTGGCATGGCTCTGCCCATTTATCGGCACATTTATTGAATTTATCGGCACATTTATTGCATTTATCCAGTGGCTGCTGCTCCCTGGGTTGCTCCTGGCCTGGGGAAGGGGCAGTGTTGGATGCTGGCATCACGAGCATCCCAGGAGCAGCACTCCGGGCACCAGGCCGAGTGAAAGGAGCTTTCCTGGAGCTCCTGGGCTTTGCAAAAACACAGGGGACACTCAGAGTGACCCACAGAGACCTGGCCCAAGTCACCGCAGGGTCCCGGCTGCGTGACACCCACAGCTCTTAAGGCGCCCAGCTCCCCTTGGCTCCGCTCCCGTGCTTGGCAATCCGGGCAGCGTTGGCTGCGAGGTGACGATCCCTCCTCGGTGTCCCGTGTTTGAAGTCACATTGGAGGGACACGTCCCATCTGGTGAGTCACAGGCTCCTGCTGTCGCTCGGTACCTGCGGGAGGGATGAGTAACCCACGCCGGGTGACACAGCGCAGCCGAATGTAAATATTGCCTTTTAAATATTTCGCCTCCCGGAGCCCCCGGAAGAGAATTAATCTCATTTCAGCCTGGAAGCGCTCCCAGCCTGGTGCTCCCCGCCGGGGCTGGCAGAGCGGCTGGGTCAGGTGCTGATGGGGAGATGCTGCTGCTGCTTCCCCCAGCTCCTCCCACCCCTCTGGAAAAGCTGGAATTACACCCGGCTGCGATGCTCAGCAGCTCCTTCCCCACTCCCCTGCCCGCGGGCAGTGCCGGGGATCGATATCCCGGGAGAGCAGCCCCGGCCCTCCTGCGTGAGAGGGATTCACAACAGCTCGGATCAAAAGCCCTCCTTTAATCCGGGAGACAGCGGTCGATGGGAAATTAACTCAGCTTTGGGCCCGCTTGCTCCGGCAGGAAGGGGCTGCGTGCGGGGATGCACTCACCCCCGCTCTGCGGCCGAATCAAAAGGGGCTGCTCCCAGCTGCCTCCAGCCCGTTTGATATTTGGCTTTTTCTGCTTTTCAGCCAGCCCGCAGGCAGCTCCCGCTCCGAGGGAACAGGGGGTGCAGCCCCCTCCGGGCGCTGCAGCTGATGCTCCATCAGCAGCGGGGGTGTGGGCAGGGAGGCAGGTGGGAACAGGCTGGGACACGGGCGGAAGGGTGATGTGGCACTGGGATGTGACTCCGGTCCCTTCCCAGAGCTCTATTTTCCTCACTCACGTGGTTTGCAGGATGAACTCTGGGATGCCAGCGCTCCTGGTGGCACTGGTGGTGCCCAGGGCCAGCTCTCACAGGTGACACTCATCGGTGTGGGACACCGGGGATGACCCCCACGGCAGAGGGGCAGAGTTCCCAAAGCCCATCCCATACTCTGAGCATCCCTCCCATCCCACGGGCAATCCCAGAAGCGAAGCCAGGCACGTGTGGGAAGGGTTTAAATGCGATTCCGCTGCCCTGTGAGCCGCGATCTCTGCACATGAAGCAGGTGAGGGACCGTGTTCCCCCGGGGCGCCGCCTTCATCGCACCCAGTGACGGGCTCCGAGCATCAGAGCGAGGGGAAATCAAAAGGAATAAAGTACATGATTACAGACAGCAGAAAACCCTTTGCAAAACTGCCCCGATTGCCTTTGAAGCTGCTGCCAGAGATGCTATTTCCTTTTGTGTTATTGCTGTTTTGAAGGGAGGGAGAGAAAAAAAAAAAAATCTGTATTCTCCCCAAAGCGGAATACTTTCTGTAAATGCCTGCCATCCCATCAGCACCACATTAAACCAACATTTCGAATTCAAACCAACGACGCTCGTGGATAAATGGAGCGGTAATGGCAGGAATTAGCAAGCAGGGCACAGGATTGAGGCAGCGATGATTTACGAGGCTCAGGCAGGAACAATCAGAGGCATCAGATCACTTCTTTGCTGCCCTGCGTGCACCTATTTGCATTTCATCCCTGCCAGCTGGATTTTAAAGGGAACTTCTCGCCCGACTGGCCAAGAGATGCTGCTCTTTTTTTTTGGTTCTTAGCTGAGGAAAATCGTCAGGAAAGGGGTGAGGAGGCTGGAATTTCTCCCTGCGGCTGCTGGGGTGTTGTGCCTGTGCCGGTGATGGGTTTGGGACCTCTCAGGGGGGAGAGGGCTGGGGATGCCCCCAGGCTCTCGAGGTGATGCAGAGGGAGGGAGCTGCTGGAAAAGCGGCTCTTCCTGAATCCCACAGCCCCGGCTCCTCCCTGGGGCTTCCTCTGAGCTACCCCGGGCACGCTGGGCTTGTTTCTGGGGCAGCACAGGGAGCTGGGAAGGGAGAAAACCAGGGAGAACGTGCGGACTCTTCAACTCCCCTAAAAGGCTGCTGGCCTATGGGTGTAAATCGAGTGTAAATGGGGTGTAAATCGGCTGTAAATGGGGTGTAAATCATCGGTACCCGCGGGATTTTATGGCAGGGAGATGCTGTGTGTAAAACCTGAGCAATGGACTCGGTGGGAAGGCACCGAACAGGGCCGGGTGACCCCGGTGGCCTCGGTGACAGGAGGAGTTTCCTGCCACCCGCTGCTGGAACGGGGCTGGCTGTGGGATGGGGATGGAGGAGATGCTCAGAGGGGGGAAGGATGGGAATCCCGGGGGTAAAAACCGAGCCCCAGGGGCTGGAGGCTGCTCCCTGCCATGGTGGCAAAGAAAACCCCACCTTGCCCTGGTTCTCTGCCATGAGAGAAAAGAGAGATCCTGGTTTGGGGCCGAGGGACAGGGAAAGCTGGGGGTTTGCTCAGCTTTCCTTTCAGAGCTGAGCGTTTCGGAGTTCCATGGCCTGGTTTTGCCGAGCCCTCGCCTGACCTGAGCCTTCCTTTTCAGCCAAAAGCTGGTTTTAAATGTGCCCTGCCTGAACTCGGCTCGTCACAAACCTCTCTGCTCATCAATAAGGCTCATCAATAAGGGCGAAAATCTATAGCGAGCACTTAAAGCTGCCTCTGCCCCAGCTGCTCAATGGCCTTTGTGAGAAAAATAAAATAAAATAAAATAGAAGGGAGGAAAATAAAATGAAAACTAGCAAAGCTTTCCTTTGCTGGACTCCACAGGAGCTCGGTCCTGGTCCTGCTGCTGCTGGTGGGACTCTCTGGGATAATTCTGATTTTGCTGAGTGGTGGTGGCGCTGATTTTGTCTCTGCCCTTGCACTCTGCCCCCTCCCTTGACCCTTTTCATATCCAAACTCTGCCTCTGCCCCTCGCCAGGCTCAGAAAAGCCCCTGGGAGGACTCTCCACCCCTGTCCTGGATTGAACACAACTTTCTCCTTACACAGGAGAGAAAATCGGGGGCATTTGGAACACCTGGCACGTCCAAGTGCGGGATGTTTGTCACGTCGTGGGATGCAGGAGGGACTGGCTTTGTTTTGCAGCCTCTCCACTGCCTCAAATTTCCTTTCCATGCCGGGGCAGGAGCCAATATTTGCTCTGCAGGCTCCCTCATGCTCCTGCATGCATTTCAGCCAGCTCTTCCCTCCCCTGCAAACAAGAGGGATGTCACTGCTGGCCCCGTTCTTCCCCTCTTCCACCTCATTTCAACAGATGGAAATTTAAGCAAACAGGCAGGATTTTGGCACTTGACTCTTCCTCTACTCCAGGGGCTGAAACAAAGCCTCGCCAACCTGCTTTGCTTCGTTTCCTGATGTTGCTGCAGCCGTGGGGTGCAGAAAACAAAGGGAAGTAACTGAATTAACCAGGTGGGAATTTCTGTGCTTGTCATTGTCCCCTTTCCCGACTGAGGGATGGAGCTGAGAGGGGAGAGGGGCTCTCTGCTCTGCCAGGGTTCCCCTCTCCCTGAACAAATTCTCTCATTTAGACCAGCGCTGCCATTCCCCCCTGAAAGTGGGAGGACCTCAACATTTAAAACGTGGAGAGAATTAAAAATATCCCTTTATTTTTCCCCCCACAAAGCAAGAGAATCTATTCTTTAACCCAACCCACTCATGACTGGAATCCATCCTTATTTGCAGGGACGAGGAAATTCATCTGTGTCCTGCAGGAGGTGGAAACAGCAGGGAAGCTGCTGGAAAGTTCCCTCCTGGCTCTCCCAGCCAGGAGCAGGAGCCAGGAGGGACCTCGACCACCAAAGCACAACTTGAGGTGGGTTATGGAGGCACTTCCCCGGGAGCAACGAGGATGGAGGGGCAGGAATGGCAGCCTTGGTGCCTAGAAAAAGAGGGAATTTATTCAGGAGGCTCCTGCAAAGCCAGACCATGACAATATCAGCCTCAGCTGGTGGCTTTGTGATCTGAATCTCCGAGTGGCAGGGAGGAGATTGCAGCTCCTTGTGCCACTGTGGGAGCAGAGGGAGCTGGGACAGCGGGGAGAAAACGGGGTCAGGAAAATGTGGGGGCATTTCTGGAGGGAGGTGATGCTGGTCCTGTGGAATGGTTTGGGGTGGAAAGGGACTTAAAAGTCATCCAGTTCCATCCTTCCACTGTCCCAGGTTGCTCCAAGCCCCGTCCAGCCTGGCCTTGGACACTGCCAGGGATCCAGGGGCAGCCACAGCTGCTCTGGGCACCCTGTGCCAGGGCCTGCCCACCCTCCCAGGGAAGGATTTCTCCCCGATATCCCACCTACCCCTGCATTAGGATAAGCAAGACCTGCAGGGATGGAGGGACACCGGGCATTTCCCGGGCTGCCACATCCCCAACCCTGAAAGGTCTTTTTGGGGATTTTTGATTGTTTCCCCCCTTTTCTGACACAAACCATGGACAGCACAGGGCAGGCTGGTTAATGTGTGAGGGGAGCAGCAGTGGAATTTACATTCTGCTGTTTCTCTGGGTATTTTAATGCCATTTAAAATCTGTTTTTTTGCTGCTTGAGTGCCTAACTCTCCTTTCAGGTGAGGACAGAGCTGGCTGGGTTTGCTGCTCCTGGGCTGTCCCTGCTCCCAGGGAAGGAAGAGCTGTGCCAGCAGCACTTTGTGCCTCCCCCAGCACCAACATCAGTCCCACACCTCGATTTGGCTGAAATAAAACCGGCCAGGGGGAAGAGTTTGGCCCCAAGAGGCTTTTCCCAGAAAACAGGGGGAGATAAAGAGCAGGCGGCTCCGTCAGAACCGCAAATGTTTCATCAATTCTTGCTTAACTCGGCAAACCTCCCTCAGACAGAAAGTTTGCAATTATTACCTGGATCAAGACAGCTTAATTAAGCAATTAGGATGTGGAGCTAAGAGCCCTTGCAGAGCGAGCTGCAGTGCTTCAATTTCGGGCCTGCTCGTGCGTGCAGGAGAGTGATGGTTTGGGAAAAGGCAGCATTTTTTTTCCTTTTCCTTCCCTCCAAACAGCTCAAATTAATGAGATGGGGCACATCCACAGGCGTTGGTGGGAATTTTGCCTGGATCAGGATGCAGTAAATCACTGACTAAAGCCTTGCTCCGGGTGGAGGCGATGGCTCCTTGGAGAGCCTGAGGGAGGCAGGACGGCTGCTGGAAGTCCCTCGTGTGGCTTCCACACAATAAACAGAACCAGCGAGGTGGCTGCAGGCAGGGATGTGCTGGACAACCTCCAGAATCTCTGCAGCCAGAGCTGCAGCTTCCCAGTGATTCTCAGCCAGCTCCGAACTGGGGCAGCCAGTGGATGGGGAGGCCTGTGGAGGGGTTTTCACCCCCACAGAGTTTGTAAA
>VYXC01003291.1:414989-477638 GCA_013397175.1 Platysteira castanea
AAAATATAACATATAAAATATAAAATGTAAAACATAAGATATAAAATACAAAATATAAGATATAAAATTCAGATGCCAGCAGTGGGTTGGGAAGCTGTGGAATATCCATCCCATTGGCACCTGCCTTCCTGCCTGGGAATATCAGCTGCAGTTTCCTGCAGAGGTGGCCCAGGGTGATGATTTGGGGCGAGGGAAGGTGGGGACATGGGGGAGAAGGGATCTCCCAGTCTCCTGGAGAAGGCTGGGAGGTGTGGGTGGCACTTCACGGGATCCAAGCCGTTTGGAAAATCAGATTTCCAGCAGGTTTGGACGCAGGACACCACAGCAATGGATAGGGATGGAACATTTATCCTCAAAATCAACATCTTCTTTTGGAGAGACCTCTGGGGAAGTCCCTGAAGTGCCGGTGGCTCCCGGGGAGGGGTGGGAGGGAAGGGCTGGGAGCTGGGACTGGCGTTCCCAGCTCAATTTTGCTTTAAACAGCACCTGCTAAACCCAGCCCCTGCTAAACCCAGCCCCAGGCTTCCAGCAGCCGAAAGTCTGGAGTTGGAAGCAGCTGCTGAGATTTCCTGAGCTCATCCTGGGCCATGGGGATTCACAGAATCCCAGAATAGTTTGGGATGGAAGGGACATTAAGGGCAGGGACACCTTCCCCTATCCCAGGCTGCTCCAAGCCCCGTCCAGCCTGGCCTTGGACATTCCAGGGATGAGTTTTCCAGGAGTTTCCTGCACTCTTTCAAACCCCGGGTGCTGCTAGCAGCGATATTTGGGGGCCACTTCTCACCTCTCCCAGACTCTCCTTGAATCCAGTGGTGTTAAGGTGAAGTTTGGAGCCAGCCTGGCCCCTGCAGAGGTGGCTCCGTGCTGAGGCTGTGCCTTGCCTGTGGAAAACTCATGGAAAACTCCTGGGAAAATGCCTCTCAGCCCCTGAATTACCTCCCTGCAGCTTCAAAAAAAGGCCCTGAATAATGTAGAGAGGAAAATGAGCACAGGACAATCTGGCTGTCACCCAGCTTATCCAAATATTGCTATTTTTAGGCTTTGTTTGAGTTTCTCAGCTCCTCAGAGGCACGTCCCGAGATCCCGGTGCTTTTGATCTGGGACGCACTGAATAATTCCCTTTAAACAATAATAAAAGAGGAATTTTTTTTCCCACGCTGCCACCATAGCAACCACTGATGTCATAAAAGTGGGGACACGACTTCATGGCAGCACCTGAGCTCGGGAGGAACCTCTGCCCCAGAGCAAACATCCTGCAGGAGAGTGGGGAGTGTGGGAAACTGAGGGAACAGCTTTCCATAAACTCCTTTTCCCCACGCTGAAGGTGAGCATCCCTTTCCAAGGCACCCAGAGTTGTTAGGAGCAGGGCTCTCCATGCAGAAAAAATTTGGTTTTGCAGGTCCTGACCCATTCCCAGCTCTCCCTCGAGAAGCTGCAGAGCTGCACAAGTGAGGGGATTGTAAAGAATTCCAAAGGGATAAAGGATTTTTTTTTCTATTTTCTTGGCAGCACTGGGTGGGGATCCAGGGGTTGTAACCCAGCCCCTGCTCCCCAGGAGAGGGAAAAGCTGTCCTGTTATATCAGGAACCTGTGAGAGGAAAAGAGAAGTCATTTGGAGGCAGTAAAAGCCATCTGAGGGAATCCAAGCCACCACTGATGGCTGCAGCAGGAAAAAGCTCTGTGGGAAGAGCTCCCTGCACATCCCGGGGATTGCTCGGGGAGGGCTGAGCCCAGAGCCTCTTAGGAGGCACCCAGGACAAAAATAAAATGTTCTGAGGCATTTCCAATTCAGCCTGGAGGCGATCTCTGTCTGCAGCCCTTGGTTCACTTCACCATCTGGCAGGAGGAGCTGAAATCCGTTTCCATCAGAGGCTTTGCCAGGAGGAGGAATAAAGGGAAGGTGGGAGCTGGTTTTTCCTTCAGGCTCCTGCTGCCTGGGCGAGCAGGAGGCTTTGCTTGAGCCCGTGTTGTCATTGCCTAAATCTGCAGCAAAAAGCAAACCCTGAGGGGTCTTTGCCTGCCCACGGGCTGGGGAATCAGCCAAGGCTCAGAAAATCCATCTCTTCCCAGCCTGGCTGGATAAAGAGTCCTTTCTTCTGGTGTAGAATTCTAAAAAATGACTCATTGGTTTTCACTCTTGTCCCAAACTGGGGTCTGAGGGCAAGGAGCAAATCCCAGCATCCCAGTGCAGTGCCCTGCAGATCCAGCACCACAGGGAGAAACCACCAAAGGGAGAAACCAGGGGCACACCTGGACCTTCGGGGTGGTTTTTGGTCCCCAGAAAGGCAGCTCAGATCAGCCTCTCCAAAGCTGCTCCACGGCCACGCACATATTTCACTCAATATTCTGTAGAACAGAGAGGGTTGTGTCTGCTGGGAGCCTGATTTTCCTGCTCGTGCTGGTGCCTGCCAATAACAAATAGATCCATTTATAAAATCTCTGTCACTGTCACCAGGCGAGTTCCTGCCGGGCCACCGAGACGTGGGCCTGGGGCCAAGTTTTACTGCTCCCTTCATCATCTCCCCCCTCCCCACGCCTGGGTTGCCTGCACCAAATTTTCAAGACCCATTATTCACATCAGCCTGGGGTTCCAGGGAGCAGCTTTCCAATGGTTTGTGAATATTTGGAGCCAAAGCCATTCCCCCTCTGCAGAACGAATAAAGGGATGCGTGTTTGAGGCTTCAGCAGGTTCCTGCTGTGGGCTGAAAAGGGATAGGAGAAAACTGTGGGTTTTCCATGTGGCAGTGACAGGCAGAGGAACCAGTGGAGACACTGGAGGTGAGCACTGGATGCTCTGGTGGTGCTGATGGGATCCTGCAGAGGAGTGAGAGGGTCAAAAAATGCCCAAAAAAGCCTGCACAGGGCCAAAAAATGCTCCTGAAGCAGCCAAGAGGCTGCCCTGCAGTTATAAATACCGAAGAACAAGGCTGTGGTTCGACCTAAATCGTGATTTCCCCAGGCTGGGACAGGGATGGCTCCTGATGGAGATGTCCTGGGGAGAAGGAAGGGAAGGGGACTGAGCATCCTCTGGCTCCTCCCTCCCCTGCCACAACCAGATTTGAGGGACAGAGAGCTCCAGGGCACAGCTCAGAGCGTGGTTTGTTCAGGGAATGCCTGAAAGCCAAAATTCCCCCAATTCCTCACCCCCTGCTGCACACAGGAGGGGCTGTGCCCTCTCCAGGCCTTGGCACAGCTCCTCTCCCTCGAGCTCAGATCTGCTGGAAGTTTCCTTTCTCAGCAGCAATTTCCATCCCCTGCCCCAGCTTTCCCCCTCCCTCCCTGGCAATAACAGCATTTCAGCCCCCAAAGTGGGACAAATGACTATTTCGTATTTACTTGTCGGCCTTGAGATTAAATATTCTTAAATAATAACACCAAAAAGGCTTAAAGCAACCGAGGGAATTCTCCTGAGGTCCCATTAATTCAGCACAGCCCAGAGATGTGGGATTACAGGGTGGGTCAGGCTCTGCCCACAGCAAGGTACAGGATTTATTTTCCCTGGAACAACGGGGTTTTCCTGAGCTGGTTTCACGCAGAAGCTTAAAATCAGGAGGACGTTAATCTGCTTTTCTGGTCCCTGCCTTTAATCAAAGCCTGTTGTAATTAATGTGCATGCTAATAACTCAGGAAATGCAGGGCAGGTTTGATGGGAAGAGTCTGCACAAATGGAATTTCAACCAGGAAATGCAGTTTGGGGTGGTTTTGGGGCTTTCTGAGGAGCCACCAGGCTGCTGCTCCAGGGGAGGAGCCGCACTCCCCTCGCACCACAACGGGCTGATTAAATTCTTCCCGTGCAAAATTCCACCTGATTTGGTGAGTGAGGAATGCCAGAACAAGGCAGGAGGGGGAAAAGGGGCCTGGGAGGGTGTTCCACCCCTCCACAGCCCCCTTGGGAGCTGCCACTGTGGAGAAGATGGAAAAGCACCCCTGGAATGAGCTGGAAATCAACGCTGACATCACCCCGAGAGTGCCAGCAGGGGATGGAGAGAGCCACGGTCCTGCCCTGCCATTAAATATTCCTCTCCTTAGGAGAAAAGAAAAAATTCTGGATGCAGAGAAATGCAGAAACTTGTTGAATTAACCCCGAGATTTAATGTCCAGCTGTCGTGGAGTTTAGAGGCATAAAAGATTATTGAGCTCGGAGGTCCTTTGCCACAGGGACCAACAACTTCTGCTGCAACGGGGCTATCAAGAATTGGGATTGTGTTTTGTGGGGCTGATATATGGCCCCATAAAGGAGAGACAAGGTCTCTTTCTTCCCTCTTTGAGTAGTCAGTGAGTCAGGCTGCAAAGCCACAATAAAACTCAGCTGGAACGCTCAGGATTCCAAAGCAGCGATGCCAAAGTCTCCATATTATTACTATTAATTATTCCTATTATGACATTAATTTCTAAGCCATCAATCTCCGCACTATTTGGGCACTGTGACTTAAATTTAGCTCCAAATTAGCATACATTAGCTAAATTAATGTAACATACCATATGTGGCAAAAACTAACGCAACATAATGTGGAATAAATTACAATAATTTAACATTGACTCTCAGGACTTGATGAGACTGTAAATCTTCTTTAAGAACCGAGATTAAAGCGAGAAACATTAAAAAGCAAATTCGTTTTACGCAGGAACAGCCTTTGCAAAGGCCGTGTTTGGAAACACAGTTCATTTAGGGAAAGGTTTCATCCAATTTGCCACTTAATGGCGTTGCTTTGCAATTACAACGTTCCCTTTCACCCAGAGCACCTGCAGCACTCTCCCAAGAATAATTCATCTGCTGTGTGCCTGGCAAAGCCGAGGAGCACCAGCATCCCCAGGTTTTACACGGAATGGGAGCGAGTCCGGGATAACCGAGAGCGCTCGGCCTAGGCCGGGGCTGGGCCTCGCAATTCCTGACTCGCGCTTCTCTGCCTGGATCATCCATCAAATCCCCCTGCTGCTGGTGCCAGTGATGGAATCTTCTCGCCCGGGCTCTGCTCAGGCACCAGATCCAATTCCTGCCTGGATGGAGGGGACGGGCAGAGCCCCGTGGGATGGAGGTGCCGGCGATTCCCGCCCGCCGCTGCCATTCCAAGGAGGATGCTACAGCTTCTTCCCACCCCGTGTTCTGTTGGAGGAGGTTCCCAGCTTTAGCAGAGCGTTGTTTTTACTGCAATAATCACGCAGAGATCCTGCTGGATCCCCCTTCCCTGCCCTCTGCTGCTGCTGCTCTCCCCATCCCCATCCATTGGATTCCAGCTCGTGAAGCACAGGGAATCTCTTCCCCCATTCCCTCATCCCTCAGGGGACACGAGCAGCACAGGGAATCTCTTCCCCCATTCCCTCATCCCTCAGGGGACACGAGCAGCACAGGGAATCTCTTCCCCCATTCCCTCATCCCTCAGGGGACACGAGCAGCACAGGGAATCTCTTCCCCCATTCCCTCATCCCTCAGAGGGACACGGGCAGCACAGGGAATCTCTTTCCCTCATTCCCTCATCCCTCAGGGGACACGAGCAGCACAGGGAATCTCTTCCCCCATTCCCTCATCCCTCAGAGGGACACGAGCAGCACAGGGAATCTCTTCCCCCATTCCCTCATCCCTCAGAAGGACAGGAGAAGCACAGGGAATCTCTTCCCCCATTCCCTCATCCCTCAGAGGGACACGAGCAGCACAGGGAGCTCTGCTGCAATTCCTGCGCTCCGGGAGGAATCCCAACCACATCTCCCTCTCCATGGGAAGCTCTCTCTCCCTGGAGAGCCGAACCCCTCCAGGGAGGAAGGGAGAGGAGGGACAGGGAAGAGGTTGCCCTTGGAAAATGCAGGAGCAGGGCTATTAGTCGGAGGAAATCCATTACTCAGGATGATGGATGCCCTTTCCCGCTGCGTCGCTGGAATTAAAACCCGGATCTGTGTTGCAGCTGGCTGAGGACACTCATTTACATGACAAGTACACAGATTCCTCCTCCTGGAATTTCTGCTGGGTTGCAGAGCTGCTCTGGCCTTTGGAGAGTTGCCCCTTTCTGGTCCCCACCTTTAGGAACCCCACCAAAAGACCCCAAATCCCGCGTGGCATGTGATGGAGCATCAGCAATGCTTCCCCCAAAGGGATGGGGTGAGTTTGGGGGAGCCTCGGGGGCGTCTGAGGGGATTTGCTCATTAGGAACAGCTCAGGGGTGGCCCTGGGATCCTAAGAGATGCTGGTGGGGAGGATGAGAGGCCTCATGTTTCCTCCAAGAACCATCCTGAGCCAGAATTTCTGAGCCCCAAACACACCCCAGAGCCTCCAGCAGCCCAATTCCTACAGCGTGGGGACAGATCCTCACCTAAAAAACCTTCGAGCCCAAACCAAGGGCGAAAAAAATCAGGAAAGATGTCTCCAAGTACACTGGAAGAGGTGAAAATAGATGGGGAAGGTGAAATTCCTGGCCCTGCTGCTTGCCCTCCATCCCTGCATCCCTCCCTCTGCTCAGTGGGGTCCTGCTGAGGAGCTCCCATCGCAGGAATAAATCTCTACAAATCAGCATCCACGGCGTGGAGCACCAGTCCCATGGAAGTGGCCTTTTTCCTGCCCAAAAACGCAAGAAAATGGTTTTAAGCCAGGCACAAGGATGACAAAAGCCTTGAGGTCCCGGGCACCACCCTCAGCAGGAAGGTGCTGATGGAGGGAAATATTATTTTTCAATATTAAACCAATCTTGAAGTGACTCAGAATGAGGTGACAGTGGGGTAATTTAATCAACCAGCTCCAAATCGTTTCACCTTCGGAGTAAGAAAATGCACTAGTGGGAAAAATCACAAATGAGATGTTCCAGGGTGCCTGAAATCTGGTTTTGGGGTATTTTTACATCCCATCCTCTGAGACATTATGACACAATGGCAAAATGTGAAAACACAGGGATTTTCTGAGCGATAAAAAATTGAAATTTCTCTCACTCCTCGGCAGGCGTGAGCTCAATGTTATGAAGGAGGTTTTAAAGCTGTGGAGAAGGTGATGAAAGAATATTAATGATATTCTTAGATGAGCAGTAAAATACACTGATGCTGCTAATAAATTGCAGCTGCTTCCGTGGCCCTTGGGAGTTGGGCTGGATGCAAGATGATGTGAGAGATAATTTTGGTTGTGCTTTGCTGGAACGGGGTGGAGGAGAGGTTAAAATTGGGGATGGTGGCTGTGCTGGGAGGACACAGAGAAACCTGGGGTGATCCATCCCCTCAGAACACTGAGGGGACCACTGGGAACGCAGGAAGGGCAGCAAAAACCTCCCAATTATCCATCAGTCCCCAACCCGAGCCTGCTTTTTATCTTGCAAATAAGACATCAGATCTCAAGAGCCTTAATTCAGTCCCTGCTTCCCCAGTTTGGTGGCCCATCCATAACGATTTGCTGTTAAATATCCCTCATTCACCAATTCCTCCATTTATTGGCTTCATTTGAAGCCATCCTGGCCATCTTTTTCTGCTGGCAGGAGATATGACAGAGCCCTTCCACGGCGAGAATTGACTATAAAAGGTGCTAATAAAGGAATCAATCTAACATTATAGCACATATTTAGAATTAATTCTACCTATTCTCCCCCCACCTCGAGCAAGAGACAGCACCTAATAACAGCGGGATCATCTGGAAAGGGGCAGCCCTTGATTTAAAAACTGACGTGTGGCAGGGTAATGGGATTAAAAATGAATTGCCATTGCTAATGGTTTCCCACAGCATCCATCTCGCTGTCAGGGCTTCCCAAACAACACAGCCTGAAATTAGTCTGGGCTTGTTTTAAAGCTCTTCCTAATGATCCTCTGAATGGATCTCTGCGATTTGGCGCCATCATTTTCGGGTTAAATATCAGCTCGTTTATTTTTGTTCCTGTTGTGATGGCACACGGGGGGTTCTTCACTCAGGAGTGGATAAAATAAAGTGAATTATTGGGGGGGTATCAGAGGTTTTGTTGCTCTGCCACCATGAGCAGCCCGAGAGTGGGGCCACAGGTTGGTGGGGTCTTGGCAGAAGGTAGCTCTAATTTGGGAGATGGATCTTTTCCTTCCCCTTGCAGAGCTGTGGGATGGGTGCAAGGCAGCTCCCTCAGCAGGCTGGGCCATTCCCACATGGATATTCCTGGGTTTTGCAGCCCGCAGCACACCCTGACACCCCTGGCCCTATTTAAGTGCAGCTCTGTCCCCACCCCATTTCCTTGGAGAAACCATTACCTTCCTTTTTTCCCCCATTTTCTCAAGTCCTAAAGTTTTCCATATCCCAAGGGAAATAAAAAGACAGCAAGGTGTGTTTGGGAAAACACAATAAAGACGCTCTTACACTTGCTAGGTTTAGCAGAAAGGAGGGGAAAGACTCTTTATTATTTACATATGTTACGTTTTATACATTTTTTTAACTGCATAAGGGATTGGAGGACATGTCACTTTTTTTTTAATCCCACTGGAGAAAAAAAGGTGCTCATTAAAGTTTTCTTATTACAAAAGAAATAAAAACCAGAAAATACTGTTAAGTAAACATTGGCTATTATTTACATAAAACTGCATAAAAAAAAATTTCTAACTCCAAAGTTAAAACAAAAGGCTTTAGCAAAAACCAAAGCAACATCAAGGCTTCGATATTCCCTGGCACATCTCGTGCAGAGCTCCCTGGGATTCCTCGTGGTGCCACCCCCAGCCCTGGGAAGGGGGCAGAGGTGGCTCAGCTCCCGGGCACGGATGGGAAGAGGTGTGGAAGGAGAGACCCAGAAATAAACTCGGGGCTTTCCCTTTTCTTTCTCCTGCAGGGCAGATCCTGCAGGCTCCGGCTGAGGGTGATTCCTTCCCAGCCTGTGGATGTGGGTGCCTGCAGAAGTGTCCCAATCTCGCTGTGTCCCCAGGCCCCTGCGTGTCCCAATCTCCCTGCTCAGGTGACACAAACCAGATCCAGCCCAAATCCAGCATTCCCAGCTCGGGCAGCAGCCTGGGAACTGAGCTCCCTCTCATGTCAAGCCCCATCCCTCTGGGTACCAAAGCCATTAAAGGAGCTGCTTTCAATTTCCATCTTCTAAGGGGTTTATTAATAAACACTGTGGGTAAATATCCTCCATCCAATTACGCCAAACACCTTGAAGGTACAGTGTCCTTTTAAACAAACATTAGATGCCTTATTAAATCCAAATTAAACACTCACTGAGGGCCATTCATTGACAAAAAGCTGTTTCCCAGAGTAATGAGCAGGTCACCTCAGTGGAGCATCTCTGCCCGACCTTGGCTTCCCGAGGGACAGCCCTGCAGGATGCACCAAGAGCTCGGCTGATGGATGGCTCTGGCAAAATGCTCTTGACCTTAGGAGAGGCTCCAAAGTGATGAACATTTAATGATGAAAGGCTCCAGCAAGAGGCTGTTTTAATTTCTTTGTCAGAACGTGCAATTTTCGGGTCCCTGCCTGGCGGGGGAGGGAAGGGAGAGAGGAGGGTGAATTTCAGCGTTTGACAAAAGCTGGTTTAGCAGCACGGCTGAAAGGCACTGGAGGGGCTGTGGGGGATGTGCAGGGCTTCCCTCAGCCCCTCTAAGATCAGGACTGATGGAACCACTGGGTTTTTCCTGGGGGTCTTTGGGGGTGCCACTCCTAACACCCCCCAGCCCCCCGGGCTCACAGCATCCTCCGAGCCTTTTGTTCTCCCAGCCCTTCATGCCCAAGGGGACACCAAATAAAGCCCTGTATCACCTCATCCCTCTGTGTTCTGCCACCCCCGACCCCTTTTTCCCAAATTCCAGCACCAGCCGAGGTGCCAGGGAGAGCCCAGCCCCTCCTGAGCAGTGATTGCTCCACCCCTGAGGCCTTTGCTTTCCTCCCTCCTGAAGGCAAGAAAAGCAAAGAGAGGAATGATGGTGCCATCTGCTCCAGGAGCTCCTCACCTGCTCTGACAGGGCCATTTGTTTGTGTCACTCTGTCACACACAGATCCCCTGGGCAGCCCAGAACTCCGGTGCCTTTTCCCTGGCACCCTCAGAAAGGTGGGAAAAGAAGCATCGAGGTGCATCCTTTCAACTGGAGGGCCATGGGAAAGGATGGAGAGGTTGTTTCTGAGCTGGAGATGAGACAAGCCCTGGGTCAGAGGAGTTTTAGGGGCTGGAGCCAGGCTGAGACCATCCAGGGGCTCTGTGGACCCCAAAACCCTGTCAGTGTGGTGACATTAGTGACATCACCAGGTGTGGCCGGAAAAAGACGTGGAGATTTCACCACCCAGAAGGAAAGGATGAACAAAACAAGGTGAGCAAGAGCGAAAGGAAGGGAGAAGATGGCTTCAGTCTCCAGGTTCTCTGAGGGTTGGCTGGGAAATCAATAGAGGAGGTTAAAAAAGGGGGGAAAGAAAGATTTGGCTGGAAAATTCACTTGGAATCACAAAGCAAAGCCCATATGGAGCAAGGCTTGAGCAAAGCTTGAGCAAGACTTGCCAGCAGAGCTGCAGGTCCCCACGGGCTGGGCTTGGTGGCCATGGCAGTTTGGGTGTGTCCAGAGCATTTCATCCTTGGGGCCAGAGTGCCCCTCACTAAATGACACCAGAACATCCCCTGGGAACATCCACCCTGCACTCCTGCCCCTCGGGCAGCCTCGGATGCTGGGAATGGGACCTCAGGGCCTGGCTGATGCTGGTGTGACCCTGCCAGCAGCAGCCACCAGCTCTCCATCCATCTCTCAGAGGAGAGGAGAGGATTTTTTCCCTGAGTGCAGGAAGATGCATCGGTTCAATCCAAAGGCACAGCAAACACTCACAGGGCTCCGGAGGGATTCTTCTGTTCTTTCTTTTTTTTTTTTTTTTACCCGACTAATTACATTTAAACAAATTCTCACTCTTGGGCTCGTTGGGAAGTGTCAGCTCCTGTTTTTGTCATCTGGCCTCGCTCCGGCTGAGCTTGCCCGGCACTTCCATTAACCTTGCAGGGCGTTTTGCTTATGAAACAGCAAAACAAATGCACAAGGTGCCACCGGGCCTGGAGCTTCAGCCCAGCTGCTCTTTAACTGGGCCGTGCCCCGAGTTTTAAAGAGCCCAGCCCCACCCCGCAGGTTCCTCTCTGCCCTCACCACGAAGATAACCCTGAAGAAAGACAAGATGCAGCACAGATAAAAGATGAGTGTCTCCATCCCTGTGTGTGTTGATAAAATCAATCTCCTACACCCCGAGCAGGACCTCACCTTACCCCAAGGCGTTGGTCTTTCATGAGGGGGAAAGTGAAGCTGCCAAGTCTTTTAGGGACATTTCATCCTCCCAAACTGGAGGCTTCCAACTCAAAAGCTTCAGCAAAGACCTTGACTATCCTAAACCAGAGACCAGGAGGGCAAGGGAGAAGGAAACGGCTCCAGAGTCACAGGAGACAGCCTGGAAGGACCTTGAAAAATTATTGAGCTCATTTCCCTGCCCTCCAGACTAGATCAGCTCAGCCTAACCCTCTCCTGACAGAAGTTCATGTGATCCCTCCTCCACAATTTCTTCTGAGCTGTTTTAATCTCATTATTTCTTGCCATGAGAGCGGTGAACTTGTAAAATAAAAAGTGTTGGAGGCTCTTCCTCTCTGTGGAAAATGCGAACATCCCGAATCATCTTTGCTTCTGCAGAGTTCTGGTTGTTCCCTTCTGCCCAGGAGATCTCTGGACCCCTCACCCTGCTCGCTGCTTCCTTCCACCCATTCCTAATCCTGCTGCCTGCCTTGGGTGCTCTTGGGTTGTTTTATATAAGGGGAGAGGGACGCCAATGACAACCCCAAAATTCCACCCCAAAAGAGGGGCTGAAGCCTTGGAGCAGAGCTGGAGAGAGAATCCACCTAAACCTTCACTTCAGCTGCCAAAAAACCAAAAGAACTGCATTTCCCCTGCGTGCTTAAGGCACAAACCCTCCCGATAAAGGCTCCTAATCTCCCCACCATTCCCGGTGGCAAAGAGCTGGGAAATCTCTCCGGGAGAAGGAGCTGACTCCTGCTTTTATTCCTGCAGGTGGGAAACATCATCCCTGACGGCTGGAGCTGGGCAATGTCACTGCTCTATCCCGTGAGGAGCGGGGATGGAGCTGCAGGAACAGCAGGGAAAGTGGGAACTGCTCCTCCGAGGCTGAGCTGAGCAGGGGACCAGCAGTGCCCTGACCCAGTGGTGCCCTCCCAGCCCTGGCCCTGCCAGGGATGCTCCCAAACCTTTTCCCCCTGGATTCAGCCACCCAGAGGCAGTGCCAGGCCAGTCCTGCACAGAAGGACGAGCTAGAAGTGATCTACTCCAGCAAGATCTGCAGGCAGATTTCTGGCCAGAATCCAGGTTTTTATTAATATCCCGGCCTGGGGGAAGGGAAAGCTGCTCCTCCTTCAGCACAGAGAGTGCTGAGGGGAGGGAAGGAGACACATTTCAACCCAAGCCTCCAGGATCCTGCTGCCCCGGGGGTTCCTTGGGGGATGTTTGCAGGTCAGGGTGTTGTGCACTGCCTGTGGGTGGACATCTGTGTAAAAACCCTTTTTCCTCCTGAACACTGGCGGGTGGAACAGACAGGAAGGGGGACTTTGCTGTTTGCTTAATAATTTATTTTTTATCCTGGCTCGAGGAGATGTTGATCCCTGGGACAGCAAATCCTCCAGCCAAAGCCAAGAAAGGACAAAATCCAGGCTGGTTTGGGGAGGTTTAGGATGCTGCCATCTCTGCTCTGCCCACGGGGCCATCACAGGTTGTCCTTATCAGGGGTTTCATCCCCAAAACTGCTCAGCACAGAGCTCCCACAGGGATCACAGTGCCCAAGTCGGGCATCTGAGCAAACATCACCCCCACTTTGCTGGGAATTTGTTTTAGGGCAGCCAAGAACCTCTGTAAGAAATCCTAAAAGCAAAACCGCTCAAAAGGAGGGACTGGGGGATTATCCTACATTAACAGCAGTGCAAAGTGCGAGCACTCCAACTTCTTTATTTTTATGTCTTTTTCTTTAACCTTTTCTTTTTCACAGGTGTCAGAGGGAGGGCTCTGCACCGCCACGGATGACATCATTAATTTGGATTTCAGAAAGCCTCCAGGAAGATCTCAGCTGTCAGCTCCGGTGGGGCTTTTTTTTGTTATTTATTTTCACTGCTAGAGAAGCCAAGGAGATTCAGGAAAGCCCTGAGGGCACGGCAGGAGGACAGGGCCTGCAAGATGAAGAGTTTGGCAGCCGGCTTGGGACGGGCACGCTGGCGTGCCTCTCATACAGAGAGAGTTCAGCCCTGCTGAAGCCTTAGGTTTTAATTTCTATATTTTTCAAATCCTGTACTGCCTAGTGTGTGACTCTAAAGTTTCCTGCAGCTTTTTGGCTGCTCTCTCAGGCCAGACAGACACAACAAAGCCTCTCTGAGCTGTTCAAGGACACTCGGGCTGTCCTAGGCCCAAAAGGTGTAAACTGGGACCATGAGAGAGGTGGAGAAATTGAAGAGAGCTAAAGTTTGAATTGGTGAATTTATGCTGATATGCAAATGGACCAAACCTATATCAGTGTCAAGAACTCGTGACTCGTTGTCCATCTTGGAGTTCATTTTATGGAAGCAGCCTCTGGCTCCCCAGGGTGTGCCTTGAAGGCCTTCAAATAAATCCCTGCCTTTATTCCCTTACTCCTGTCTGGTCTCTGTTTCTAGGTGGCTGGGAAAAGGCATCATTGCTTCATCTCCAGGGAGTGAAAATCAGCCTGACACTGGGAACAGGAGCTGTCCTACCTCCCAGAAAATCCCCCTCAGCCCAGCAGCACCAGAGCAGCTTTGCTCCAGCACAGAGAATTCCATTTCCACGTGGCTGCCCCATCCCTGGAAGTGTCCGAGGCCAGGCTGGATGGGGTTTGGGGAGGTTCCCCTGCCAAGCTACACCAAACAGCAGAAATTCAGGATCCTACGGAGCAGCAAACAGCTGTCCCCGAGCCAGGCAGAGCCTGAGCCACCCCGACAGCAGTGGGGGAGAATGGTTGTGCTTGGGAATAGCTCAGGGATGCACAGAAGGGCTCTTTTCCCCCGAAATCTGCAGGAAGAAGAGCACAGCTCCTGCACCTGCCTGCCCGCACTGCCTGGGGCAGGGGAGGGACACGTCCTGGGCCACACCTCGGCTCCAGGAGGCTGGGATTGTTGTCCTGNGCCACGGATGACATCATTAATTTGGATTTCAGAAAGCCTCCAGGAAGATCTCAGCTGTCAGCTCCGGTGGGGCTTTTTTTTGTTATTTATTTTCACTGCTAGAGAAGCCAAGGAGATTCAGGAAAGCCCTGAGGGCACGGCAGGAGGACAGGGCCTGCAAGATGAAGAGTTTGGCAGCCGGCTTGGGACGGGCACGCTGGCGTGCCTCTCATACAGAGAGAGTTCAGCCCTGCTGAAGCCTTAGGTTTTAATTTCTATATTTTTCAAATCCTGTACGGCCCAGTGTGTGACTCTAAAGTTTCCTGTAGCTTTTTGGCTGCTCTCTCAGGCCAGACAGACACAACAAAGCCTCTCTGAGCTGTTCAAGGACACTCGGGCTGTCCTAGGCCCAAAAGGTGTAAACTAGGACCATGAAAGAGGTGGAGAAATTGAAGAGAGCTAAAGTTTGAATTGGTGAATTTATGCTGATATGCAAATGGACCAAACCTATATCAGTGTCAAGAACTCGTGACTCGTTGTCCATCTTGGAGTTCATTTTATGGAAGCAGCCTCTGGCTCCCCAGGGTGTGCCTTGAGGGCCTTCAAATAAATCCCTGCCTTTATCCCCTTACTCCTGTCTGGTCTCTGTTTCTGGGTGGCTGGGAAAAGGCATCATTGCTTCATCTCCAGGGAGTGAAAATCAGCCTGACACTGGGAACAGGAGCTGTCCTACCTCCCAGAAAAGTCCCCCTCAGCCCAGCAGCACCAGAGCAGCTTTGCTCCAGCACAGAGAATTCCATTTCCACGTGGCTGCCCCATCCCTGGAAGTGTCCAAGGCCAGGCTGGATGGGGTTTGGGGAGGTTCCCCTGCCAAGCTACACCAAACAGCAGAAATTCAGGATCCTACGGAGCAGCAAACAGCTGTCCCCGAGCCAGGCAGAGCCTGAGCCACCCCGACAGCAGTGGGGGAGAATGGTTGTGCTTGGGAATAACTCAGGGATGCACAGAAGGGCTCTTTTCCCCCGAAATCTGCACCTGCCTGCCCGCACTGCCTGGGGCAGGGGAGGGACACGTCCTGGGCCACACCTCGGCTCCAGGAGGCTGGGATTGTTGTCCTGTCTTGCTAAAGCCTTCTGTGTATAATATGGAGTCAGAGAATTTTCACACAGTTTCATGTAAACAACAGCCAATGTTTATTTAACCTTATTTTCTGTTTTTCATTCCTTCTGTGATAAGAGAAAGGTTGATGAGCATCCTTTTTCTCCAGTGGGATTGAGGAGCAAGTGCCATGTCCTCCAATCCCTGGTGGAATTGAGAAACCGATAAAGTATCAGAAATGTAAATAAAGCTTCTTCTTTTTCCTCTTTCTGCTCACCCTAGCAGGTGTGAGAGTTTCCTTTCTTGTGTCCTCTACCGACACATGGGATGGTGATGAAAACTGCTCCCGAGGGCACCAGCCCTCCTGCTCACCCTCAGGATCACAGGCTGAGGGAAAAAATTGGGAAAAAAAAAGGAAATGGAAAGCATCTCCTGCCCCTCATGAACCACCCCTAGGAGTTTATTCTTCCCAGGCAGCATCTGTGCTTAAAACAAACCCCACCCAAGGCTGAGTGAGATGCTGGGCTTGCAGCCTCCTTCAGGTGGTGGAGAGCCAGGCAGCTCAGTGACACAGCCCTGGCTGCCTGGGCTGCTCCAGGGCTCCTGTTCTGCCTCTGCCTCAGCTTTAGGAGCTCTGGTTCCTGCCCCACCTCCTGGTTTTTACACAAAGTCACACACACACGTGAGCACGCTCGGTTTGTCTCTAAACCAAGGCTCTGGAGCTCTCAAGGAGCAGCTCCTGGTGCTCCAGGCACCCCAGGGTTTGTTTTCAGCAGCACTGCCCTCGGACAAGGCTCTCAGGGACACGGGATGATTTTTAGGGGGTCCTGTGCAGGGCCAGGAGTTGGATTTGATCTTTGGGCGTCCCTTCCAGCTCAGAATATTCTAAACAAAGCCAGGAGTTCACCCAAAAATGTGTCGGTAGAGGACACAAGAAAGGAGCCTCTCACACCTGCTAGGTTGAGCAGAAAGAGGAAAAAGAAGAAGCTTTATTTACATTTCTGATACTTTATAGGGTTCTCAATTCCACCAGGGGATTGGAGGACATGTCACTTCCTCCTCAATCCCACTGGCGAAAAAGTATGCTCATCAAACTTTCCCTTATCACAAAAGGAATGAAAACCAGAGAAGACGGTTAAATAAACATTGGCCATTATTTACACGAAACTCTGTGAGAAAATAATTCTGACTCCATATTATACACAGAAGGCTTTAGCAAGACAGGACACCACAAAAACACCACAAAAACAGCCAAATGACGTTCACACACGTGCATTCAGACCTGCCAGTTCTGGGATTTCATCTCCAAACCAGGCTCGGATGAGGGGGAAGTGACTGCACAGGGCAGGCGTGTGTGGTGGGGCTGTGGGATCTCAGGGAAACCTCCCCAAAAACCCCACAGAACTCCGAAATGGGCACCACAGTGCTCCAGTACAGACCAGTTTGGCCCCACAGGGGCACGAAGCATCCACCCCCTGCTCCTCAGAGCACCAGCACAGCCCAGCAGCCTCGCAGGAAAAATATTTCCCAGTTTGACGCCTTCTGCTTTGGAATCATCCCACAGCTGGGTCCTGCCACTGCTGTTAAGTGCCCTGGAAAGCAGCACCACTAAAAACCAAAGGATGAAAGCCAGGAAAGGGACTGGGAGAAAGAAATAGGAGCAGGGAACAGTCTATTAATACCTGCCTGTACTGGCAGTGGCTTTAATCAGCACTAATAATCCCTCACTGTCAGCAGCATTTCCATTCACCCTCTAATTTGGAATAATTATTATAATAAAGATTCTATTACCAAACGCTGGAAACAGCCTCCCTGTCACTAAAACTGCGCCTGGTAATTGAGAAACAAACCCGAGGAGGATCTATGGACCACACAGCCCAAAGGGAGAGAGCATCGAGTACCAGGCTGCAGAGCCCTTTTGCTCGTCATAATCCATTTGGGGCTTCATCCCACATCCTGCTGGAGCTGGGTGTTGTCCTGTTTTTTGCTAAGCCTTCTGTTATAACCTTGGCGTCAGCGGATTTTCACACACTTTCATGTAAATAATGGCCAATGTTTATTTAACTGTATTTTCTGTTTTTCATTCCTTTTGTGATAAGAGAAAGTTTGATGAGCATCCTGTTTCTCCAGCGGGATTGAGGAGGAAGTGCCATGTCCTCCAATCCCTTGTGGAATTGAAAACCCTATAAAGTATCAAAAATGTAAATAAAGTCTCTCTTCTCCCTCCTTTCTGCTGAACCTGGCAGGGGTGAGAGTTTCCTTTATTGTGCCTTTACCAGCACAGCTGGGAGTGCAGGATAAGCCAGACCCAGGAAGGGCAGACCTAAAGGGGCAGAATATTGCAGGGAAATGAGGTTTGTGTTGATGTCCTGCTGAAATCCCACACTCACATCAGCACCAGCCACACCCGAGGGCCTCCTGTGCACTGATTTTTTCCCCCTCGTTTCATTCATTCCATCTTGTGAAGGAAAATCCTGGAATCACGGGCTGCTTTGGATTGCAAGGGAGCTTAAAAATCATCCAGTTGCACTCCCCTGAAATGGGCAGGGACAACTTCCACTGTCCCAGGCTGCTCCCAGCCCTGTCCAACCTGGCCTTGGACACTTCCAGGGCCTGCAAATTCTCTCCAAGCAGCCCTGTAAACCCCAGAGAAACCCTACAGCAGGTCCTTTTCCTCTGCAGCCAGTGCAGCTCCAAGGTTCCTGTGCTGGAATCCCCGCTGCAGGGCCGGAGCCTAATTAAGCCATGCAGGAGGAGAGGCTGTTATCTCGCTGGTCAATTAATCAATTCCCCAATTAGGCAGCCCACTGATGAGCGTGGAGGGAGCTGGGAAGCCCAGGGAAGTGGAGGATGAGCTCAAGGCCTGCTCCACCTGCACATTTGATTCTCAGGGCAGAAGCTCTGTGGGGATGTTGGTTTACCTGGGGAAGGGGATATTTTACAATCCTAAAACAGGCAGGGCTGGAGTGGAAGGGATGGTTTGTCTCTCCCTGCCCAGTTCCAAGAAGCCTGGATGGAAAATGAATCCAATTAATTACGTAAAAACAATCTCAGACATAAATGTAATTAATTAAAAGCTGTAAAAATATCAGAGGAAAGAGAGCAGTGCCTGAAATTTGTTCTTTACAGGAAATAATGGCACAGGGTGCCCAGAGCAGCTGTGGCTGCCCCTGGATCCCTGGAAGTGCCCAAGGCCAGGTTGGACAGGACTTGGAGCAGCCTGGGACAGTGGAAGGTGTCCCTGCCCCTGGCAGGGGGTGAGGGTGGATGATTTTTAAGCTCCCTTCCAACCCAAACCATTCTTTGATTCCTTGAAAATTAAAATTTTGTCATTAAAAATAACAACAGAGCCAAATTTCCAACCAGCCCTACCAAATCCTTCCCCTCACAGCCCAGCAACATCACCCCAACACCCAGAAACCTCATTCCTTCCCTTTGGAACAGCTCTGGAGCCCAGAGGAGACAAAATTCCCTTCAAAAGAGAAGGAATTTGGGAGAAGAACCCAGAAGTCTGGGCTCGTTTTCAGCCTCCCCACAACCCCAGCCCTGTTTCACCAGAGCTGCTCTTAATGTGCCACCAGCTGCTTCTCTTCTGCCTTTTTACTGTCCTTGGAAGTGGGAGCTTCAAGCTTTGGGTTGGAATTTATTATTGATAATAAAATAAATAAGCAATCATTGCAAAAAGCCCTAAAACACTTTCATGCTTAATTTAAATGCGGCGATATAACATTTGGAATAATCTCATGAATAGATGCAGGGGACTGAGATCACGTAAAACAACATCAGCAAATTATCCAGTTGCCAACGCGACTTCCTGATAATAAAAGGCAGCTCAGGACAATTTGCCATTGTTTAACCAAATTTATTTATTTTCACATAATCGCAGCATGGCCCTGGGGGAAGCAGTTGGGGGGGAAATAATTGGGAGTTGATTTATTTTGTATTTGTTCGCTGGAAATTGGGAGAGAAAATTAAAAAGGTGGAATATTTTATAGAAAAAAACCCAACCAAAAAAAACCCCAAAAACCATTTCAGGATAATTAAATCTCTTTGGTCTGCAGCTGCAAGGTGCCCACCTGGCTGGTTCTTCCCGCCTGGGGAGTCATCATTCCCATTCCCCCCATGGAAAAAATCCATTCTTTCCTTCAATAAATCCATGGTTGCTGCTGAAAATCCCCAATTTTTATGGGAAGGCTCTTTTCCTGTGAAAATGCCAGCTCGATCTGGAAATAACAGAGCGAGCCCCGCCAGCGAGAAGTTTGAAAAGGTTAAAGAAAGCCAAAAAAGCTGTTTGGGAAAAGCAGGGAGAAGAAAATGCCTCATTCCGGAGGCGAAGCCGGAGCACCCGGAATTTGCCCCCCTGCCAGGCTTGTTTGGGAGGAGATGCTTCACCCGTGGCAGGCTCGGCAGGAAAACAAAACATTCGGGGAGAAGAATGGGAAAAGCTCCTCATTTATCAGGGGTTTGATGCATTCCCTGCAAGGGAGGCGGAGGAAAGGCCCGGGAACAGCGAGGTTTGGAGGTTTGGAATCCTTCGGTGTCCCAGATTTTGGGAGGGTGGGAGGTCCCAGGTGCCAAGAGCAGCAGCTCAGCAGGGAACTGAGGCAAAATCTCACCTGGGAGCTCCCAAACCCTGCAGGCTGCCCGTGCACGCTGTGGTGCTGAACCAAATCTCTCAGGGACAGTCCAAGATCACTTCAGGACTTTTTTCTAGACCCAGACTAAGTTTAGGCTGAGCAAGGCTCTGCGGGAGTCCCAGCAAAGCAGAAGAAGGCAAAGCTCTTATTGGGCAAGGTGCAAAGAGGGGGACAAAACCGGGCAAAGGTGAAAATCTGAGTTGGCAATTTGGGGTGAGAATTCCTCCTGAGCTCCTTCCCAGATGTCCTGGCCCCCGAAGGAAGGGATTCTGCCCCGAAAGGCCAGGGCAGGACAATCTCTCCTCCCTCCTGGGATATCTGGGCCCTCCCAAACCCTGGTCCCTCCAGGATTTGATTCCAAAATCTCCATGTGCACAACCAAGTAGGACTCTGGGAGAAGCACTTTGCTTTCTACACAAAAAGGAATCATCTTAAAACTCTTTTAAGTCACACTTGAACCAGAAATATTCTGCTAGAGCCTCGCCCTGTTGGTCATGCAGAGATTTCAACCCAGGAGGGAGTTTCCTTGCCTAATTCCCACATCCCTGCTGACCTTCCCTCTATCCCACATCCCAGCAAAGCCAGCTGAGGACCCCAGGAATTCTCTCCAAGCACTTCGCCTCCCTGGAGCATCACTTCTGCCACTCAGCCCTGCCTTTAGGAGCCCCGAGCTGTAAATGTTCGTTGTTTTTCCTCCCTTTGTTACTCTTTCAACATCTTTACTCATCAGAGCAGCCTATTTATGGTCGCCTTCTCCAGGAGGATCCGAGTGGCTCCCTGGGCTGGAGCAGGAGCTGGTAGCCACGGGCCACCTCAAGCAAACACAACCTGAGAGATCTCTCTCTGCTGAAAATTGTGAAAACACAACCCAAGAGATCTCTCTGCTGTAAATTGTGCTGCTCTTTCCAACTCTGCCTGCAGCTGAAGCCGTGCAGGAACAAGGAGCCCAATTCTCCCAAGGATTCTCAGCTTCACAAGTGAAAATTGAAATTTCCTCGCGTTTTGCTTGCATTACACTCAACTTTTAGTTCGTTCCTTGGCAAAAATGGGGAGAAGCATCCCATCGCCAGCCAGAAATGGCAATTAAGGACTTAATTTGTAGATGGCTTCTCACATTGCTTGGGAGTTAATTATTCCACTAGATGGACCCAAGAGCATTCCCAGTGTCCTGTGCCCCCCGGGAAAGGTCTGAGCAAGGAGACATCAATTACTCAACGCAGTCCTTGAAGACAGGAGTGCAGCATCCCAAGATGGAAAAGCTCATTCCGACTTCTTCCTTTGTCCCACGTCGACACCGAATCCACAGGGAAACAGTTCCCTTGGGTTCTGTGCTTTAATTAAGAGTGAGTGTAACAGCAATCTATTTAAATAAAGTTACAGCGAGGCAGGCGGGCTCTGCTCCGAGCCTGCAGCCAGCACCAGGCGTTCTCCTCTGCTCTTTATTGACTGTGATAGTCCCAAAAAACGGGGGGGAAAGGATGCAAATTCCTAGCAAGCTGTGCCATCTGTCAGCCTGGCCGCTTTTCCTGGAGGATGGGTGTCCAGCAGCCCCTCGTGCTCCTGCCCAGTTGGTGTTTGTGCTCCCCAGCCCATGCAGATGGCCTGGCTCTTCAATGCTTCATCAGCCTCTGCCACCACCGAAAATCCCCAAAGCAGCTCCGTTTCTGCTTCTCTAAACCTACTGGAATGGAAAGTTTACCCAGAGTGATTTTCAGCCAAGATGACTCAAGGCAGAGTCCTCAACTGAACTCACCTCACTCGGCAGCACCAGAGCCATCCTGAGCTCTCTCTACCTTCAAACAGATTTGGGATAAAAGGATTCTGCTCTCGGAGGGCCCAGCTGAGCTCAGCTCATCCCTGCCAGTGCCTGGCCACAGCCACGGAGCTGCTGGAGCTCTGCCAAATATCCTCGTGCCACAGATCCTTGTGGCATCCCACGGGCCAGCGAGGAGGGGAGTGGGCCAGGGAGGAGCTGTGACCTCGCTGGCAGCCTCACTCCAAAGGGCTCTCCAGTGCCCTGGAGAACCACTGGAAGAGCAGCAGCCTCGGAGAAAGCAAATCACTGCAGCTACTGCCTGGTCCTCTGTCCTGAGCAAGAGTTAAATATTTGTAATTAACCACGCTGAAATTAAAAGCAGCTTTGATAACCAGGTTTAGTGCCGGGCTGTCACTTGTGGGCTGCACTCCTGGAGACAGAATCACAGCAACATTTAGGCTGGAAAAGACCTCTAAGGTCCTCGAGTTCAACCTCTAAGCCCTGTCCCCAAGGGCCACATCCACACGATTTTTGAACCCTCCCGAGGATGGGGATTCCAGCACTTCCCTGGGCAGCCCATCCCAAACCCGAGTGGACTGAGTAACAACAATTGTTGCTTCAGAGGAGATGCTCGAGCACACCCAGGAATTACACAGCATCACTGAACTCGCCTTGATTCATCCCCAAATCCTTCCCAGCCCAATTTTTCCATGGGTCTGACCCTTCCTTGCTGGTGCTGGCAGCCCCTGGTGCGTCCCTCCTCTAACCACAGCCCACCCAGCCTGGAGTGTCACCCCCGAGGAGGGGACAGTCCCCTCTCCCTTGTCACACACGGTGACCAAGGCAGACAGAAGGATGGATGAACTCCAAGGATGTCCAGTTTCTTCCCTGCAACAGCTTGCAAACCAGGCTCTGGAGAGGGAATGCTGAGGATCCCTCCAGGCAGGACTTTTCCTGTTTCCACAACGCTGGAGCTGCTCCAAGGAAACTGGGGAAGGATGCACCCACCCAATTCCTCTGTCCAGCTCACAGACTGAAGGCACTGCCCCAAATTTGGTCCCAGCCACAGCTGCAGCTCCCTGGTCAAACCCTCACCACGAGGAAGGTGCTCCTCACCCCGGGGGGAAATCAGGCTTTGGGCCCAGGGAAGCCAATTATCCCTTTCCTCATTTCTCCATTCATTTTCACCTGTTTCTCCTGCTATTCCCCGGGCCCTTCAGTGCAATTAGCACCCTCTCCACGTGGGATGAGGAACAAGCCTTGGCAGCAGAGATTTAACCCTTCCCAAGGCAGAAAAGATGGAGTGAGACCCCAGGCAAGGCAGTGTCCCCTCCCAGGTCCTGCTGCCCCGTGGTTCTGGCTCTGGGGGCACCTCCTTGCTCACGGCATTGCTGCAGAGCAGCTTCACTTCCAGCCAGCATTCCCTGCTCAAGGAAATTCTGATTTTCCTACAGATCTGCTGCTCTGCTCAGCTGACAGGAGCAATTACCTGCTCTGCTTTGTCAGGTTTGTATTATGGCAAACAGGCGTTTTCATCCCGGAGCTGGGGAATTGCTGCGCCGCCCAGACATTCCTGAGATGACTGGAAAAGAAAGGAATTGGGGTTTTTGTGTGTGGATTTTTTGTTTTGTTTCTTTTTTTCTTAGTTTATTTTGATCCCAACAATCTGAGGTTCTGCACAATCTGAGGTGGCTGCTGATAAATGGTAATTCAGTCACAACTCAGTCTCCTGCAACCGTCGTCCCACATCTTGGGGAACGGGAAAAAGATTGTCTGGGAAAATATGGTGATTCCTAGGGATGCTTGGCTTCCTAAGGATGGGCCCCCTTAGGGATCCTAGGATTCCGAGGGCACCCCAAATCATCTAATCTTTAGATGTAATTCATGTTTACGTACCTATAGAACACCTTTGTCTCTCTGGCTGGGTGTTAAACCGGCCTGACCAGAGCCACAAACACCTCACAAAGCAGAATTCCCCAGCTCCTCTTGCCAGCCCCTGGATATTGGTGTTTGTTTGTGTATTTGCAGAGTCTCCCGTGCTGAATTTTCCACTGGCTCCCACTCAGGTGGCTCCCAAGGGCACTGATTGGGATTCTCTGCGTGGCAGAGCAACCTGAGCCCCTGGGCAGGCTCAGCAGCCTCCATTAGCATTCCACACTCATCAGATTTTCCCTGGGATAATTATCCAGAATCTAGAACCGCTCCACGAGCAGGTGACGTGGCCCAAGGAAAAGAAAACACCTCCCCAGCTGGAGGTGCAGCAGCGTGGCTGATTTCTCCAGGTTGCATTATAATCCTCCATCAGACTTCCTAATGATGATCCCAGCGCCGGCTGGCTTTGCACTCCTGGAACTTATTAACGTCAGCTGCTCTGCCCCATTCCAGGCATTAAAAGCCCTGCTGGATTTGAGCTGTAATCCTTGAGAAGTGTAATCCAAGCAGGGCTGGTACATGTGTGCATAACTGGCCAAAAGAGCAGATTAAAGCAGCAGCATCTGCCTGGGAGCAGCCTTTGGAATTCCTGCGCTGCTCAGGGCAAGGGAATGAAACCCTGCCCCGGTTTGATTTTCATTTCTAACGCAAATCCTCGTTTCTCATCCTCTCCCTGGGTTTTGGGGAGGATTACAGGGAATGTTTTGGGCTGGCACAGAGTTCCTCACTCACACTCCTGGGCTTGCTCTGCGGGGTGACAGAGGGTGCCACACACCCCGTGGCACGAGTCCCCCTCCCCAGCCCCGCTGTCCTGGAGGGGTGCAGTGAAATCCAGCAAAAATCGGGGACTGTTTGCTTGGCACTTCCACATTCCCCCCAGTTTTTGGGCTGGCGGCAGGAGGGATGCACGAGAGGCGCCTGGAGCCAGAGGAGGCTGCAGGGCTGAGCAGCTTTTAATTATCACGAGCCTCAGCCCTGGGAGTGAAAATAACCCCGTGCTGCCAGGCTGCAGGGGCTGCCAGCAAGGACAGCTTCCCAAAGCTGGGGTTCCTCCTTCCCTCATGTCCTGCCCGCATCCAAACCCCCCTGGCTGCAGAGAAGCTGGGATGAGAGAGGGCAAACTCCTGGAAGCAGAAGGAACAGGGTGAATTCGCAGCAGCTGAGGCTCCCGCTGGATCTGCTGGATCCGGGCAGTGCTGGCTGCTGCCTGCACCTCCAGGAGCAGGTGCCAGCCCATTCATACACGGAACGGGGAGCTCACCATGGGAAGTGACAGGGATTTGTGGCCCTGCTCTGCATTTTGCTTCTCCCAGCTCAGAGGAGCTGGGCTGGAGCCCCGGAGCGAGGCTGCTCGGGTGTCTGAGCACCCCGTCCCCACCCCATCCCCTGTCACCCAGCGCTGGGACGAGCCCCATTTGCACATCCTCCCCAGAGCTGCTCCTTGTCCTTCCCTCCTGCTCCTCCTCATCTGCAATTTTGCTGTGTTCCTGCTCTGCCTCCCCGGCCCATAAATCACATCACGGCGAGAGGCAAGCTGGGCTGACAGGAGACATCAGCAATCAGTCAGACAAGGGAAGAGATACCATGGCAGCAGAAAACAGGAGCGGGCTGCAATAACAGCATCTCTTTTATTTATCGTGCCATCTCCAAGTTCTCCCTGTCTGCGGCTCCGTGCCAGGGGACAGGAGGGACAGCTGAAGGTAATGAGAGCTGACCTGAGCTGTTGTGGAGGGCTTGAACAAAAGACAAGTGGGAAAGAGCCCGAAACAGCCTCACCAACACGGTTCTGCTGCTGCTGCCTTGTTCTTCTGAGACCTCCCAGGGGTGATACTGATCCAACAGGGCTGCTGGATCTGTCCCTCCCTTTGGGATTAACCAGGAGGGGAATTTTGGGTTCCCTGTTACACCTGGTGTTGTTTGCACTGCTCAAAAGGGTGTAAAGTGCCAGCACCACCACCACCAGCAGTGCCTGGCACTGGCTTTGCCACCCAAAATGCCGTGGGATACCAACCAGATCCCTCAGGCTCCCAAAGCTTCCTGGAAGGAGGCTCCATGTGTTGGCCTGGACACGCTCATCCTGCCCATGGCCCTTTCCAGGGCTGTGCTGCAGTTTGGCACACGGCAAAGTGGGACAGGACCTTCTAAATATAGAGCTTTCCTAATGGCTGCGAGGGGGGAAAAATATCCTGGATCCATTTATCTTTGCAAGGGAGCACCGTGGGGATTTCATAATTAAACTGTGCACATCCAGTTGCTATGGAGCTTTTCCCAGGGCCTGTATCCATCAGCCAGAGGAAAATGGGTCAGTGTAGCTCTCTGCACTCACCAGGTCCCAGATCTGGTTCCTCCCTTGCAGAACGGGCTCTGAGCTCGTGGTGGTGGTGGAGGTGGCCTTGGTTTGCACCAGCAGCCAGGTGATGCTGAGCCAGGACCTCCCAGGGGCATTTTGTGGCTCTCACCCTCAAACCCGAGCCATGGCCAAGCCCTTTGGAGTCTCCACCAGGCCACAGCAACGGCCTTGCAAGGACACGTTGGAAAATCCGCCTCAATTTTTCACTCTTTCAGCAGAGCCAGTCCCAGCTTGAAAAAAAATGAATAGAATTTAAAACCCAGCCTTGCTGAGGAGCCCAGAGCAGGCTGGTTGCTGTTTCCGTGTTTCCTTTTCTAGCCATACAATTCCAATTTTAGCCAGGGATGCTCTTCCTGCAGGTTGCCTATCCCCACTGATCTCAGTTTTCCACGGAAAGCCGTCGGCAGCCCTGAGTGATTCTTTGGGACACCTGGCAGGACAAATAAAACACACCCAAACCACCTCCTTCAGACCGCTTCGGGGGATGTATTTTGTGCATTCCTTGGCCACCTTCAACGAGGTTTATGCAAAAGGTCAGAGCAGCTGCGTCCTCCGTGGATCCCAAAGAGGAAAAGACAGCGGAGCAGCTGTCCTCAAGGTGGGCCTGACCTTATCAGATGGAGGAGAGGTAGGAAAAATTAAAAAAACATTGCTGGTGCAATTAAGCAGCTGCCTCTGAGCCTGGGACAGTGACAATTCCTGCACAGCCAGCGTGGGACGTGGGCTGGAGCAGCATCACCCCCGGGAAGCAGCGGGGGGTGTGCATGGATTATGGAGAGATATTTAATTATCATCTCCCAGCCCACCATGTGGAGCAGCCAGAGGGAGAGGTTATTATTATTATTATTTTTATTACTACTCACTTGCAAGGACTTTCAGATCTTCTCACTTTTAATCAGTCAAACACCTGGAGATGATTTGTGCTGTGCTGCCTCAAAAAACCAAAAAGGTCCTTGGCAAAAGTCACCCTGCTTTAATTCACTGCCACCAGCAAGGGACAGTCACCTCCTCCTGGGCACGGCCACCAAGGGCAGCAGGATGGGAGCAGGGTGGCCAAGGGTTCTTCCCATTATCCCAGACTGGTTTGGGGTGGAAAGAACCTTAAAAACCATCTCATTCCACCCCCCTGCCCTGGGCAGGGACACCTCCCGTGATTTTTGCTGCTGGCTCGTGTCACCCTGGAGGCACCGTAAAACCCCTCGTGGAGGAAGACACCGAGGGATTTCTTTCCTCACAAACACCCAAAGCTCCTGGCCGAGGTGGTGATTTATCAGCCTCGTTATGCCATCAAAACTAATTGCCTCAAAAACACAACCAGGGCCTCTCTCGGCGTGTTAACAGCGAGGGCTCCAGGAGGGAAAAAGGGCCGTAAAAATAATGATGAAGGGTTTACGGGAAAGACTTCCACGGGGAAGAGTTGGTCCAGAGGCCAGGAACACTCAGCTCAGGATGGGAAAACCACCAGCAGGTCGAAAATCCCGGGAGCAGAGGGATGTGCAGGGGGAACCCCCACAGCCACACCGCAAAGCTGGGGATTAAAAAAAACCCCAAATAATTCCCAGCTCCCACTCCGGACTCCGCAGGGTCTCAGCCCTTTCCGAGTCAACTACAAAGTCCTTTAATGAGGTTAATTAACACACAGAACCGGTGCCATCCCGCAGCTGCCGGCACATCAGCCTGGCCATCAGTGCAGCGGGTGCTGGCAATTAGAGCAGCAGCAGTAATTAATTGCTGTTTTCCTTGGTTTTGCTGTTGTTTTTCCCTCTCTTCCAAAAAAGGGATGCAGACCCCACACACCCTTGGATGGAGCTGGGAAGTGGAGGCTGCTCTGAGTTAGATTTGGAGGGTGATCAAAGCCTCAGTGTACCTGAGACTCAGCTGAACTGCAGGGCAAGAGGAAATTACTGAATTTTGAGGTAAAAAACCCTAATACTGCAACAGAAAAATTTAAAAACACCCCACAATTTGATATTTCTAAACAAAAGGGTGGTCCCAGAGGTGAGCTCCAGCCCTGCCAGAGAGAGGAAAAGCATATTGTGCATTTCTGAGATTTTCCAGTGCTGTTCCGTGCTCCCGAGGTTGTACCTTGTACATTTATTTACACACGGGTGACTTAATTAGATGTTCCTCTGTCTCCAGTGGCAGTGAGATGAATCAGCACTCTCGGTACACATGTGAGCTCTCTGCTCAGGACCAGCTCCTGGGAAACTCAAATTCTCAGCCTTCCAAAAAGGGGGCTGTGTTTGGCCTGACCCAAAGCTCGCGGGGCTGCGTTTCTCCAGCCTGGCTTTGATAACACAGCCACAGAGCCTAAAAGCAAAGGCTGCACTTCAAGGGGGAAAGGAATCCCCAGGAATCACCAAATCCCCAGGAAGGGTGGGCTCACTCAGGGCAGAGAGAAGCAGAGCTGCTCCTGCCTCTCCCTCTCTCCCACCAGAAATCACCCGGAGCTTGCGATGCTCCAACTCGTCAGGCATGGGAGACCAAAAAAAAGCTGACGAAAAGGATTTTGGTGATTAACTGTTTTTTTCCTGCCTTTGGGGGTTATCCTAGAAGAGAGCAGTGCCCCCCGATGCCTTCTCCCAGCCACCCAGAAACAGAGACTGGACAGGAGTAAGGGAATAAAGGCAGGGATTTATTTGAAGGCCTTCAAGGCACACCCGGGGGAGCCAGAGGCTGCTTCCAAAAAATGGTCCCCAAGGTGGGCAACGAGTCACGAGTTCTTGACACTGATATAGGTTTGGTCCATTTGCATCTCAGCATAAATTCACCAATTAAAACTTCAGCTCTCTTCAATTTCTCCACCTCTCTCATGGTCCCAGTTTACACCTTTTGGGCCTAGGACAGCCCGAGTGTCCTTGAACAGCTCAGAGAGGCTTTGTTGTGTCTGTCTGGCCTAAGAGAGCAGCTCACGAGCTACAAGAAACTTTAGAGTCACACACTGGGCAGTACAGGATTTGAAAAACATAGAAATTAAAACCTAAAGCATCACCTCCAGTCCTGCTCACCACCCCAAATCCCACGGGGGTGCTCTCACCTTCCAGCCCAAGCCAGGCATCCTCTGAGAAGGCCACAGAAAAGCTGCAGAGCTGCAGTAATTTATCCAATTAACAAACCCACACAAGCACCCACGAACCCAGGTGGGGCCATCACCACCTTGCTGAGCCCAACCCCACCCAGGTCACAGCAAAGCCACCCAAAGGACCTGGGCAAGAGGCAGCCTGGGGACATTTGAGTCCTGGGAGGTGTTGATGTGCCCCAAAACAGGATCCGAGGGTGGTCCCACACCCACTGGAGCAGCCACAGCTGTGGCACTGCAGCTGCTGCGAAGGGGCCCTGATTTATACACTGATTTTTGCTGATTTTTTCCTCCAGCAGACCCGCTCCCTTGCTGTTCTATCCACCAAACCCACTCAGTCATGTTCAAAGCAACGCAAGACTGAATTCCAGAGTTTTACACAGTTTTTTTTCTCCCCCTCCCAGTGTCTGGCTCCACTCTTCATCAATGTTTTCATCCAGCATTGCCAAACATCGCATTGTGAAGCGAACGCGTGGCTGCCTCAGCCAGATGCCCGCATTCCAGCACTTCCACTGGCAACCAGCAACTCCTCCTGGCTCGGGAAAAGCGCTGCCTGCCCCTCTGGAATGCTGGAATGTGGAGAAGGGAGCAGGTGCCGACGCCCAGGGGAGGATGCGGGATGAGGCGATTCCTCGCGGCTTTCGATTTCTCGCTGGCAGATGGGAGTGGGCTGCAGCACTCATTATTTGATTGCCACCTATTCCTGGCAGTCTCACAATCTCCTGGTTTGTGGGGGCTCTGGACGTGTGAGTGGGAAGTTGTCACCAGGCGCTTTTTGTCCCTCAGCCGAGCGATTATGCAAGGGGAGGTGGAGTGCCCAACCCGCGGCGCCGGGCTGGAGCTGCAGAACGTCCTGGCTTGGGCTGGTTTTTGGGTTCCTGGAATCCCAGACTGGTTTGGGTTGGAAGGAATCTTGAATCTCATCTCCTTCCACCCCCCGGAGACTTTTCCCTAGCACAGGGAGGAGGTGACAGCCCACCCTGGGTGGAGGTGACAACCCACCCCGCTCCTGACTCCTCGTTCAAGCCCAGCTTGGGGCTCCTCCAAAAGCAGTTGGACTGAGGGCTTGGAAGAAGTCTCTTTGCACCTGTGTTTTCCATGAGAAATGGTGGATCAGCAAGGAAAAGCTGGCTGTTCTTGCTGCCCACTGAATTCCCCTCAATGAGCCTTCCTCCACAACCCCGTTGCAGAGTTAAACCCACTCCCAGGGAAAGGGAAATATCCCGAAAGTGTGGATGTCCTAGAGGTGTGGATAACTTCAGCACAGGAGCGAATTCAGCAGGAATGAGGCTTCCCAGGCCTTTGCACAGCTCTGGGTGTCTCCCACATTCCCAAGCCCTGCTGGTGGGATCGTGCACGGAATTTTCCCAGCTCCCAGCCATGGCATCCCAGGGACGGGCGTCAGAGCAAACTTCCCCCTCCACCTGCTGCTGTTACTGCTTCCACAGCAGGGACAATCTGATTTATTGGAGCTTTTTGTGTTTTCCCAGTGGTTTCCCCAGTGCTGCGTGTGGAGGGAAGATGAACTGTCTCATTCCTCATTCCTTATCCTGGCTTTTCCTGGGAGAGCAGCATGTCCAAACGTGGCTCTGCCTGTCTGGGGTGTCACTGGAGACAACGTGGGATGCCTGCTTGCAGGTAGGGAATTTGGGGATTTCCAAAAAGCATCTGTGACCTCCCAGCTGTGCCTGTGAGGGTCTGCGTGCCCGGAGTGAGGGGAGATGGATTTCCCAGAGTGAGGGGAGATGAATTTCCCAGAGTGAGGGGAGATGGATTGCCCAGAATGAAGGGAGATGGATTTCCCACAGCAGAGACCTTTGCTGCTCAAATCATCCCCCCCAGGACATCCTAAGCAGGCCCAGCACAGGCTTGTAAAGGCTCTGAGAGTTTTATTCCAGTTCATAAAAGGAAAATGGGATTTTTTTTATCCCTCCACATAGCACAGCCCCACACATAAAGCAGGGAAAACCCCCTGGAAATTGAAGCTGCAAGGGTGCTCGTGGAGAGGTTACGGGGCCTCTGTCACCTGCCTAAAATGGGATATGTAGGGCAAAAACTCCACAGAAGCTCATGGAGTATTCTAGGATATAAAAAGCAAAGGAATAACATGACCAGATGCTCTGAAAGAGACTCTGGATTTGTCCATGGACAAAAGAGACACCGAATGATTGAAAAAGACAACTGAGATTACTGAAACACAACAGAGATTAATTTCAGCACTTAATTAGAACCCCTCTCATCTCCCCCTTCATCCCTATTTTCCTTCCCTTCCCTTCCTGAGTTTGTCCACATGTGTTTCCAGGGAGCATCCTTCAGGGAAGAGGGAGGTGTGAGATATGCCAATGTTTATTTTAACAGCTCCTTTTTTAGGGCTCTGCTGTGAACACGCTCCTCCTGTTGAACGGGCTTGTTGCTATGGGACAAAGGGCTCCAAGTTCCTCGGCTTTGCACTTTTTCTCCCTTCCCCTCACACTCAGTTCCTCACTGAAGGACATTTTTGGGGGTGTTCCCATGGAGCATCCCTCCTTCCCCCCATTAATGCTTCCAGGGAATTAATGACCCACCATAGTTTGATGCCCTCATGGAATTCCAGCTGCAGCTGGGCTGAGGGCCAGGTTGGACGGGGCTTGGAGCAACCTGGGCTGGGGAAAACCCTCCGGGGTGGAAGGAGATGAGATTTCAGATTCCTTCCAACCCAGACCAATCTGAGAGTCCATGAACCCAAACCCAGCCCAAACCAGGACTTCCTGCACTGCTCAAGGACTCCTGTGAGGCTCGAGATGGGTGTAGAGCACCCACCACACCTCCCTCCTCCACCTCCCACAGCACCCCCAAAAACCCTGCCTCGACATCCGGCAATCCCGGCGCTAACACTCCCTTTATTACTCAAATAAATTCATTTAAATAAACCACAAATTTATAAATGAAATAAATTCAAATCAGAGCGTGGCTGTGTGCTGCCAGCTCTGGTGGCCTCTTTCCAGCTTTCAGCAGAGCATTTCAGCTCCTCTCACAGCCCATTAGACACCGCCGCCCCCAGGACGAATTTCCTGCTGACCCTTCGCTGCTCGCCCTGCCACGGGTTCTCTCCCATCTGCTCGAGCTGCACGGGGCTGTTTTTACGCCGAGGGCTGGAACATTTTCCAGCTCTTTATCCCAGTTTTGTGCGTGCCCAGGGCTGGACCGGGCAGCGGCGAGGCCGTGGCTGCTGGCAGGAGCAGGGGTGGGAGCATCTGGCAGCGGCAGAGCGGCCGATTTGCTGCCGTTATGGTAACGCTGTAACGAGGGCTGGTAATGAAATGGCTGGCGGGTGTTTTGGGTGTAAAAAAGCCCAGTTTATCCAGTTTTCCAAAGCAAGGGTTGTGGCTGGAATCTGGGTGCTTTGCCTTCCTCTGCTGCTGCTGCTGCAGCGAGGGCTGTGCTGGGAACGTGGCAAACAGCTGCAAACACACCCCAAAGGCAGCCCAAACAGAGCCCAAATACAGCCCAAACACACCCCAAATACAGCCCAAATGCAGCCCAAATAGCTGCAAACACAACTGAAACACAGCAAACATCTCCAAACACACCCCAAACAGCTGTAAATACACCCCAAACACAGCCCAAACACAGCCCAGATACACCCCAAACAGCTGTAAACACACCCCAAACACAGCACACAGNTCCCAAATGCAGCCCAAACACCTGTAAACACAACCAAAACACAGCAAACACCTCCAAACACACCCCAAACAGCTTTAAATACACCCCAAGCACAGCCCAAACACAGCCCAGATACACCCCAAACAGCTGTAAACACACCCCAAACACAGCACACAGCCCAAACACAGCCCAAACACCTGCAAACACACCCCAGATACAGCCCAAACACCAGCAAACACACCCCAAACACAGCAAACACACCCCAAACATCTGTAAACACACCCCAAACACAGCAAACAGACCCCGAATACAGCCCAAACACCCCAAACACCCACAAACACCGGCACCTGGGCCGTGTCACGGATTGGGGGATGCTCATCAGGAATTCGGGATCTCCTCCTGCACAACATCCTCTGTTTCCAGGGGCTGGTTTTCTTTCCAGGGATAAGAGATCCTAAAATCCCCAGAGGAGAGCCAGCGTCCTCATGTGTCCAGTGAGGAGACAGGGGTGCACACCTGGCCTGGTGTCATCATCATCACCATCATCACCACCATCATCACCATCATCACCACCATCACCACCATCATCACCATCATCACATCATCACCATCATCACCATCATCACCGCTGCCACCACAGCAGTCCCAGAGGATCCCAGCCCTGTTTGGCTCCATCCCCTGCAAATCCCAAACACCTCTGGCCACTGCTGATCCGTGATCTGTGTTCACTTCTCCAGGTGTTTCGGGGTCAATGGCAGAAGTGACAGGAGAGAGGAAATGTGGGTGTCTGGGAGCGTTTCTCTGCTGCTGCCAGCCCTTGGGCAGGCTTTGCAAGAGGAAATTTTACTTGAGAGCACAAATATTTGTGCTCAAACACAGTGGGCCTCACCTAACACCTTTTCTCCAGGAGAACCCCTCCTGGATTGCAGGACTCACCCAAATCTCACTTCCCAAAGCGCTCAGAGCCACCCCATGTCCCCCTCACCACGGCAGATCCGTCCTTTCCTCCTCCAGTGCTTGCTGCCAGGTGATCCCATGCCATTCCTTGCTCATCCAGTGTATTTCCCCAGATTTTGCTCCCTCAGCAGAGCACAGCTGCCTGCCTGCTCCTCCCGGCCAGCACCACTGGCAAATTCCTGCCCAGCTGCTCATTGAAAACCCCAGCACAGCCACCGAGCCTCCCCCGCTCCGCAGAGCTGCAATAAAACTTTAATTGAGCACCTCCCTCCAGAGGGGACTCCCTGGGTCAGTGCCAGCCCCTCGGAACGACCCTGCACAGCCACAGGGTCTCTGCTTTATTAGGGACTGCCAGGGCTGATTTGATGGGAATTGGAGGCTGCTCAGGCCACAGAGAGGAAGCGACACTCATCAGGAGTGACAGTGCCCCAGTGCAGCACTGGTAGATGCTGGATGGCCACAGATGGCAGATCTGCGTTTCCTCTCCCCGAGGTTTTCAGCCTCTGGTGCTGGGGGCTCGCTGGGAGCGATTGAGGGAGGGCCCACGGTGCTGCTCTGCCTGCACACGCCTTTTCTGGGAGCTCCAGAGAAAGTGCCAAAATGGGATAAACGGAAAAATCCTCCTTGAAGTGAGGAGACTCTTGAAAAGCCAGATCAAAAAGGCAGAAGGAGGGTGAGAAAAACCTCGGCCCTTGTCTGGCGAGAGGGAGCTGATTCACGTGGAGCTGGGAGTGTGCTGAGGAGCAGCAGGGAAGCAGCAGACCCCGGACAAGCCCATGGAGAGGTCCCAGCTGGTGGTTTGGGATGCTGCTCCATGTCCCACACCTGTTCCTGAGGGTCACTTCTACCTCCTTTCAGAGGAGTCCAAAGCCACGGAGCCACCAGTGACCACGGCCCAGCCAATTCCTTATGCAATCACTCCTCTCTTCCTTCCTTTTTTTGGTTTGATTTGACAGATTCGCTTCAAAACCAGCGTGGGAATACAAACGACATGTTCAATCCAGATCAGCTCCTGGCTTTACAGCATCCCCGAGAAGATCAGTGCTGTATTATCACAAGTGCTGGGCTCAGCTTGACAACAAAAGCCCGGCTCCATGGGGTATTGTCCCAGCTCTGTCACACCCCAAAGCCACTTCTCTCCTGTCCTCCCGCGGTGGTTACACAACAGACTCCTACCAGCCATGAATTTCTCCTTCCCAGCCCTGTTTCTCAGGAGGAAGGAGCAGTTTGGGGTGAGTGAAACCCCTGAGGGCTGGTGCCTGTTCTGCTGCATCCCTCCTTTATCCTCATGGATGTGACGGGGACGAGGCCATCCCTTCTGAAGGGCTTGGGAACCACGTTTGAGAGGTTCTCAGCACATCCCTTAGTCCCTCTCCAGGTCAGCAGAGCCACTGCTGCTCCCCTTCTCCGCAGATTTTAGGAAGAGCTCATCCCTGGGCTTCTCAAGTGGTCACTCACCTCCTCAGAGTTTTGGCCACCACGGCAAATCTGGCCATGGACCCATCTGTGCTTCATAGAAGACCCAATTTTCCTCCTGTGTTTGTAGCTGCACTCCTCCAGCTCTCAGCTTGTGTGACCCACTGAATAAAATCCGTGCTCGTCTGGCTTTTATTTATTCCTGATGGTCCTGAGCCTGCAGTGTGCTGGAACTGGGGGCCTCAGGACCTGTCAACAGGCAGGAGCACACCCGAGGCAAATTAACACAAAGAGGGATGTCTACATTTGTTGTTACAGTGCTGCAAGAGTGGAGTTATTAGGAAATCAGCCTCTAATTGCCCTCTTAATGATTCTAACTCCTCCACGCTCATTCAGAACCATCTCTGTTGTATCAGGTGTAAAAAGACCAGCCTCACTGACATGGTTTATGACTTTATTAAAACCCGGGGTTTTGTACTAACAGCCATCAGCTCAGCTGTATTCCCCCAGTGAAGGAAATGTGTGTGTTGGTGTGGGTCCAAGGCAATTTGTAAACACAAGGTATTAAAAGGCTCAACAATTTCAAAAAAGTTTTAATTGGAAACTCAACAAATTGCTCCGCGAGTTCTTAATGCTCCAGTACGGAGCTCTCCGATAATGAGGAGCTAATTAAGGGACCAGGACTGGGTTTTTTATGATAACTGTCTCCATATGGGCTCAGCACTCGGTGCTTGCAGAACTAATGAAGGTCAGGGAAGCAACAGCAAAGGAAGAAAGGGAAATTTTTAGCTCCCAGAGTTGTGAGGATGCTAAGCAACAGCCAGGGTTTGTGCCTGGCTTCTAGGCCAGGTGCTGAGGGAGCTTCATTTAATTCCTGGGACAGGCTGGGGAAGTGTTCCTGCAGCTCTGGGCTGCGTTTCAGGGCCCAAAGTTGTATTTCACAGCCCAGAGCTGCATTTCAAGGCCCAAAGTTGTATTTCGCAGCCCAGAGCTGCATTTTGAGGCCCAAACCTTCATTTCACGGCCCAAACCTGCATTTCATGACCAAACCTGCATTTCGAGGCCCAAAGCTGCATTTCACAGCCCAGGGCTGGGCAGGATCCCCTGGGATGGGCCGAGGGCTCCAGGGAAGGGGGCTGGATCAGAGCCGAGGGTAGGGAAGGACCGTGGCTTGGTGAAGGGCAGGAACAAGAACAAAGCCCATCAGGTGCCCCTTCACCCCAAGGCAGGTGTGACCCAGCTGGAGGACACTGGTCCCTGTGACTCAGGATGAAGCCAAAATTAAATCATGGAAAGGTTTGGGTTAGAAGGGATCACAAAGATCATTCAGTTCCACCCCTTGCCATGGGCAGGGACAACTTCCACCATCCCAGGTTGCTCCAAGCCCTGTCCAACCTGGCCCTGGACACTTCCAGGGATCCAGGGGCAGCCACAGCTTCTCTGGGCACCCTGTGTCAGGGCCTCCCCACCCTCACAGCAAAAACTTCTCCCTCATATCTCACATAAATCTCCCCTATTTCAGTTTAAAGCCATTCCCCCTTACCTTGTCATTCATAAAAATTCCCTCTCCATCAAATCCGTCCCAGCTATGGAGCTGGGACTTGGCTGGTGGGGCTGGGGGCAGCAAGGCCTCCCAAATCCCTGGAGCAGGGCTCCCCAAAGGAATACCTTGGAAAACATCAACAGCACATAAACACACGGTCAGATGCTCCTCTGAAGCAGCTCACTGACTCCCAGGACTAAATTTGGACCAACAGGCCTCGTGCATCAAATAATTAAGTCATAGGCTATAGAAAGCAATCCTCTGGGACGTTCTTGTCTTTGAGTGGCTCATCCACTCCCAATCCAATCCATGCCATTAAGTGTAGGGCCATATGGCATCCATTTATAGGATATTGCACCACAGGCAAATAGGACGGAGGTACAGCCCTCAAAGCACTTCTCCCATCTCATTAACTTTGGGTACGTGTTACACAGGAGCTGCTCTGGCTCTGGTGCCTTCAAGGACATTCTGTGCTGTGGAGCCTTTGTCTTAAATGAATTGCACTCGGAAAATTAGAATCTAAATGTAGCCACCGTGCCCTAAAGCGAGCAGCGTTATTTTGCCTTTCTGTAACTCGATTTATTCCTGCGGATCGATGTTCTGCAGCGGGCGCGTTCTTCTGTCCTCCACTCCTCTCTGATGCCCACGCCGACTGAGGGGGCTTTGGCACAGGGTGGTGCTGGTGTGGGTGCCTGGCTGGGCTGTGCAGGTTGCAGTGGTGCCCTGCCACGGGCTGTGCTCTGCCTGAAACCTCTCCCCAAAACTGGACACGCTGGCTGGGACAAACTCTGTGAACACCTGCGAGGCCTTGGGGAGGAACCACCTCCTCGTTAGAACATCTCCTAGGACCAAGGACACAAAGCCTGGCTGCTGGGACAATAAACCACACCAAGAAGCAATCCAGCATGTGGTACAGCCAGGATTCCCACCCACTTTTCCATCCTGAAGCCCTCGAGGAGCTGGGCAGGAGCAGTTCCAGTGCAAAGCCCAGCCCCGGTGCCATCATCAGCCTCTGTCCCATCAACTGCAGCACCCCTGGACCCACTCTGACCCTTAAAAAACCAGTGTGCTGCCCGTCAGTGAGTTGGCACTGATGAAATACATTAATTAAATGGAAATGACTGCAGGTGCCTCCCTGCTGTTTGGCTGAGCAGATTTCTCCCGCGCACCGAGGATCAATACTGCTGCCAATTACACAACGGGTCTCCAGCCCCCCTTCTTGAGCTTCTTGGAGGGAAAACCACTGCTAAAGAGTGAAATTCTCCACAAACCTGGCAGTCCAGAGTGCTGGAATTACAGAGTGCAGCAGAGGAATGAGTCCTTGGAGAGCTGTCCCCATTCTGCAGCCAGCCAAGGCTTCAGCAGAGAGCGAGCAGCAGTGCTGACACAGGGCAGCCTCCCAGCCCCACGGAACTGCCTGGAACCCCTTCACGGGGAGGATTGCTCGGTGCTTGTGGTTTAATCCAGCTCTGAGAAACCACATTACGCTGGTTTTATTTTCCCCTTTCCTTCCTCCTGTTGAAGAGCCCGGCAGGGAACTGCTGCCAAAGCCGAGAGGCTGAAATCCGTATGTGCAGCAAACACCGATCACTGACACTCTGCTGCCTGACCCCGGTGATCCCTGCTCCTTCCCAGGGCCCTAAACCACCCATGGGGCCACTTGGCTGAAAAATTGTCATTTCTGGTGGTGCTAAACGTGGTCACTTCTGTGGGGGAAGAGGCAACAAAGATCTCACACCACCCCAGCGAGCCCTTTGCAGCTTGCACAGGGAGTGCAGGCAGCTGCCCTCGAGATCCAGCTCAGGGGGCTCCCTGGATGGGCAGGAAAGGTGCTGTCCCTTCACCTGGAGCTGGCTGGAGTGGGAATTGCTAAGTTTTGTTGTCCTGGGAGTGCAGGGGAGAGATGGGACCCCACATCTCACAGCAGAGAGAGAGAAGAGCCCACAGCCCACAGCAGGGAGAGATGAGACACCAAATGTCACACTTGAGGGAAATGGGACCTCATGTCTCACACCAAAGGGAGATGGAACCCCAAATCTCACACCAGAGAGAGATGGGACCCCAAATCTCACCCCAGAGAGAGATGGGACCCCAAATCTCACACCCGAGGGAAATGGGACCTCACATCTCACAGCAGAGAGAAATGGGACCCTAAATCTCACACCTGAGGGAAATGGGACCCCAAATCTCACACCAGAGAGAGATGGGACCCTAAATCTCACACCAGAGAGAGATGGGACCCCAAATCTCACACCTGAGGGAGATGAAACCCCAAATCTCACACCAGAGAAAGATGGAACCCCAAATCTCACACCTGAGAGAGATGGGACTTCCCATCCCACAGCACAGAGAGATGAGACCCCACACCTCACACCAGAGCCTGATGAGCATCCTGCAGCCCTGCGAGGGCTCTGCTTTGGCAGGACCAGGAGGGCTGAGCGTGCCGGGTGCCCAGCTCTCAGCAGAGGCAGTGACCCTTTAGAACAAGTTAAATAAAGGAGATTTTTACCTGCACGAGCCTGTAGCAAACTCAGGGTGGGAAGCACTCAAGAATCCAAGAAGGAATGGGATCCAGTGGCACTCGGTGGTCCAAAGCAGTGTCTGCAGCTCCAGTGAAGGTGACAGATGATGAGGTTTCCTCCTGTTGTGGCACCAACACCAGACACTGTCAGTCCCCGAGGGGTGGCAGGACCCTGCCCACAGCAGGAGCAGCCACAGGATTTTACCTCCTTGAAGCAGGGCCTGCTCCAGATGAAAATGGGAAGGGAATCTCTACTGAGCTGAGAGCCTTCAATCCTCCCAGCCCCCAGCCCCAGCTACACATCAGGAAGTATTCCCTGGAAGGAAACTCAGAATGGCTGCTCAGCATTTACCCGAAAAAACCCCACAAAAATCCCTGTTCTCCCTCCCTTGCACTTGCTTACTCACACAGAGATGACAACAAACAAAGCAGGGAAGTCTCCTAATAGTTTTATTGTTCCTTAGATAACTGTGGATAGTACAAAGTTTTCCTCTTAAAAAAAATTAATTACCTTCACACTTCCATAAACAAAGCTTCCCATGGGAATCTGCTGCCACAGAATCTCCACGGAAGCGATTTCCAACCACCATAATGCTATGCAGATAGTCTAACAGTAAGAGAATATTCCTGTAATTATCAACATGAAATTGGTTACCTGTGTATAAGGGTGAACACTGATCTTTTTTTTTTTTCTTTTTGCCTTTTTAGAAACGAAAGAACCATCATTTATTAAATCCAAACTACGTCATTGCATTTACAACATTCATTGCATAAACTGGACATACAAAGTTTCGCCACCTCTGGTAAATAACAGACATACATTGTACAATATAGTTGCTGAATACATAAGTTCAAACAATATGGGTACAACAACTTGTTCATAATACATACTTAAACCATCGTGTTTAATAAGTTACTAGGACACAGATCCATGAGCTACTTCGGGTCTCAGCACAGTTAATCTAAGTGACAAGAACACAGTTGAGAGAGACAGTAGCTGCAATGGAAGGCGAAGAAAACTAACCTGGGATAGGTCTTGTTGAGACAGCCAGAGCTCCTCACGGGCCAGCTTTTCCTGCTTTTCCTTCCCACGCATCCATCACAGCTGCCCGTGGCGCCGGGGGAATGTCCATGCAACCCACACACGGAGGAGAGCGAGGCTCCCGAGGGTGAACTTCCAACAGTCATTGCCTTACTGCTTGAGGATGTACTCTAGGTTTGCTATCGGAACAGAAACAAAACAAAACCCCAAACTGAAGTGGTTCTCTGAGTGCAGTTCCAGCTGCAAGTACATGGTTACTCGTGAGTCTATAACACAGGGCCAGACTTCTAGAAATGTAGAGGTAATGCTGATCTGTCAGGTTTATGCTGAATAATCCTCCATGATGTTGGTCTTAATTTTGGCAGCTGTTTATATGTTTACTTATTTAAAGTATGTTTCCTTATGAGATTTTTTTTTTTTTAAATTAGTTTCTCCCTTTTTTTTTCGTTTTTATTTATTTTTTTTTTTTAATTTTCACTTTTATTTCATTTATTCATTTCTTTTCCCCCCTAAACCCAGTTTCCAACCAAGGCCGGGCTACAACTCGTCGGAGCGGATGACGTGGAAGAGGGTGACGTTGTACAGGATCTGGTGCCCGTTGTTCCAGGCGTAGAGAGCCCGATCCTTGGGGTTGTAGTCCAACATGGAGATGTGGGAATACTTGTTCTGGAAGGGGATGTCGATGTACTCGTAGGTGGAGGCGTTGGTCTGGTAGGCGTAGTGCACCTTGGTGCCGCCGGAGTAGCCGTTGGTGACGTAGAGGGTGCCGCAGATGATGAAGGCCTCGCCGGCGCTGCGTTTCGGGTAGCTGGTGTTCCAGGTCTGCAGGCTCTGCAGGGTGTTGGGGTCCAACTTGCTGATGACGATGTTGCCGGCGTTCTGGTTGGTGGCGTAGACGGCCCAGAGCCCGTTCTCGTCCACCATGAGGTCGATGTCCGAGTGGCCGCCCCAGGCGTAGTGGTACATGTTGTTGTAGCCGGCGTAGTCCAGGCTGCGCGTCTTGAGGATGGTCTCCGTTTTCAAGTCGAACCTGATGATGATGTGGCTTTGGTATTTGTTGAAGTAAATGGAGCCGTTGTAGACCACCTGCCCCGTGCCCGACCATGGGTGCGGGAGGCGGTGCGAGGTGAAGTTGTCGGTGTTCATGAAATCCGCCATGGATTTGTACTCCCGGACGAAGCGGTTGTTGTGGTAGCTGTCCATGTACCACACCTGGACAACACAAACACGGTAGGGTTAGGAATCGCCTCCAACACTGGGCTGGGAGAGAAATCCACAGCCAGGAATCGTGGAATCGTCATTAAACGGTTTGGAATGGAGCTTAAAACTCATCCGGTCCCACCCTTGCCAGGGCTGCCTTCCACCAGACCAGGCTGCTCCAAATCCCGTCCAATCTGGCCTTGAATCCAGCCAACATCTGTCACCTCCACCCAGAAATAACCCCAATTTCTGGACCCCCACATCAGCCAAGTAATCAACCGAACAGCAAAGCTTTCCCTGGGGGATAACCCGGTATCTCCTTGGCTTAAGTGCTCCCCTGGGAATGCTGCGTGACCGGCACCACCCTTCCCTCCCGAGGGCAATTAGCAGCTTTTCCCCGGCTAAGCCCACATTTTCTGTCGCTGCTGCTTTTGCTTCCCGCGGTAGCACTCAGTAAATTACAGCAGCTGCTGTGCACAGCTCCATTAATTTGGAATGCGGGAGCTGGGGATGCAATCACTCATTGTCAGGCAAATTCAGGCAAAAAGTCCATATTGGTTTAAAAATCATACACTGCTGCATCAAAAAGCGAAAAGCGAGGCTGCTGAAGTATCAGAGACAAAGACATCTAAATCTTGCTCTGGGTAGATTGGGGAGAGATTTTAGATCATCATTTAAGTGCCAGTTCACTGGGGACACTGTCTAGACTCCTTAAAAAAAAAAAAAAGCTTTTGTTATATGAAACCAATTCCGAGGCAAATGACCAAGCTGTGCAGTTAATATCCACAAGAAATACCCAGCCAGCCACTGACGTTCTGGATGCAGTTGCTGCCTGAAAATGAGAGAGCTGCTTTCTGTAAGAGCCATTTAGGAAGGAGAAAAGGTAAATTTAGGAAGGAGAAAAAGCAAATTTAGGAAGGAGAAAAGGTAAATTTAGGAAGGAGAAAAGGTAAATTTAGCAAGAGGGAAGCCTTTAAGGCTGCAGATTTGGGTGATGTAGTGCAGATTCTTCTGCAAACCCCTTGCAAAATGTGACAGCTCCGTGCCTGGAGTGTGATCATCAGTCTCTGAGAAGGGCAGCCCAACATTTGGCTGCTGCCTCTGGGAAGTCAACTGGGGTCTCCAAAAACTTTGGAGGGAATTTCAGCCTCCCAGCGTTACCTGCAGAGGTGGGGAACGAGCGTGTGGCAAAGGGCTCTGACCCTCAGCCCCAAACCTTGGTGGCCTTGGGGGTGGCTGCAAAAGCACCAGAGAACACCCAGAGCTGGAAATGAAACTTCAGCTTCAGCTGAACCAGCTTGGGAAATTATAGGGGAAAAATATCCCAAACCAGATTGTCTCTTTGCTGCTCCCGTTTCAGTATCTGGGATGAAGAACTCAACGTGCCAACACGTCCTGCTCTGTTTTTAAAGCCCAGCCTCTGCTTTTAAAGCCTAAGTGCCCTGTCACCACGCAGGGGCTGCAGGACCCTGTTGCCCTGGTTTTTGTAAGCCTTCTGTTTTTAACCTTGGAGTCAGATTCTTTCTCACACAGTTTCATGTAAATAATAGCCAGTGTTTACTTAACGGTATTTTCTGTTTTTCATTCCTTTTGTGATATGAGAGCTTTGATGAGCACCTTTCTTCTCCAGTGGGATTGAGAAGGAAGTGACATGCTCTCCAACCCCTTGTGGAGTTGGGACGTGTATAAGAATGAGATAATGTAAACAATAAAGGCCATTATTCCTTCCTTTCTGCTGAACCTGGCAGGTGCGAGAGCGTCTTTATTGTGTCTTCCCAGACACAGGACCCAACAGCATTCCAAGCTCTGGAGAAGCAGAGGGTGATGGATGAGCCATGTCCCAGCAGAGCAGCTGGCCCTGAGCAGCCTCCTCCTGTCCACACACAGCAATCCCAGCCCTCAGCACCCTCCTGCTGCTCCCATGGGACTCACAAACCTCCCCCCGTGTCATTCCCTGGTTTCATGACGTGAACAAATGATCACATGAGCTCCCAACACCTCCTGGGGCTCGGGGGCAGAAGCTGGGGGTGATAAACTGCCCATCTCTGCCCATCCCCTCTTTCCCACTCTGCTGAGCAGCCAAGGAAGTCCCCTTAGTGGTGTGTTCCTGATGAAATTCCCAGCAGGTTTTATATATTAAATATACAGAGAGGCTTGGGAAGCTTCAGCTCCAGTTTGCAGCCTACTCGTACAACAAAAATGCACCGCAGAAAAAGGCATGGCTAAAAAATTATCAAAAAATAGTGGTTTGAGACAAAACTCTCTGAAGACACAGGAGGATCTTCAGCATCTGAACTAACAGCTTCAGCTGAAAATTATCTTAGTGCCAAGGGAAGCAGCAAACACAGCCTGAAGGGGACAATTCTGTCCCCTCTCTCGAGCAAAACGAGACGTGATGTGGGTGAAACCTTCCCGTCTCACCTCTAAGCACGGTTTTATTTGGGCTGGAGGTGAAATTTTGCTTAATAACTGCAAAACATGGAGGTGTTGAATTGGGGAACCAGTGCCAACCAGTTGGCTGCTGGAGGGGACAACTCAAGTCACCTTCAAAGGAACCACCGAGGGGTGACTTCTCCAGAGCATCTCTCGTCCTCTCTGAGCTACAGAGCTGATGCCAGGGCACTGCTCCCAAAATAGGTGCCCTGATGCAGCCCTTGTGGTGCCTTTCTCCTTTGAAGGATGCTGCGTGCAGGAGGGAATTACAGGCAGCCAAGCTTTGTGTTTTTTGTTTTGTTTTGCTGCCTGCAAATCCTCGGCAAACACTCGAGGTATTTTCTGTTCCATCAGTCATGGGGAGCTGGGATTGATTTTCAGCCAGTTATTGGCCTCCTACCTCCTTGGGATCAAAATTGAATGGTCTGAATGGGGAAAAAAAAAAAAAAGAAGGCCAAAACAAAAGCAAAACAAATCTCTCTCTCTGGCTGCAGTCAGTTAATTCCTCACAACAATGAGGGTGGAGGATGGAGGGCAAATGCAGGCAGATGACATTATCAGAGGCACTGGCAGCACAAGAGCAGCAGGGACCAGGACCACGGGTCCCTCTGCTCAGCCCCAGCTCCCTCCTGGCTGCCAAGCACAGATCAGAAACCCAACGCTTGATTTTTTTCCCCACACAGCCCTCGTGGTGACAATTCTGAGCCCATGAACTCTCATCACTGCAATGAGCTTCGCCTGCCCAGGAATGGGAGCACTGCAGGGGATGCTCAGCTCCTCATCCTCCCTCCCTGGGGGATGCTCAGCCCCCTCCCGCTGCCAGCAGAGCCCCGTGGGATGAATGAGGACATTCCCCAGGTTTCCCAGGGCACAGTCTGGGCTGTGATGAATGCTCACCGTCCTCAGCCACACTGGTGGGACACAGGGATGATGCTGGCACACTCTTACCTTGTTCTCTCCCTCGGGAGCCAGAGGATCCGTCATCCACGATCCAAACCGGGAGCCCGAGGTTTTAATTGTGATCGGGTCACTTATTCCCGTCAGCTTCCCACAGGCTGCAAAAGAGGGGAAGGCTGGTGAGCACCACGACAGCCCCGTGAGGGGCACCGCAGCCAGTCCCCCCCACCCCGCTGTGCCCACGGCTCTGCCCTGCTGAGGGTTGGTTTAATTACGGGGAATTAGGTCAGGAACAAGTGTCGGCTGCTTTTGTTTGTTTCACGCCTCTCGGTGACAATTGTCCTTATCGCTGTCCCCGAGAAAAGGAGCTTTGCTGAGGCAGCCGAGCTGCCAATGTCACGGAATCCAGAATGGGAGCAGCGAGCCAGGGCCGAGCAGGAGGTGGAGGAACGAGCTCTGATCCAGCGGCTGCAGCCGAGATAAAAAGGCAGCCGTGTCTCTTCCAGCCCTGCTGGAAACGTGCGTTTGTCACAGGTTATGCAGAGGAGAAAGAAGGGAAAGGTGGGAAATGGCACTCAGTATAAATCCCCTCCCTGCAGAGGTCATTTACAGCCGCTCTCCCTGCTGCCTCTCGTGTTGCACACTCAGGAAACGCTGATGGATCCCCCAGCCGGCTCTGGGACAGGAACCCAAGCGCAGCAGGATGAAGGTGGGAGCATCCCGAGGATCCCTCAGGAGCTGCCCCGGGAATCCTGCCAGACTGAGCATCACCACCAGGGACGGGCACCCGCCGAGCGCTGCGAGCCGGGTTTGAGGCACGCTCAGGTGCTCCACATCTGCTGGATTCAGTGAGCCAGCTCCGCGCCTCGCTGGGTTCTCAAGCCCTAAATATGAGGGGAAGCAGCAGCACCTCTCCTCCAGCTGGTTTCCCACCCCTGGCTCTGTCCCCAGACCCCTCTGGGGCTGCCCATGGGTAGGAGCCTGCTCTGGAACGCCGCAGCCTCAGCACGGAAGGTGCAGCCACATCCAAGTTCCTCTTCCCAACAACATCCCCAAGTTTCAGCAAAGCTGCCACTCTGGTTCCCTGCCTCGCCAGCATTTTAACGTGTGTGCAGTGAGGAGGGACAGGTGGGGAGATAAGGGGGCCTCGGGAAGGTCTGGGGCTGGTGGGGGATGTCCTGTTGGGCAGGGAAAGCTCATTTGAAATCCAGACACACCCAGGGCAGAGCTGGACCTGAGCAAGACAAGCTCAGGGCAGAGGCACTGGGGGACACCAACCACGGGAAGTTCAGGAGGTGTTTCCTGACTTCTCCTTTTTGATGTGGGAGCCTCTGGCAGGCTGGGGAAGGGGAAGGTGGCACTGCTGGGGTGGAGAGGCTGCTCTGGGTGCTGGGTTGGAGCACCTGGCTGAGCTGCACTGCGGTACCCGGGGCTGGGCTGCAGGTGGGAGCCCCTGCAGGTGCTGCTGGAACACGGGGAGAGCTCTGCCAGCTCAGGACAAGGTCATCCTGCTCTGAATTACCAAGTAAAATCATAGGAGGGTTTGTTCTGAGGGACCACTAAAGGTCATTTAGTCCAACCCCCTGCAAGGAGCAGGGATGTCTCCAACCAGATCAGGTTGCTCAGAGCTCTGTCCAACCCGTCCTTCATAGAATCATAGATTTGAGACCTTGAGTGTTTCCAGAACTCTGCAATCTCTCTCAGCTGCCTCCTGTTCTCACCTGCATTTAATTCCTGATCAGACACATCCTCCTGCCCCAGCTCTGAGCTGTGGCCAGAGGGATCCCTTAGCCCAGGGCAGAAAGCAGATGAAGAAATTCCTGATGGGCACCAGCAGGACGTGACCCAGGGGACCAGCAGTGCTCCCACACTGCAGGCCCAGGAAGATAAAGAGAGATGCCACCAAAAACCAGAGCTTTCCTGACACACAAGGCACAGGAGTCTGCCCTCCTGCCTGCCTGCTGCACTCCAAACCTCTCGGCTCAGAGGGAGAGCAAGGTACAGGAAAAGGGATGCAATGGGTTAAAATAACAAATTTTAATGTCTTGAAGGGGTCCAGCCTTCCCCTAATCCCAGCCCTGCTTCCATTATCACAGCCCTACACTGCTGTCACTTTATCTCTTCCTCCCATTTCCCCGGAGAGGAGCGTTGTATAAAAGCTCATTGATTTTAAAAAAAAAATAGTTAAAATAAAGAAAAGGCAGCAGCAGCTGATAAGGGTGAAGCAGCGTTGTTTGCAACATCTCCTACACGTTTAGCTAGAGGCACACACACACCCAGCTCCTCAGCAATGCAGGAGGGTTGTTCTCTGTCCTGGTGTAAACCTTTCCCAGGCGCTCAGCAGCTGGGAGGAATTGCACATGGATTCAAGATCCCTGCTCAGCTTCCCTGGGTTTGCCACCCAGGCACGGCCAACTCCAGCCCTGGGATCCCTGGGTTTGCCCTGGGTTTGCCCAGGCACGGCCAACTCCAGCCCCTGGGATCCTCACCCACCTGAGGACACCCACACCACACTGGGAATATCAGCAGCTGAGCCTTTTGCACACCCACCCTCCTGTTGGGATCCAGGAATATGGGATGCTGTGGGAATTCCAGGTCACTCAGGGACAAATGTGCCACAGGAAAGCACGTCCTGCTGCTCACCCAGGAGTGCAGGACAGGGCAAACCTGGGAGGAGCCTCTTTTGGGGCCTCACAAAGGCACTGCTTTCACTCCTCTTTGCCCAGCGCTATCCAGGTCCTTTTTCCTGGACACAAATCAGCCTCTTCCCAAGTGTCCCTCCAGCCACCTGCCTCTGTCCTGTCCTCCCTGCAACCCTGACATGAAATGCATCCCCTCACAACCCCTTCCTTCAGCTGCACCAGGAATTTTCCAGCAAGAGCAGGTGCTGCTCCCCTCCCTCTGGTTAATCCCGGCGCTCCCCTCCTCCCAGGATGCCAACACCTCCGCTCCAGATCTCGGATCCTGCCCACAAGTCCTGCTTGGCAGCTCACAGCGACTCCTCCACCAACGCACAGACACCAGCACCAGCTCCTTCTGGGCTCCGTGGCTCTGCTGCTACAGCCGAGATCTCTCCCTGCTCCGGCTTCCCAGGAAGCCAAGGACTGATCCCGCATCCCAATCCCAGCCCTACACAGCAGGGATGGGGCTGTGGCAGCTCAGCTGTGCCTGGATCTTGCCTCTGTTGCCTGGTCAGGAGCACCCCATCCCAAAGCCACCAGGGATGGAGGTCCATCCCCATCCCAAAGCCACCAGGGATGGGGCTCCATCCCTGTCCCAAAACCACCAGGGATGGGGCTCCATCCCCATCCCAAAACCAGCAGGGATGGGGCTCCATCCCCATCCCAAAACCATCAGGGATGGGGCTCCATCCCCATCCCAAAACCATCAGGGATGGGGCTCCATCCTTGTCCCAAAACCATCAGGGATGGGGCTCCATCCCCATCCCAAAACCATCAGGGATGGGGCTCCATCCCCGCCCCAAAAACCATCAGGGATGGGGCTCCATCCCCATCCCAAAACCATCAGGGATGGGGCTCTATCCCAAACCCAAAACCATCAGGGATGGGGCTCCATCCCCATCCCAAAACCCTCAGGGATGGGGCTCCATCCCCATTCCCACACCAGGATTTTCCCCAAGACTCAGGGAAAGCTTGTGCTGCCTGAGTTAAATTCCCCCTTGACCCAAGGAGTGACAACCTCTGCACTTCCTCTTAGGAACAATAATGGAAAGGCTAAAATCCCTGTAGAAATAGGGATCTTTAGGAGTGTAAACAGAAACACAGATTGAAGCTGCCATTATTGATTTTTTTCCCCCCCTCCACACACATGCCAGGGTCAGGAAGTGTTTTCACTATTGATCCACCAATAATGCTTAGGAAACCCAAAATGTAAAACAGGGCCTTGGCTAAGGAAAAGGCTGCTGCACTGCCAGAGCTTCCTGGGAGAGGTGAACTGGATGGGAATGTGGCACATCCCTGCCCTTCCCTTGGCCTGTGCTTGTTGCAGCAGCTCCCTGACCCTGTTTGGGGGACTCACACTCCAGGGGAGCAGCAAACCCCAGCCCAAATGTGCTCCTTGGGACATCAGTGAGCCTGGCTGAGGAGAAAACCCGCAGCAAAGCGAAATCCTCAGCAATCGGGGCCTCGCTGTGTGGCAGCAAAGCATTTGTAAGGCTGTTATCTGAATTTAACTCAATTAACAGCCATTTCCAGTGGTTTACACGCCACACAGATAAACAGCATTGGAAATTCAATCCGTGCTGTTGCTTTTAAGTGACCAAATAAATCAGCCTCCTGAGCGAGCAGCAAATCCTCTGGGATGAACCTTTGGGAGGCACTGAATCCATCTCTGTGAGCACCCAGGGCTGCTGCAAAACAGCTGCCCTGACCCCATGGTCACAGACAGAGAGCAAGGACAGGCAGAAACCAAAAAGCCCAGCTACAGACTCAAAAGGATTTAAAAAAACCACCCAGAACTTTCTAGACAAGGCTGCCTGCAAGAGCTCAGCATCCCTACCTGCCTCACTCTTACCTGGGCTAGTGCTCCCAGCTGGACCTGAGCATGGGAGGGATGGAATGAGCAGAAAGGGTTAATGGTCCAAGAGGGAATTCTACATTTTTGGAGCCCTGAATGGTTTGGGAGCTACTCCTTAAAGCCTGCCCAGGGTCAGTGGGGGATTGTCCCAGCTTCCCTGGCTGCACAGGGACTGTGGAGGCCAGGAGGGTTTTGTTTAAAGAGCTGTCCTCGAGTTTAAAGTCTCAAATCCCTGCTCCTGCTGCTGCTGCCTCTCTCCATGACCCAAAGCTCCTCCTCATCTTCACGGGATGGGCTGAAGGCTCTGGATGAAGCAAGGGGATCCCTCCTTGGGCAGCTTCTCCTTCAGCAGGGGAGGGATGAGGGGATCCATTTGCAGGGCAGAGCTGCCCTTGCTGGGGACGTGGGGGCTGCCAGGAGGTCTCTGTGTGCCCTTGGTCCACCCCACCCTCCCAGGCCTGTTCTCCTTTCTTATCTTCCTTCCTTATCTGTTCATCCTTCCTTATCTTCCCCACTGCAGTTCTCTTGTTCCTGCATGGTGCCCGCCTGATAAAGCTCCAGGAACCAGGGACCGAGTCCTGACAGCCCTGCTCATTCCTGTCCCCATCGACCTTTCAGGGGGAAATTCAAGTGGGTGAGGGCAAGGTCAGAACTTCCCTCCATCCCCAACCCTGCTGCCCTCCCTGTGAGCATTGTGAGGTGAGGGGAGGGACAACAGAACGGGGCAGAAAGGCCCAGCCTGTCCTGCTCTCAGCCCAAACCTGGGGCACCGGCGCTCGTTGATTAATGAGAATGCAAACTTTGATCTCTCACATGGTCAGGGGGGTTTTACCTGTCCCAGGGGTATCTTGGTGCCTGATTCATAGCTCAAATCCAGATTTAAGTGGGAATTTTACTCTCTGAGTGAGATGGAGCCCACAAGGGATGTACAAGGAACCAGAGGATGGAAATGCAGGGGAAACAGAGGGGAGGTGGCTGCTCACAAGAGGTGTGGAGGCATTTAGAAACAAGCAAAAGCAACCCCAAGGGCAGAGCCAAGAGAGAAACAAAGAGTTACCTTGCCCAGGATATAAAGTGCTCAGAAGAGATCAGATCTTCCACGAAGTTACCTGAGAGTGTAATTTCGTATGTGCTACCAAAATAGACTGCAGAGCAGTTAATGTGTTTGGATTATCTAAATGGCGTAGCAAGAAAGTCAATAATGGAAGGAGAAATTAAATCAAGCCAGAGCTGGCCCAAGAAATGGTGCAGAGAGTCCTTGCAGCTGCGGAAGGCAGTGCCCTCCTCCTTGCCCCTGTGTTTGTGGTCACACGCTGGGTTTGGCGACAGCGGAGCCTCCCCACCACAGACCCCCGGGTCTCAGTCAATTAAAACCCTCGGAACGAGGTTGGAGATGAATCCCCGGTGGTTCAGCAGCAGCCTGATGGAAATGGCTCCCTGCTCCCTCAGGGAACGGGAGAGGGAGGATTCACATCCCGCACAGGGGCAGGACCCCCCGCGCCCCCGCTCCGTCATGCTCTGCTCCGGGGGGATTGTCAGGATGCAAAAAAAAAAATGGAAAGGGAAACGAGGGAAACCGAGGCACAGCCCCACACCCCCCACCACGAGCAGAGCCCTTTGCTGACGGGCCAGGTCCAGGGATGCAGAAGCAAAAGGGGTGCAAGTGTTGGCTTCGCATAAGCGTGAGCTGCCACTTATGCAAGCGCCGCCCACGCGCCCGCTCCCGGGGAGGAGGATCCTGAAGCGCTTCCACCACCAGCAGCATCGCTCCTGCCAGTAATCCCGGGCAGGACTGCTCCCAGGAGGAATGCTCCTGGTGGTGGAACTCTTGGCAGGATCACTCCTGGCTGGGCAGAGCTCATCCCTCGCGGCCGGGCACGGCACCAGATGTCCAGCGGGGCATCTCTGCCTCCGGCCGGGATGCGGGCGTTGGCACCGGCGGTGTCGGAGCCAGGGCCACCATGGTGGTTCTGAGCCTACCTAATTTTTGCATGCATGCACGAAGCCTTTCTTCAAGATTTGACACTCTGTTCTGAAGCTCTTCGTAGTCATAGGCGCCAATCTCCTCCTGGAGTTCGTTTAGAACTGACGTCAGATTCTGGACCTCCTCTTTAAACTGCAATACCAATTTGGCATCGGCTTTGTACTCTTCCAACACTGGTATCAAAGGCCTAAGTTCCTCCATTTTCGCTTTTATTGCCTGCAAGGTTAAAATAAGCTCGGTTCAGTGCTATGCGTGCAAAAATCTGCAACACTCTGCCTTGACCTGGGTGCTTCCTATGGGAGCGAAATGTTCACATATCCCACAATTATTAGCATTAAAATTAGCTCAATTAGTATTTTTTTTTTGGTCTGAATGATGTCTTGGCAAGAACATATTAAACAGGCTGCAGAACACCAAAATATTTGGGAAAGGCCTTTATTTGTCATTTTTAGAATGCAACATCTTAGGGTTACATGCTTCAGATCACATACACAAAGAGTTGTTGTTTTTTTTTTCTTTTTTTCTTTCCAAAAAAAAAAAAATAATAAAAGAAAATAAGATATATATGCATTGACAAGGGTTTCAAACTATTCATGAAATGCATCTACAATTGCATGCAAAGGAAGATCTCGGCTGTGTGGTTCAAGGTTCCTTAGTGAGATATGGTGCTAATTTGGAAAATAATCAAAAAAATCAATGCATGGTGCAAAATGCTCTGTGGCCCTCTTTTCATGGTTACATGGGAGTGAACTGCTTCTTCAGTCACTGCAGCATTGAAAAAACTTGCTTTTTAGTTAGCCCTGTAAGCAAGAAAATGAAATACTGTTGAGGATCTAGCTCACTAACCTGCCTTATATAGATAGCCATTCATAGACAAATACTCTTACGGCACCAAAGAGAGCAAAAAAACCAACACAAGAGCTCCAAAGCACTCACAGTTTAATGCTGGCATTAGCAGGAACAAAATGCTGTGGCTGTTCTTTCAAATGCTGCTTTGGCAGCAAGTTAGACAAAAATTCCTCGCTGGTTTCAAGCGTGGAACAGAAAAATAAAAGTCATTATCAAGTGGATTTTGCAGAAATGATTNGATTTTGCATAAATGAATTTTTTTTTTTTTTTTTTTTTTTTTTGGTGTTTTTTTTTTTTGTTTGGTTGTTTTTTGCTCATTTAGAGGCTCAGAATGCAGCATTTTGTTGCAGATGCTTTGCTCCAGCAGCTAATGAGTAGACATTAATATGCATGCACCTACCCGTTAATGAAGCGTGTTAGAACACCCAAAATCCCTGGTGCTGCTCAAATTACAGTGGCCACGCTGCCAGCACCCAGGGCTGTGACATCTGCCTGTGTCCTGAAGCTTTTTGGGGCTGAACAGGATCAGGAATTGCTCCTCAGCCTCCTTCCCTTCCTTCCCATCCATCCCCTCCTATTTAAGCCACGAAGTTTTTCCCTCCTGCGCTTTGCATGTGGGGAATGCTTTAATTTTATCTCATTTTAAGTTCCCTGGCAGGCGATGGGGAGGGTTCAACTCATCAGGATGGTGTGTGTGGGGGGGAAAAACAATAATAACTGAAATAAAGAAATAATTAAATAAAAGAAACTCATGCTCGAATCACAAAAATGGTCTTTCCACCCAGACTGCAGAGCTAAATTTAGGGTCCTGCAGTAACTGGAGATGGGGAGCGGAGGAGGTGGAGTTGGTGAAAAGTTTTAAGAACTGTCTTCCCAGCTTTTTATGAGATAATCGTGGTATTTCAGTATTTAGCATTAAAAAAAAATCTGCTTTAAAATACCAGCCAGCTGCCTGCAAACGAGGGTGGCAATCAGCTGGGTGGCTGATCAGAAAAGTCCCCAAATTCCACCAGAAATCTGCTCCATTCGATTTTTATATCTACTAACCCACAGCACTGCTAAAATTTAAGATTCCAGTACTGCTCAGAACATCTTTTTGGCAATTTCATTCGTTCTCAAGCAACTTCCTGAGGGTTTGGCCACTGCTCCCAGTGCCAGCTGCATTCCAGAGGCTGGCAGCTCCACTGCCCCTCTGCCCAGCTCCAGGGCACCACACAGAGCCCATCAGAAGGTGCTGCCTCTGCTGCCAACACCTTTATCTCAAAATTGGAGAAACTCCTGGAGATGTGCAGCTTGCCAGCCTGAGGACAGCTCTAATAATTGTATTTTTGGGGTTTTTTTGGGGGGAGGGTGATGTTGGATTGATGAACTCCTTTTTCCAGCTACCCCGAGGGTGGATGTGGTTTGGTGACCGCCTGCTGTGGTTTGCCACGTGCTGCAGGGATGGAAAGGGAGCCTCAATTCCTGGGTTTTCCCAAAAAATGGGTGCTGGGCATGGCCACAGAGGGGAACCCACCTCACCCAGAGCTCGGGTGTCTCCCTGCAGACCCCCCTGATGGAATCACCCTGTGCTGCCCTATCTGGGGCACCTAGGTGGGTGTGGGAACACGGAGATTGGTGCTTTTACCCTGTAGGAATACTCAGGGCTGAGGATGTGATGCCACAACCTGGATCTGGCTGTGCTTTGGACAGGAAGGACCCCACAGTTGATCCTCTGACAGGGCCACAGACCCGAGCCCATCCCGACCATTCCCTGGCCACAGCTCCGGTAGCAGTTTGGAAATCAGACCTACCTTAAACTGCCTTGCCAGGTGCTGCTTGTGGCTTTCTTCCACCTGCTTAAATTTGGATTCCAGTCCCCTCATCTGGTTTTCCATCTTCTCCACGTACTGTAGGTCTCTCTGAGTCCTCCTGTCCAACACCTCTATCGACTGGGACATGTTTTGCACCTGTCAGACGAGAAGGGACTCATTAGGAAGGTGCTGCCAGCAGCGAGGCAGCCCCCCTGGCATCCCAGCACTGACCTTTTCCACACTCTCAGCACAGCTAAAGGGCAATCAGCCCATGCATTATTTACTGCTTCATCAACAGCAGCTCCCAGATTAGGACCCCGTGCTCCAAAACACAGCAAAATCCGTTTTATGAACAGTTTTTTTTTCCTGCAGAGAAGGATTCAGCAATGCCACACGGGAACGAGGGGTGTAGCTGAGGTTAAAATGCATTACTCAGGCTGGCCCCTCTGCAGTGGCATGAGGAGAGCTGGGAGGTGCCAGCAGCACACCTGGCTGTGAGGAGAAGCTCCCGCCTGCCCAGGTGCACGTTTCCATCTCCTCGTGAGTGCAAACCCCGCTGCCAGCCAGCAGAACTCCATGGCCCAGCCAGCCTGCTCACACAGCACCTGCCACAGCAAACCCAGCAGCAGGGAGGGTCCCCCAAAACTGGGAAGCACCAGGGCACGGTGGGTACCCCAGCAGTGCCCTCCTGCTCGGGAAGCTCGGCTTCCGGAGGCGCATTCCCGCATTCCCACGGCTCCCGGGCTGAGCCCATCTGGCCTCGCCCAGGGAATGATGCAAGGAGCTTGGCTGGGCTCACTGCGAGAAAACGAGCTGGAGGTGTGAGGAGGGGAGGGAGACGCCAGCGAGGCTGACCTGATTTTGAAGGTTGGCTGCCATCTGATTTATGAAGATATTCCCTCCCGTTTTCCAGGCTGGGAGAGGGGGAACGGAGCTCTGACGTCAGCGCCTGTTTAGCACCGAGCCATATTTCAGGGCTCTGCAGCGGGGCCGGATGCGTTTGTCCCACGGCGGGGACGTGACGGGGCTCAGCCCACGGGCGCTGCTCCTGCCACCGCCGCGTCACCCCAGCAGTGCCACCGCCGTGGTGACGTCCGTGGGGAGAGTGAATCAGGCACCCGGCCTGCTGCTGCTGCTGCTGCTGCGTCAGGGCCTGGCTTTAGCACCAGCCAGCTCCCAGTCTGCTCAGCCAAACCCCAGCGGGAGCCAGCCCCATGCCCAGGTGCCACGTCCCGCTCCTCGCCACGGCCGAGCGCGTTTGGGCTGGCACGGGGAAGGAAGGAGTGGTGAAAATGCAACATTTCCTCTGGCAAATCCTGCCGTGGGGGGCTGGGACTTACCTCGAGTGGCAGAGCGAGGGCACGGCAGGACACCCGTGCCAACCGGGGCTTGCGGGCTCCGTGCCATCACCCGTGCAGGGCAAATGCCAGCCGTGGGACCTCCAGCTTGGAAAAACCATCAAAATGCCCCTTGCTCATGCAGGATGACACCAAAACTATCACTGGGATCCATTAAAAATGTATGGGGGGCCTGTATGGCAAAGGCCAACAGCCTTTGGTGTGTTCTGTACAACTGCTGCGGGGCACCAGAGTGCTCCTCAGCAAAGGTGAAGCTATTTTTGGACTCTGAGCCTCAGAGATAAACCCTCCTGACCCCCCCAGGACCAGCTCAGGGAACTGTGAGGAGCAGGGAAGAGCAGAGCAAGGCAGGTTTGGAGGAGAAAAGAGCAAACCTGAGCTCAGCCCCAGCCTGGTCAGCTCCCATTAAGCTGTGCCTCCCCCGGGGAATGTGAGCTCTCAGTGGGTGTTAATTCACCCGGGCTGGATGTGGAGGAGTTTGAAGACCTCTCTGTGCCCTGAGGCAGGAGAAGGGAAGCCTCAGACAAGCTACTTTCATTCCAGTTATCCAGCCTGTCCTTTGAGTTGAGCTGGATCTACTCAGCAGGATTGTTCCAAGGAGCAGAGACAGGGATGACTTGTAGGGCTCATACAAAATTAATCTCATTTATTCCACCAGCGCCCAACCCCAGCTGCAAATAATCCGAAAAGAGCATTTCTCTAATGACAGACCAATATCTGAGCCTGCTGGGTAAGATTTTTGGGGGCTCCTTATGTTTTTTCTTAGGTGGTGGGAAGGGAGAGAGACTCTGCTCTCAGAGCATCTCGCTCAAGCTGCCCTCAAACACCTCTGAAATGTTTCTGCTCCTCCCTGAGGCAGAAGAAAATAACCTCCTCACGTGCCTCTACACAGAGATGCCTAAAATTAGCTGCTCTGCTATTCTGGGGTGGATTTTACAAGCCCAGAGTGGGTATTTGCAGCCCGTGTTGTTTTCCATCAGGCAAGATCCGGGCCAGATTTGTAGGGAACGAGTTTCCCTCTCTCCCAATCCTGACAGTCCCGTGTGCTCCAGGAGCTGAGGAGCTGCTCGTTGTCCCTCATTAGCATATTATGCCCTTGATCCAGCAAAGTGCTTTGGCACATGATTAGGTTTCAATGAGCCTGCTGGAGCTCAGGCTGAGGCGTGCACAGAAGTGCTCTAATGAACTCGGGCCCAAGGATGCTGCCTCTTAAATTCCCTCAGCTCCATCCATCAGCTGCAGTCCTCAAACATCGCCTGAAATGCTTTTTGCCTCCTCTCTCAGCCTGAAACCTCATTTTCACCAAGATAATGTGAGGCAGATACCTGCGGCTGTCTGGGGGAAAAGAGTTATTTTTAGCAGTTGAAATAGGAAATTAATACAAATGAAGCTTCCAGTGCTGCTCGTGTCATCCTGTCTGACAAGGAGCTGTTTCAGAATTAAACCAGAGTAACAGAGAGGCAATACTGGCCTGATGACCTCAGGGAGGTTTGTAAGGTTAAATCCACGGCTTAAACCCTGCTCAAGCTTCCCTGTGGATCAGCCTTTCCTGCCAGCTCCAAAAGGGCTGTTCTGAGCCCAGCTTTGGGGCTTCAGCTGGGATGAACCTTTAGCCTTGGGGAGCTGCACAAACAGGTGGAGCAACCTTGAGGGAGGAATCTTGAGGGAGATTTTCAAAGTCTAGGGAAAAATCAGCAGAGAAATGGGCTCAGCTGATGGTCCAGGATATGAAAAGTTCATCTTATAAGGTCTGTAGGAGGCAGGATGATGGCTCAGATGTCACTGTCCCCCCCTGTACACACCTGGGAGTGACTACCAGAGGAACAAAAAGAACTGTTAAACCTGGGAATCAGCGCTGGCAAAGAGGAAGAAGGACTGGCAGGAAACCAGGAATGGTTTCACCACCAGAGGAGGAAGTCCTGCCCGCTGAGAGGGCCAGAATAAATAAATAAATAAATAAATAAATAAATAAATAAATAAATAAATAAATAAATAAATAAATAACCATTTGGAGCTCAAACATAATCTGTTGATGAGCAGCACTGAGGTGATGTCTGGGTTTGGGCGCAGTCCAAGGCCTGGGCTCAGCACCTGACACACGTCAGGCTGGAAGGACTCCGTGTGCTCCAGCCAAGGATGAGCTCAGGCACCTCGAGTGTCAAACCACGGGCTGAACACTCTGTGCAGCGTGAGCAGCCCTGGCTGCCCTCCCCTCCCCTCTTTCACCTGCCAGGATGCCCAGGACTCGTTCCCAGCCACAGGAACTGCGGTTCCTACACAGATCCTCATCCCGTGAACTGAGCACGGAGGGATGGCAGCTCTGAACCTCAGAATTCCAGAAGATTCTGCACGGAGATTCCCCCTGAGGATGCTGTAATTGCTTTGTGTGTGCACACAAATGCAGCTGANCTCTACACAGAGATGCCTAAAATTAGCTGCTCTGCTATTCTGGGGTGGATTTTACAAGCCCAGAGTGGGTATTTGCAGCCCGTGTTGTTTTCCATCAGGCAAGATCCGGGCCAGATTTGTAGAGAATGAGTCTCCCTCTCTCCCAATCCTGACAGCCCCGTGTGCTCCAGGAGCTGAGGAGCTGCTCGTTGTCCCTCATTAGCATATTATGCCCTTGATCCAGCAAAGTGCTTTGGCACATGATTAGGTTTCAATGAGCCTGCTGGAGCTCAGGCTGAGGCGTGCACAGAAGTGCTCTAATGAACTCGGGCCCAAGGATGCTGCCTCTTAAATTCCCTCAGCTCCATCCATCAGCTGCAGTCCTCAAACATCGCCTGAAATGCTTTTTGCCTCCTCTCTCAGCCTGAAACCTCATTTTCACCAAGATAATGTGAGGCAGATACCTGCGGCTGTCTGGGGGAAAAGAGTTATTTTTAGCAGTTGAAATAGGAAATTAATACAAATGAAGCTTCCAGTGCTGCTCGTGTCATCCTGTCTGACAAGGAGCTGTTTCAGAATTAAACCAGAGTAACAGAGAGGCAATACTGGCCTGATGACCTCAGGGAGGTTTGTAAGGTTAAATCCACGGCTTAAACCCTGCTCAAGCTTCCCTGTGGATCAGCCTTTCCTGCCAGCTCCAAAAGGGCTGTTCTGAGCCCAGCTTTGGGGCTTCAGCTGGGATGAACCTTTAGCCTTGGGGAGCTGCACAAACAGGTGGAGCAACCTTGAGGGAGGAATCTTGAGGGAGATTTTCAAGGTCTAGGGAAAAATCAGCAGAGAAATGGGCTCAGCTGATGGTCCAGGATATGAAAAGTTCATCTTTTAAGGTCTGTAGGAGGCAGGATGATGGCTCAGATGTCACTGTCCCCCCCTGTACACACCTGGGAGTGACTACCAGAGGAACAAAAAGAACTGTTAAACCTGGGAATCAGCGCTGGCAAAGAGGAAGAAGGACTGGCAGGAAACCAGGAATGGTTTCACCACCAGAGGAGGAAGTCCTGCCCGCTGAGAGGGCCAGAATAAATAAATAAATAAATAAATAAATAAATAAATAAATAAATAAATAAATAAATAAATAAATAAATAAATAAATAAATATCCATTTGGAGCTCAAACATAATCTGTTGATGAGCAGCACTGAGGTGATGTCTGGGTTTGGGCGCAGTCCAAGGCCTGGGCTCAGCACCTGACACACGTCAGGCTGGAAGGACTCCGTGTGCTCCAGCCAAGGATGAGCTCAGGCACCTCGAGTGTCAAACCACGGGCTGAACACTCTGTGCAGCGTGAGCAGCCCTGGCTGCCCTCCCCTCCCCTCTTTCACCTGCCAGGATGCCCAGGACTCGTTCCCAGCCACAGGAACTGCGGTTCCTACACAGATCCTCATCCCGTGAACTGAGCACGGAGGGATGGCAGCTCTGAACCTCAGAATTCCAGAAGATTCTGCACGGAGATTCCCCCTGAGGATGCTGTAATTGCTTTGTGTGTGCACACAAATGCAGCTGATTCCTTGCAACACCTCAGCATTTCCACAGGTGACTTCCAGGTCTGCTCCTTGGAAAATCCAAGCACAATTAACTCCTCGACACATCGTGCTGCTTCCTCTGCTGCCAGGGAGGAGCCAGGAGCTGCAATTTTCCTCCGTCACAAAGCTAGGGTTAGAATGTCAGCTGAGGGAAGGAGTTTCCAGGATTGAAATCCTTCCTGGGAAGCTGGAAGCTCTGCTCTGCAGCTGGTTTTCCCTACAGGGATTATCAGTTCAGCCTCCATCAAGATCAGCTGTCTGGCACTAAGAGCTCATTCCTTGTTTTGGGGTTTTTCATATAGGTTAGCGTGGGAGTGCGATGCAGACAGATTAGCAGGCAGGTAACATACCCCAGAACACATGCCCAGAAACCCTGCTCCTCCCTCACTCCTTATCCATTGGCAGCCAGAGAGCTGCATTAAAAAAAACCCCACCGAGCACTTCCACCCTCCCGATGTCACCCCAGGTCTCCCGTTCCCAACTCCTGCCCATCAGCAGAGGGCATTGGGTCAAATCCTGCCCCTTGGACACCCCTGTTCCGAAATCCTGCTGCCTCTCAGGGCGTTATTGCTGCGAGAAAGGAAAGCTGGAGTGGGATTATTTTTAGCAGCCTCTGACAACTCAAAGAATTGTTTTAGGGCTGAACGTTTCCTGGCTGTCTTTATTGTCCTCAGCACATGGGGAAATCAGCTAAGTGGAGGTTTAATATTGTTATGGGGAATTAAAACAGCAGCTTCCCCCAAAGCAGCAGGATGAAAATTCTTTTGTCATGCACGGCACAGGCCAATATAGCATTAGGGCATGGGGTTTAATTACATATCCAGCACAGGAGCCAGCTCATATTTGCAAGAGAAGAGCACAATTTCACATGAAACAGCATTTCCTCGCTGAAATCTATTGTCTGGAAAATTTCTTGTTATTTGGGATGTTTCCCTGATGAGGTTCTTTGATCTTTTTGGACAGCAGACTATTAAAAACTAATCAAGAGGATGTCAGCATTAGGGAGAAAACCACTAAGTGACATCTCTGTGCTACCTGATGGCAACAGCTTGCGGGGTTTTACTTGACCTTTTTAATACCATCCTGCCTAGCAAAGCTTGGCTTTGGGCTTTTAATTCTCCCTCCTCTCCTGTTGTTGAGGCTGCTTTGAAACTGCTTTTGCCAACGGAATGAAAAAAGGGGATATTTTTTATTTTTAAATTTTTTTTTAGAGATACAGTTCAATATTGGTGCTTTGATCTCAGCAGTTTCCCCCGACCTTAGGCCAGGCTTTCCTTTCAGAAAACACTGGAGAGATTTCTCCTCCTGCCTGCAGCTGATTATTCCCCACCACACGCACAGGGAAAAGCCATCCCGAGGGGTTTTCCCTGGAAACCAAGGCTCAGCTCAGGTTTTTACCCCACCAAACCAAACCACTTTTGCCAGAAGGGGCCAAGCATTACCTTTTCTAGGAGTTGTCTCAGCTGCTTTGTCCTGGCGTCACGCGAGCACATCGTCTGCTGAGGTGCCACCACTGTGCATATACAACGTCCCTCGCTGTCCTGGGCAGAGCTGTACACCTGCCAGCTTTCCTCTGGGTTGGTAGGCAACACCTAATTAACACAGGGAAAGATGGGTTAATTAAGCAGGGGAGGCCTGGCAGGGCTGTGGGAGGCGAAGGGGAACGAGAGAAGGGAGCAGGACGGACGTGGCAGAGAGCGGAGCTGTGCTGGAGGCTCCTCCGAGGGCCCAGCTGGCAAAATTCACTTGGAATGCAAAAATATGGATTGGGGACGAATCAAAGAAGGGGCTGGAAAGGAGAGCGAGAGCTGAAACACGAAGTGGGAAAGCATGGACACACGGAAAGCCACCCAGCAGCGAGAACTCCGGGTGCTGGACAGCGCTGAGCACCTCGGGGTGGGGACTCACGGCCCCGCCGTGGTGACAGAGCACCTGGAGTGTCCTTAACGCCGGGAGAGGGACGTGCCCGAGCCACCAGGGAGGGCACAGTGTCCTGCTGAGGGCCGAGCACTGCTGTCTGCTCGGCAGAGCCCTCCCGGATCTGGCAGCCGGAGATCAGCGGGCACCGCGAGCTCCGCTCCCCCCTTCTCGCTGCCAGACTGCCCCGGGGATGAGGAGCTTCCCCAGACAGCCGCCTCCCTCCATGCCAGGCAGGGAAAGCCCGGTGCCCTGTGCAGAATTCCAGCAGTCCTGAGGAACCAGCAGTGCCTGAGCTGCCAGGACGCGCCAGGAAAGGGAGCCCAGCCCCGAACACGGCGCGTTCCCAGCCCCTCGTGCTCTCCAAATCTCTCCAGTCTTAATTTTCCTTCATTTACAACCCATGATTTAATCCCAACCCAGCCCCGGAGCATTTTGAAGGTGCCACTGTGTCCCCAACCAGAGGGGAAATGTTCTTCGCACCTTTTCACTACCGAACAAATCACCCTGCAAATGCCCGCGGTGACACACATGCCCGGGCAGGTGCACAATTGGATTCCCTGGCCTAAAACAACCGGGAGGGGGAAAAAAATAATAATAAATGGATCTCATAAAGCCTGATAGCATGGCAAAAAAATAAATTCCCAGCTTCATTCACTGAGCAGCACAACCACTACGCGGAATACTCGGGGAACAGCGGAGCTGCAATAGCGGAGCTCCCTCAGAAGGCACGAGCGTGCAGCCCGCAGGAGGAAGCTGCCCGATTTTCCCTGCTCAGGGAAGACAGACAAACAGACAGGAATGGTTTTCCGGGCCATTCCCGAAGTGGGAAGCTCAGGCACAGTCCCAGCCCTCCAGCAGAGCAGGGACAGGGGACGCCCAGCCCCACCGCCACACGGCAACTTCGCGGCTGCGTCTCCATCGCACCGGGCACGGACTGGGGAGGGAGGGAGGGAGGCGGGGGAGCCTCCCGGGACTCGCACCCGCTGTCCCGGCGGCTTCCGCAGCGGCGACGAGGGAAACTTTGCATCCCTTCGGCTGCAGGGACGAGGCGCGGGGGAGCAGCCGGGTCGCCCCCAGCCATGAACGAGGAGGGATGGCTGAACCAGAGGAGAGGAGGGCAGAGGGAGAGATGCTCCCCACACCGCCACTCCATCTCCTGCCAGCAGCCCCCGTCCCCTCGCCGCCCCATCCCCGCTCCTGCAGCACCGCGGGGGACACTTTGCGGCGATCCTGCTCCTCCCCGGGGCGCTGCGGCTCCTGCAGGGACCGACCCCGCCGGCCACCGGGACACCTGGGCAAGGAGAGATGTGACAGCGCGGGGGACACCCAGGCGGGGAGGGACTGGGCGGCGGCGGGGAGCAGCCGCAGGGACGCTCCGGGATGCGGGGACGCTCCGGGCAGCCCTCCCCGCGCCCCGCCGCCCCCCGCACTTACTCCCGTGCTGCGGTCCAAGGTGCCGCCCGTGGCCGCCGTGAGTTTGGTGGTGTTGAGCCCCACGAGGGAGGGCAGCGTCTGCGACATCCAGTTGGTGATCATGGCCATGGTGCTGAGGACGACTCCAATCTTGAGTAAAGGCACAGACATGTCTGCGGGGGGGGCGGCAGGCACCCTTCATTCTGCACCGGCGCCGGGCTCCATGCCGCTGGGTTCGGGCTGCGCCAGCCGCCCGGCCGCCGCCGCCGCTCGCCGCCGGC
>VYXC01003291.1:505048-527587 GCA_013397175.1 Platysteira castanea
TAAATAAATAAATAAAATAATAGTAGTAGTAGTAGTAATAATAATAATAATCTCTGAGTAAATCCAGTGTTACCCCTCATCTTGCATACACACAGCAAAAGACCATCCCAGACCTTATAATGTGGAATTTTATTCCATGCCCTGGGCACATGGAATTGATCCCATCCCTGGCCAACCATTCCTCCCTCCCACCTGGAATTTTCCTCAATACCTCTCCTGAACTTTCCCTTTCTTCAAGGTTAAATAACCTGCCCAAGCTGCTTTGATCCCTGGCAGGGTTTTTATGGTGATTTATGAGGTTTTCAGTGTTTTTCTTAAACCCACAGCTTCACGGCTGGGCTGTTACCTGGGAATCACACGTTTCACTTCAAAAATAAAAAGCTTTTCATGTTGGCCTTTAGAGTGGAAAAACATGATCAGTGCCTCAGCTAATGGCTCCGAAACAAAGGAAGGGAGGAAAAAAAAAGAAAGGAATCCAGGAAGAATTTGCGAGGTTTGATTTTTTCACACGATTACAAGTTTTCCCTGTGCCTGATTCCGAGTACTCCCGAGAAGCACAGCAGTGCTCAGGGGTGGTGGGGGAGAAAGGGGAGCAGCACAGCCAATTCCAGCTACCTGAGCAGCAGCAGCAGATGGGAAAAGCAGGAGGAAATCTTGCAGGATGAGTCAAGGCTGGGTGTTGCACGAGGGAAAGCTGTTCTTCCCAAAAGCACGAAAACCTCACAAACACAGAGGTGCTGTCAGCAAGTCCCCGGGATCGTGGCAGCCTCACACCCAACTTCCCACGCACCACGAACCAGGGGGAAATGGGAGCCTGCAGAGCCAGGGAAGCATCGAGCCAGGGCTCTTTCCTGCTCTCCTGTTTTTTTGGGAAAGCAGGAGTGCTGCCACTGAGGGATGCAGCCCCCAGGAGTGCTGGGGATTGTGAGGAAACGCTGAAAATCCCCTGCTCTGACCTCCCCGTGAGCAGAGGGAAGCTCGTGCCCATCAGCACAGCTTTATGGGAGAGCTCCAGCATGTCTGGAGAAGGAATTAAATCATCCACGTCCCCTCAAAAAAAAAAAAAAACCCCGAATCAATCTCATTTACACGTCTCCCCCACGACTCCCAAAGTGCTGATGCTGGCAGAAAGTTCCTCAGATTTTCCCTTTTTTCTCATTTTCCTCACAGACTGATGTGGTTTAACTCGTGGCAGCTGGTGCTGGGTTTGGGGGAGGAAAAAAGCAAAGATTTGTGGGTGCTCTTCTCCTTGGAGGAGATAAACATTGGGAGCCCCAGGCAGGAACCCTTTGGAATGAGGCATTTTGGGATGAGAAGCATTTCTAAAATTTCCTCCTAATCACTCACAGGATTTTATCTACTTCCAGACTGAACCTGGCTCGTGGTCAGGAAATCTTTGGTCATAAATTGACGAGGTCTAAATGAACCAGAGCTGGCTGGGAAAGGGCTCTGGAGCCCAGTGTGGTTTTTCCCATTAAAATATCAGGTGGAAGAACAGCTGGAAGGGTCTGGCCTGGAACTGTAGAACTGGGCAGGAAGCATTTAAAGGCTTTGAAGTGCCAGAGAGCAGATTTAGATGGAATATTGGGAAGGAATCCTTCCCTGTGAGGGTGGGCAGGCCCTGGCACAGGGTGCCCAGAGCAGCTGTGGCTGCCCCTGGATCCCTGGAAGTGTCCAGGGCCAGGTTGGATGTTGCCCTGGTTTTTGCTAAAGCCTTCTGTTTTCAACCTTGGAGTCAGATTCTTTCACACAGTTTCATGTAAATAATGGCCAATGTTTACTTAATGGTATTTTCTGTTTTTCATTCCTTTTGTAATAAGGGAACTTTGATGAGCATCTTTCTTCTTCAGTGGGATTGAGGAGGAAGTGACATGCTCTCCAATCCCTTGTGGAGTTGGGAATTGAATAAGAATGTGAGATATGTCAATAATAAAGTCATTCCCCTCCTTTCTGCTGAACCTGGCAGGTGTGAGAGCGTTTTTATTGTGTCTTCCCAGACACAGCTGGAGAGATCTGGGACAGTGGAAGGTGTCCCTGCCCATGGCAGGGGCTGGGATGAGATGAGTTTTAAATCCTTTCCAACCCCAACCACTCTGTGATTCCATGAAAGGGATGCTGGAGATAAACGAAGGACAAGTTTTATCAGCAAAACCACTTTTTAAAAGTGAGAATTAGAGGTGAAAGCTCCAGGCTGTGGGCACACCACCCTCCCACTTTAACCCCCAGCACCACAGCGGGAGGTTTACCCACCACTTCCCTTGGAGGGAACATTTACAAGCCACGAAATCAAAACAATGATGCAGGATCAGCTTTCCAGGCTTGGCTCAATGGAGAGGGAGGAGGAATCCTGCAAACCCTGAGCCATCCGTCCTCGCCTGCGCCTGGGAAGAATCTGCTCCTAATGAAGCTTGAACTGGAGCCAGGGAAGTTGTACAAATGTAAAGGAGAGGGGGAAAAAAAACCCCAAACACAACAAGAAAACCCCAGGCCTTGTGCTTTACGTCTGCATTAAACCTTGCCTGCTGAATGGATATTAAATATTACGGATAATTTCACACCCGTGGGTGATGAGAGGCAACAACACGGAGTGCAGCACCTGCTGTATTTCATGTTTAGGCCCAGGATGCTGGGAATCCAAGGAGAATAGGTTGGAAAAGAGAGCTGTGCACGTGTTAAACAGGAGAGAAGTCGTAGCAAACCCCTCAGTGGGCTGGCACAGCCTGCGGGACCCCTGTAAGGAGGGGGAGGAGGATCCTTTAGTAATTTATGAATGGGGACTTTATCCACGGAGCTTCACTGCTCTTTATCTGCCTGGATCTGGCAGCTCTGGGAGGGATTTGGAAGCAGCAAATCATCTCCTCCACTGCCTCCAAAACTGACCTAAATAAACCCCGAGGAATCAGCCCCTCCCTGGTCACTGCTTCCCTCCAGCTCTGCGCTCCTGCCACGATTTTACCTGCAGTTGTGGGAGCACCTGTCCCATTCCAGAGCAGCTTTCTGATGGAGATATCCCATTTTATCATTTTCCTTTCCCTCTCTTTCCTTTTCTCCTCTTTTCCTTTCCCTCTTTCTTTTCCCTCATCAGGAGAAAGGGAGGTACGAGGGGACAAAGGGCTGTTCACCCATTCCTGCACCCACAGCTGGTTCCTGCTGGATCCCTCTGCAACCCTTTCCCCATCACTCCAGGCAGTGCTGGCTGTGGGTTTCCAGGGGTTAACCAGGATTTCAGCCTGGTTTTTCCCTGCTGCTCACCCTCTGAGAGCCGAGCCAGCGGGTGACAAGCAGCAAGTGCCTCCTGTCCCTCGGAGCTGTGGCAGTGCCCGGCACCAGTGCAGCTCAGCAGGGAGGATTGAAGGGCTGGACTGGCTCAGGTTGCTCCTGGAGCTTTGTCAGACACCGCTGGAATCAGTGAGAGCTTTGCCAGGAGCTTTGTTTGATTCCCAGGGGGTTTTGTAAGAGCTGGCCTCACTCCTGTCAGTGCCTGGTCCCACACTTGGGGGGTCCCTGGTGGCCTCAGGAGGAGTTCCCTGCGCTGGCACCTGGAAGCTGAGCAGGACACGGGGCCACGGAGCACCAGGGTCTGCCTTGCCCCTGCTCTGGGGGGATTGTCCCCCCCAGCACCAGCCCCACATCTTCTCTCACCCATCTGCTCACCTGGTGAGGAGCGGAGCAGTGCAAAACCCTCTGTGACAAAGAGATTTTCCCCCAGAACCCCATAAAGGACTCGGAAAGGACGTTTATGGCTTCATAAAGCACTTTGCTAACGACTTGCTTCACCGCTGCTAAATCAACTGGAATCATTTCTCTCTGGAACTCGGAGCTCTCCTCGTTCGGCCCACGGGGAAAGGGGAAAAAGAATTAAAGAAAGGAGTGCTGACATTTGCAAAATACATCTCAACCCATATTAGGTGGTGTTAATTAAAATGACTTGCTGGGTAATGAGCTACCAAAAAAAAAAAAAAAGGAAAAGAGGGAATCAATGAGAGTCTGAGCTCAATTAAACCCAGTGAGCTCTGCAGGCAGGGACAGATAGGAATGGGGTCCCCTCTCGAGGCTGAACAGCCCCAAATCCCTCAGCCTTTCCTTGCCAGAGATGCTCCAGGCTCTAAATCACGTTTAGGCTCTGCTGGAGCTCCTCCAGGAGCTCGACACAACAGCTCCTTGCTGCCTGTGACACCCTGAGATTCAGCTCACACCTTTCTGGGGGTTGAACCGCTCCTGCCGCGGGTAAAGGAGCAGCCAGGCTGCCTCCACGAGGCACTGAGGGAAGGCAAATGCTCCTGCTGCTCCTTTTCCCCAGCATTTTCCCTCCATCCATCACTGCTGGGAGCAAATCCCAGTGCCAGGGAATGCAGAGAGCCCCTCACGTGCCCTGCCTCACCCCACTGCCCTCCCAGCCCACGCTGCAGGACCTGGCTCTGACTGATGCCAGCACCGAGGTCAGAGGATGCTCCAAGGACACAAAAAAGCATCACAAAACAAAGCAATGAGCACGAAACTCACTGTTTCACCCCCCCAAAACGAGCCTTTCAGGTGGGTAAATTGCAGAGCACGTTAACAACGGGGGGAGCACTTTATGGCCCAGCTGCAGGGATGCTGTGCCTGAAAACTGAATTACATAAACTGAGATGTAACCACCTCTCCAAAGCAGGGAATTTCTATGCTTTATTGTGAGACAGAGCTTGGCTGGGGATCTCGGAGCATTTCGCTCCAAAATTCGTGTAAACATCTGTCTTGGTTTAAGTGCTTCCTTAACACCAGGCTTTACTGAGCAGGAGCTTATTTCAGAAAATGCACTACAAGGTTTCCGCCTGCTAAAGCTCTTATTAAGTGTCAGAACAAAATGGGCAAAAACTCCCCGGGAAACGGAGCCTGGCTGACAGCAGTGGAGAAAAGTGGCCTTTATTCATCTCCTGAACAGGTACATTCAGCCAGGCAGCCATAAAAGCTCTGTGCTCCCCCCAGCCCAGCCCTGGAGGACAATACACAGAGATAGAGGGGAAGTTGAGTTTCACAGCCTGGCTACTGAATCCATACAGCTCATCATAAATAACAGAAATGGCCTTTTTTTCATGAATTCTCTCGAGACCTTTATCTGAGCTGCCAACCTGGGGAGCAGCAGGAGAGCTGGGGAAGGGGAGCTGCAGCTCCAGCTCAGCTGGGCTGAGCAGAGGCTCCCAAAAGTCATAAATTTGACTTAATTCCCTCTCAAATTAAGCTGGGCTTTGCAGCAATGCTGCAGAACCAGAAGTTTGTATTCCCAGCCTGTATTCACTCTGCTTCTAAACATTCCCCTTTCACCATTTTCACTGTGTTTCTAAACCCAAACCAGAAAATGCAGTTTTCTTCTCCTCTCCGGCCCTCACCGCCCTGTGTGTGTTCAGACCCACCACGGAGCCAAACGCAGCTTTCAAATCTTGAAATAAATAAGTTATTACTGCCCAAGGATCCAGAAGCCTCCCCCATTGCCTCCCCCTGTACACAAGAGGAGTCAGGGCAGAGCCCCAAGCAGCAGGAGGTTAAACAGGGAGAGGGAAGAGCATCTCCTGTTCCCTGTGCCCACGGGACAGAGCTCTCCTCCCTTCTTCCCTCATTCCCATTATCCTGCCATCAGCAACGAGGTGACCACAGCTGTGGTGACGATGGGAAAGTCCTGGAATGGGGCTTGATGAGAAGTTCTGCTGGTCACACAAAGGAGAGGAATCCTGCCTGTCACCAGCAGCAAAGCTGGCACGGGGTTCCCAGGATTTTGGCTCTGAGCCCTCGGGCTGCTCACCAGGCACACCTGGCATCAGGGCATGGAGTTCCTCCTGCTTGGTGGAGGCTCAAACAATTGGTGAGAGCTGTCAGGAAAGGTTGGGATGGAGGCCACAGTACCCACAAGCCTGAAGCTGAAGCTTCTATTTATTCCTGCAAAGCCCCTGCGAGTCAGGCAGACGGTCACATACGCACTTCAGATCTAATCCCTTCAATAATGGATTGTTTGAAGGGATGAGAGCTGCAGGAGGGCTCTGGGAAGGCAGCTCTGAGACGCCACGGCTGTGCTGCAGCTCCAGGGAAGCCAGGGCAGATCCTGGATCCAGATCCACGCCTGTGGAAAAGCAGGATCACGCCCAAGAGCACGTGTAGGGAGTTGTTATGAAAACCCCAACGCCTCCCTGCTGACAGAGATGGATCTCCCTGAATTTTCCCCAGCGAGCACCAGGCTTCACTCTGGGGAAGAGACAAATAGGGGAGAGGATGGGGAGTGATGGGGATGAGGTTTTGTAAAGCAAAGGGGATCGAGGTGTGTGGGGATGAAGGGTTTGCCAAAGCTGAGCCTCTCCCCGGGGCTGGAGCCTAGGCAGGGATGTGGCACCCTCTGGAACAGCTCTGAGCACCCAGAGAGCAGCAGCTTCACCCCTCACACCTCGGCAGGGCTGCCACCACCTCCCCCGGCTCTCACAGCCAGCAGAAATGTTCACATGCTCTCAAAGGGAGACAAACAAAGGGGAGGGGAGGCGATTCATCACCATCTAAACACGATTCTCTCGGAGTCTGTGGAAGTGCAAGGGGTAAAATAGGGGAGTGGGCACGCCTGGCTGCACCCGAGCTGCTTCCTTCCCTGCTTCCACCCTTCCTGGGGGTGCTTTTTAAATTATCTGCATGGAGGGGGCATTTTGGTAACGGGAAGAGAGATGGGAGCATAAACACAAATCCCTTTTCAGAATGAATCCTTAGAGAACCCAAAGCTTGGTGCACACCAGCACTGTCACAGCCAGGCTTGGAAGACTCCACATCCAGCACACAGACCCCACAGTTGTCTCTTCCTCACTGGTTTTCTTTTTTTTTTTTTGTCCAAAAAATGAACAAAATCCAGTTCTCAACCTCTCAAAAGAGCTGGGCACCAGTGTCAGGAGCAGCAGGGAGACTTTGGCACGCGGGGGTAAAGAACATCCTTTATTTCTAATAAATCTGGCAGGACTCCCTTTAGTAAAAAGCAAATAAGAAGCGCCTGTGTCATTTAAAAAAAAAAGGCTTAAGGAAATCTTCAACACAGATAGAAATGCCAGAAGAAGTGTTGCCTTCAGAAAACACTTCTCAGCATCTTTGTCAGAAGCCTGATTTCCCTCTTCCTTCATAAATTACCAAAAATAGGGGGACGCAGGAATAAATGATGAATGAAAGACCTTAATTAAACACTAAAAAAGAAAAAAAGAAAAGAGGGACTTGGGGCACTGTATTTCAATTCAGTCTCTGACAGGGCTTCACAAGCCTGAGGACAATATTTTATTCGCATTTGGTAATGCAAATGAAGTGCTGCACTGGCAACGTTCACCCCCTGCTCAAGAGGGAAGGTGGGAGAACGGAAAGCTTTGGAAAAACCACCTCTGAGGGGCCTTTTTGGAGAAAAATTCCATACTAAGCAGCTTGCTTGAGCTCCCAAAGCTGTGGGAGCTGCGAGTGTCCTCCCCAGCCCGCTCAGTTGGGTGGGGTTTTCATGGAAGCTGAAAATCAGGGAAATTCAGTCACCCCAGGAAAAAAGGGTCCCATGGACCAAAACTAGAGGGGAAATATCAGGGAAAGGAGCGTTTTTATCCTCATCTTTGCACCTCAGAAGATGAACCTTCCTTTTTGGGTGGGTTTAACCAGGAATTGGGTTCATGAGGCCCTGAGCACCACAGGGGCCTGATGTCCATCATCAGGCTGGGCAGGGTGCAGATGAAATGTGGTGTTGGTGACCCTCTTCTGTTTGGAGGAAACATTTAGAGCTGAAAAACTAATTAAAGTGATAAAAAATATCTTTCCAAACACTTTCAGAGCCTTAATATATTCTACCCAAAACACCAGGCCTTTAACACCTGTGTGGGCCTGACTGGAGTAGTTGCTCCTGCCAAAAAACAAAGGGATCAGCCACAGCTTTTGGATTATTGCTATTAAAACCTCAGCCCAAGGAGGCTGCAAAGGTGCCTCCCAAAGCAGCATTTCATCATTTTGGGTCAGCAAGCACAGGGAGAGTCCTGAAAAAACCACATTCTCTGAGAGCTTTTCCTTCTTTTCCTTTCTCTCCCAACTCCTTCCAGCTCTAATAAACAAAGTTAATAGACAGCTCCAGCCCGAGATTTACTGCATTTAAGGCTGACAGCAGAGCTGGAGCCCTTCAGAGCTGATTTGTATTCAGCCCCGGCCGTGGGCTCGGGGAGCGGAGCTGAAATTCCCCGATCCACAGGGCAAGGCCTGAAAGGCTCCAGGCCCAGTGTCGATTGGAACTCATTCATAAGTTTTTAAATAAGATTCTCAAGCTCTCCTTTCAGCTTAGGGGAGGATTTATGGGCTTAGAGAGGAGAGGTTCTCATTACATTTTATCAGAAATCCCAGCAGGAGGGGAATAACTCTTCGGGAGACAAATGGCAGTGCCGGGGCAGTGGCAGGTCCTCAGTTTCCTGCAGCTGGATGTGCTCCTGCTCCCGAGCCCCCATCACAACCTGGACAAGCCTCCTCTTTCCCTGACCAGCCTGGGAGCTGGGGAAAGGGTGGAGAGGCTGGATGTTCATTCACAACCCAGTTTGGAGTGTTCTCCTTTGCCTAATGTATTTTGATTCAGGCAATCCAAGGCACCCAGAAGAATTTCCAAGCCTTTTCCTTCAGCAGGAAGCAGAGCCTTTCTCCCACAAAATCCCAGAAGCTCCCTGATTTTGGGGCGTTTCACAGAGCAATCAATGTCAAAAAGCTTTTGCAGGATAATTCAGGTTTATTGATGCAGAGCCCAAGGTCCCACTGAAGGGAGGGCGGGGAGCCCTTGCATCCCAGCCGGAATCCATCCGGGATCATTCCCTGGACACTGGGCAGCCTCTTCCCCGGGGCTGCTGGCAGGGCAGAGCTCCTGGAGTGCTCTGGCAGCCAGACTGACAGCTCCCAGCTCCAGCATCAATATTAATCGGCTCATTAACAGAGCCTCGAGGAGCCAGGCCCAGGGAGAGGGGGAGGGAAAAACGGATGGAATCAGCAAACCAATCTATCCTGGAGATTTTTAGGCTTTTGACTATGGATTTCTTTCTTCCACCCTGACTCAGCCGGAGCAGGGAGGGGGGTGAGGCCTGTGCAGTTCAACAAATCAATTGATGAATTTTCTCCCTGACATTCAGGGTCTGAGTCCTGGGCTAATCGTAAAAAGGCACTGCCAGAGGATTTTAATAAATCCCTTTAATTAAGTGATATGTTTTAGAATTAAATTATGATGAAAACCATAAATCCTTTCCCCACAAATGGAGTTCAGTGTGCGCAGAAGGAAAAGGGCATTCCTCTTGTATCCTGCTGGTTTTTCCACCCCTTAATACAACAGGATTCAAACAGTTCATTACCAAACAATACAGGAAGCTGGGCCATTTATCACCCTGCAATCCAGGCTTTTAAATTAGTGGGATTTAACCTTGCACTAACTAATCCTGTACCGGCAGAATGGTTTAAATGGTTTTTTCCCTTCCCACCTGGAGCTTTGCTCCGAGGAAATTCCCCACAGCTGAGGCTGGGGCAGCACCTTGGAATGCAGGTGGGACCTCTCCATGGGAAGCCTCAGCAGTGTCCCCTCTCCAAATTCAGGAAGAAAAATCCTCAGTTCATTCACCCTGACCAGACCCAAAGGTGGAGAGGAGCTCCTCGCTCCAAACCGGGGGCTTGAGGACAAGGAGTGAAATGGGAATTCCGGAGTGAAAAAGGTGTTTCTGTGCTGCTCCCACCACCCTCCCTGTGCCTCCCTGCTCCTCAATTCCTGCTTCATCCCGGACACTGACCACGAAGGGAAACCTCGAGCCGGGGCAGCCAGGAGCAGGAATTGCATGAGAACAACTTGGGGGAAAAAAAAAACCCCAAACCCCACACACAGAGCCCTGGCACGGAGCTTTCCCTGCTCCAGGGGCCGCTTTATCCATCCCTGCCTCCATCCTCAGTGCGGCACAGAAAGTCAATAGCGACGGGAGGGAAACTGAACGACGGGAGCCATCGCTCCCCCAGACGCTGCCTTGTCACAGCCGAGGCAAACAGAGGCTCTTTGTTCACACATTTACCTTTCCCCAGCACCGTGAGAGCCGCACAAAGAGAAGGGCTCGTTTTCCTCTCCCTGCTCCGCTGGGACAGCGCAGGGTCCCCGGCTGCTGCCGCGCCCTGCTCCGCACGGCTGGGGCTGATTTCAGGAAGAAAAGGAAACAAATCCCGCATTAAAATCGCTGCTGAAAGTTGCAAACAAGGTGAGAAAAAACACCACGCAGATAAAATAATGCAGTGCTGAGAAAACAGAGGCTCAGAAGAGCAACTTTCTCAGCGTTAACTCCTCTGTTGCTATAGAAGGAGCAGGGCTCTGCTGCTATTTCTGGGCTCCACCAGGACCAAGAGCAGCCCTTGCCTCACTCCCTGCTTCCACTGGTAGAAATGTTGCTCCATCACCGAGCAATTTACCCCCAAACCAAGCAGGGTTAGAGCCACTTCAGTTTTCTCATGAATCTTCTTTAAACAGCAAGTGCTCCAGGGTCTATAAATTCAAAGGAATTGTTCATGTCCCTTAAAAAAAATCCCAACCCTCTTATCCTAATTATTTTTTTAAACAACCTAAACCTGACTCAGCCTTTTATTTTATTTTTTTCTCCATTTTCCAAATGCTACCAGCACTAAACCTGCTGGCTTGCCTGCACCTGACTCCCTGAGCCTTCTCAGCTTGCACAGGGACACAAAACCAGCAGCTGCTGGGTTTTTATGGGGAAAAAGCAATGAGAAGCCTCACCTGAAGAAAGCCTGGTTTACTGCCAGGTGTTTCTGAATCAATCCTCTCAAATTTGGGGAATAATGCAAATTTGAATTCTTTACAAATGGATTTTCTGGGCCTTTCCCTTTGTTTTGTCACAGCGTCCCCTCTTCCAGAGCAGGGGTATTTTGCACAGGGACACTCCCCATGTACATCTGTCACCTCTTTATTGCCAGCAGCCCCTTGATCCCAGACTTCTGCCTCTGGCAACGTGAAAAAAACCTACAGGAATCACAAGGTGAGACCAAGAGCAAGAGGAGCTGCAGTTTTCCTGCTCCTCTGTGAAACCAAAGGTCACAAATTTCCCAGTTAAAGCTCTCTTGACTGATGAAACACAACTTATTGCTGGTAAAACACCCTTGTTTTCAATATTTAATATACAAGATACCTCTCAGAGAGGCAGAGATCGGGCGGAGGGGAAGGTGCAATTATTGTTTCATTAAAGATTGATTACATGTGCAGCCAGTCATTTGAATAATGGCCCTGCTGACACCTGAAATGGAATGATAAATGAGGCTGGGGCCACCGGACACACAGGTTGGCTCTGGAACGCCAGGGAGAACCGGCAGCATCTCTGCAGCCCGAAAGGTCAGCTGAAATATTAACGAGCTGAAGATCAAGTAACTGTGAATAAGGTCAAACAGAGTGTTATGGTGACAGGAGAGGAATTAATTGAGTGATAATTGTCCTGCGTTTATGCAATCGTTTTTATTTCATGGGTTTTTTTGTTGGGAGAGGAAGGCAAAGGAACGGAAATTCAGGGGATTTGAAGCAGCCACGGCAGAAGGGTTTCTCTGCTCGGAGGTGCCCATTCTAAGTGACAGGAGCCATCTGGGAAAGGGAGTTGCCACCAGAGTGGTGTCATCTGCTCCCGGGAAAAGTGCCATGAGATATCCGGGAGGGACAGGAGCCGCCTCTTTGTGATCAGCTGAGCTGTGCTGTGTCACCTCCTGTCCCACGGGCAGGTGCTGGACCTGAGGTGGCTTTTCCGAGGCTGAATCCTGGCAAAGGCTGGGGACAGCAGCCCCTGACTCCAGAGCTCGATGGAATCCCCCCCCGGCAGGAATTCCGAGCCTGGAATGAGGAGGTGGGGTGCTCCTTGTCCCCATTCACCCACAAGATGCTGAGCGAGGCAGATCCAACCTCCCCAGCCCTGGGGCTCTGCAGGAGGAGAAGCAGCCCTGGATTTCCGTCCTGGATGAGAGTGAGCCCTGAATTTTCTTCCATGAGGAGAAGGAGCCCTGGATTTTCTTCTCGGAGGAGAAGGAGCCCTGGATTTTCTTCTCGGAGGAGAAGGAGCCCTGGATTTTCTTCTCGGAGGAGAAGGAGCCCTGGATTTCCTTCCTTGGCATCCCCTGCCCACCCCATCCCTGCAGCTCCCAGCAGGGACACAGGGAAGGGAGGCAGAGAGAGGGGACAGGTTTGGGACAGAAAGCAGCTCCCGGTTCAGCTCAGGGCCTGGGCAGGTGAGGGATGCTCAGGTGTGTGCCAAGGGCTCGTGTGGCACCCAGGGCAGGGACAGCAGTGCCTGAGCCCCCAAACACCCCGTGGGTGCTGCCCGTGCTCGGGATAAAAGCACAACACCCCGGCGGCTGCAGCATCCCGGGGTTGCTGTGCGCAGCAGGGGGGAAATATTCCCCCTTTTCCCACAACAAAGTGAGGAGCAGCCCGACTCCAAGGTCATCCCACAGCCAGGAGTTCGCCAGGCAGGAGTTGCAGTCAGAAGGAACAAACACACGCTGGAAGTAAATGCCTTAATTATATTAATGATCGGTTTTGGCCTCGGCTGCGGCGCTAAGGAGACCCTCTTCTATCAAAGTCAATTAAAGGGTTGCTACTCTCCTGAAGCCCGGCAATAAAACAAGAGCTGTACATATCCATTAAGCTGCAGTACACATCCATTAAACCGGCTTTTGCTGCTGCAGTTCATTTGCTGCCAGGTTTGGACTCGATTCTGCTCTCGTTCCTGCGGGTTTTACCCTGGCTTAACAGCAGAGACTTGGCAGAGCGAGCCCAGCTGATTTACTCCAGCCCCGTGCAGGTCCAGACGTGGTGACAAAGGGGATGAGACAGATACTCCCGTCTCCAAGACCTGCAAATAATCGTTGTGCATCAATAAACCCCGGAGATTAACGGCGTGCTGAGCAGCCCGGGTTATTCTGAACACACACACACGCAAATCTATCTGCGACTCCTGCAGAGGATTTCTCCTGGAGATGGGAAAGCTTCCTCCCTCGGAAAGTTTGGGAGGAAGAGGAGTGCTGTCTGCAGCTCCTGCTGTGCCCCTGGATCCTGGGAAACGGGGATGGAGGTGATGGTGAGGGTGACAATGAGCTGGGCCAGCTGCACTCTGTTAATTTCCCTCTGGAAAACCAGCTCCATTCCCAAATCACAGCAAATCCCGAGCAAACCCTCAGCTGCACTCAGTTACTGAACTAAATCACTTAAAAAAAGGTTTTTTCCTCCTTTTATGAAACTTGGCTGGGAATTCCTTGTGCCAAGGGGAGCAAGTGTGAGACTGAGTTTCTGCTCAGTGTTTCATCAGGCACCAGGAGCTCCCCTGGATCTCACTCTGCTCTCAGCCAACCCTTCAAAGATCGACCTTCACAAAGGCATTTCGAGCTTCCCTGCTGTACTGAGACTAAAATCCAGCCTCACTTCCATCCCCGCAGAGCTCCAGCAGCGCCCTGGGAAGAGAAAAATCTCAGTTCTCTCCCGGGGGCTCAGGTTTCTCCCCTCAGACAGTGCCAGGGAAGATGCTGCAGTGGCAGCCACAGCTCAGGCACCAGCCAGGGACGTGGCACCATCCAGCAAATTCAACTTTTCATGATTAGTGTCGGTATTTCAAAGAGCTCTTGGGGAATGTGCTCGAGCAGTGCAAGACAAGGTGTTGAAATCATCAGCACTTTAAAGGTGCCTTTGCTTTCCTCAAGTTTCCTTCAGAAGAAGTCTCACGGCAGTTTTCTTAAAAGGAGCTGGAGATAACAGGGAAGTGGTAAAAAGGGAGGAGAGGGAATGGAGAAATCAATGTTTGCCTGTGGGCAGAGCACAGGGGATGGCAGAGGAGCAGGGGGACGCTTTCTGCAGCTCACTGGGATGTCCCAGTGGTTTTCACGCCAAGCTGAGCAAACGAGGGAGATTCCCAGCCCAGCAGGCCCCAAAACCTCTGTCCCTCTGTCCCCTTGTCCCATCAAACATGAGGAAGATTCCCACCTCAGCAGACCCCAAAACCTCCGTCCCCTTGTCCCATCAAACATGAGGAAGATTCCCAGCCCAGCAGACCCCAAAAAACCTCTGTCCCTTTGTCCCATCAAACATGAGGGAGATTCCCACCTCAGCAGACCCCAAAAAACCTCTGTCCCTTTGTCCCATCAATCATGAGGGAGATTCCCAGCCCAGCAGACTCCAAAACCTCCGCCCCCTTGTCCCATCAAACATGAGGAAGATTCCCACCTCAGCAGACCCCACAACCTCTGTCCCCTTGTCCCCTTGNGGAGATTCCCACCTCAGCAGACCCCAAAATCTCTATCCCTTTGTCCCCTTGTCCCATCAATCATGAGGGAGATTCCCAGCCCAGCAGACCCCACAACCTCTGTCCCCTTGTCCCCTTGTCCCCCTGCCCACCCCCAGCTCCCTGTGCCTCACTCCGAGGATGCCCAGGAAGGGATGCCCGGGTGGAATCTCCTCTCCTCACTCCTGCAGGATGTGTTTGGGGTTGTGGCTCTCACTTTGCCTTTCGCACAGCTGGGAGCACGGAGCTGGAATGTCACAGCCCTGGGGACGAGCAGAGCTGGAATGTCACAGCCCTGGGGACGAGCAGGGCTGGAATGAATCTGAGGAAAAGGGAGAGAAAAGGGCAGCACAGCCTTGGCTGGCAGCGTGGCCCTGCAGAAGGACCCTGGCACTAATTAGAACTCCGGGCTCCACAGCCAGGAATGCAAATCCTTACATCTGCCCTGGCCTTCATTATCCACCTCGGAGAGCTTCTTCAGGAAAGGGAGAGACAACTCATATCCAGCCTAATTGGCTTAATTTCTCTAACTGCCTTCTCCCCTGAGATCTATTTCTAAAACAATTTCCACTCTTCTTTCAATATCCTCGTCTTATCTCCTTACCATCATCTCATTCATTCCAATTTGGAAAGAGGCCCCATGAAAGAACAAAAAGCCCCCGAGTTTCTTTTGTTGTATGCAGCACATGATGTGAATTTCCCAACAGTGAAATTTTAGGGTCTCCTCCTAATCAATCCTTGATTTCTTTCATTCTTGATGAGGAATTAAAATGATATTTTTGAGGCAGAAGATGAATAACAGCAGCAGCAGCTCCCTCATGTTTGTGGTGGAGTCTTCTCGATTTTAAACTTGAGCCAGGCTATTTTTGTAAATCAAAAGTTCAGCTTCAAAGAGGAAAAATTTCACTCACACACAGGAGGGCTGAGCCACCTCTCCCAGCTCTCTCCCACTCTCCAAAACCTCCAGAAAAAGTCCCAAACCCATGGACTTTACAAAGGCTTCTGTGTCGTTTTCCTTCTCAGTGTGGCCGTTAATAATTAAAGAGAAAAGAAGGGAAAAGAAGAGAGGTGAGAGCTGTGAGATTTACTGCCCCAGTAAAGGCTCTGTACCCAGAGATTTACGGAGCCGCAGCTCTGCCGGCTCCGGGAGAGAAATGAGTGCCCCTGGTTGATTCATGAACACCCACCTGGCATTTCAGGACTCCTGGAGCAGCAAACTCTCGGGTTGGTGACTCTGGCAGTGCCCAGCCCCGGGCTCGGGCGCTTTGTTTGCATTTATTTACCTTTTATTCACCTTCCTAAAATCCCACTGCCAGCAAGGCTGAGCAAGGACGCTCCAGGGCCACGGGCACAGGGGTGGGGGTGAAGCTGCAGATTCCTGATCGTGGCTTTGGGGTGGATTTCATGGCATGAAAGCCATCAAAGCCAAGCCTTTATTTTGGCTGTTTCAGCTTCCCAGGGCGAATCCATGGATGCAGATCCTGACCCCAGCTCTGAGCTGGGGAGCTGGTGGATGATACCAGAGAGAAGATGCTCCAGGTGCCTAAATCCCTTTTAAAATGCACTCAGTTTTTCTCTCTTCATTTATTTGAAGGAAAACCAACCAGTTTCAGGTGTGCCCTTAACCTGGAGCCCCTCAGTTCAGCAGCTTCTCCAAGCTTTTGGTCCCACCTGTCTGAGGAGACAGCAAAGAGCCCCCAGCACGTGATGCCTGTGCCCAGAAGGATTCCCTTTTTTAATCAATCCCACGATGTCTGTGCAGCCTTTCTGTACAGGAGGCCACATCAGGGAGTGTCCCCCTGGTAAATGATAGTGGAGGGAGAGAATAATTCAGTGTGCAAGGCACAGGAACTGGGAATGCTTCCAGGGAAGGACTGGAAAGCAAAGGGGAGTGGATGGAGATGAACAGGGAGGGGAACAGGCTGCAAGGAAGGTGGAGAGGGACTTTTGGCATGGAGTGATAGGACAAGGGGGAGAGGCTTTAAACTGGAAGATGGGAGATTTACACTGGGCATGAGGGATAAATCCTTCCCTGGGAGGGTGGGCAGGCCCTGGCACAGGGTGCCCAGAGCAGCTGTGGCTGCCCCTGGATCCCTGGAAGTGCCCAAGACCAGGCTGGACAGGACTTGGAGCCACTTGGGACAGTGGAAGGTGTCCTTGCCCATGGCGGGAGGTGGGATGGGATGAGCTTTAAGATCCCCAACCCCAACCATTCTGGGATTCTTCCTGGAAGTGTCCAAGGCCACGCTTGATGGTGAGGAGGAGACAGGGGGGACGTGAAAGGAAAGGATGGCATAAAAACCCCAAATTTCTTTTCCCCTCTGTGCTGATGGCCAGGACCCCCATTCCCTGGAAATACACCCTTCCCTGGAGCTGGAGCCACCACAAATTCCAGCCTGTGAGAAGCCTTTGGAACATCCATCTTTCCAGGCTGATGATTTCATTTGCAAACCAGTCCCAGCAAACCTGGGGCTGGGCGTGAGGCTGAGCACTGCAGTGCTCTCTCCTCCGGCTTCTTTTCCCTTTTCCCCCTCGTTCCTGAAAGCCAGAGCACTATTTCTCAGTGCTGGAATATATTTAGCCAGCCTAAAAGCCACGGAATAAATGAGTCAGCAGCAGCCGAGCTCGGTAATGAGAGAACTCCTCCGAGCAAAAGAGGGTGAGAACTCGGTGCCACGGTGAAGCTCTGAAATTCCGGCCCCAATCGGTGCTCTCTCTCCAAAGGAACATTCCTGCAGGTTTTCCTGGAGGGGAGTGAGTGCTGCTGGTGTGGGGACAGACTGGGGGCTCCGCACGGCAGCCGCTGAGCGAGGGAAAAACAACTCCATGGGGTGGAACCTGCCTGGATGTGCCAGGAAAACCTGGGAAAGCTGGGCAGGAGCAGCCCCTTGTCCCCCCTCCCTGGCAAAGCCGAGCGTGAGCCTTGTGTGATCCTTGGAAGGAAACTTCTCCATGGGGTTGGAAGCTTTCTGGATCCATCCCTGGAAGCGCCAACCGGAGAAAATTCTCCCAGAAAGCTCGAGGAGAGCACAAAAATTGCGGCTGCCCCATCCCTGGAAGTGTCCAAGGCCACGCTGGGATAGTGGAAAGTGTCCTGTGACCCATGGATGAGCTTTAAGGTCCTTTCCAAGCCGTTCCCTGATCCTATAAAAAGTCATTTCTCCCCGAGCTGGGGTAGGTGCACGCAGGGGAGGTTGGAAATGAGCTTCAGCAGAAGTTCCTCCATCATTAACATATTAATGGGGTTTTTAACAACACGTTAACCTTTCCTTGTTCCTCCACCCTGCAAAAATCACAGCACTCCTTGGGACAGTGGAAAGGTGAGGTTCTCCCAGTTGATCCAGTCATTAATTTTGGAATAATGAACATGTTCCTCTGAAAAACCCTCTGGGTGGCTGAAATCCCCCCAGATCCCCGGGGCTCCTGTCTGTGGGACAATCCATCCCTCTGCAGCTCCAGGCCCAGAAGAATCTGCATTTTTATTTCTTTTATTGCCAGCATTTCTTCACTATTCGGTGGATTTTATTTTTCCCACCTGCAAACACGCCAGGATACAAACCCAGCAGGGATAAGAGATGCTTTATAGGTGCCAAAAATGAAATACCAGCAGATGCTACACGGGAACTAAAGGTGTTGGAGAGCTTTCACAGCTCTCGTGCTCCTCGGGAAGTGCTGCTCCTTCCCCCTCTCCAAACTCCAGTGATGGAAACGCAGTTTTCTCCCCCAGTATTTCATGCTGAAGACTCCAGTTATGAACAGAGGATGTGCACTGGGGCAGAGAAGATCCATCCCTCGGCCTCCGAGAAAAACCACTCCGCATAAAATTGATTCCTTTGCTCCTTGAAGCCTTTTATTTCACACAGGTGGCTCTTCCAGCTTTTCCTGAAGAAAGCCAGGCCAGGCAGACACTGAGGGTGATTATGTTTCATTTCTCCTCTCCGCTCTCACCGCCACAGGCTCAGAAATCTCTCCTGAAATGCAACACTGCTCGTAAAGGGCAAAGCTTAAGCTCCAGCCACGCCGTGGGATTGATGAATCCACATCATCCCTGCCTTGCTGGGGCTTGGAGAGCTCCTGCATTTCATTTTTCCTGCTGTGATTTATGGCGCAGGGAAGGGAAGGCCCTGCTTGGGTTATTTTGGAGGAAGGTGATGGGTTTTGCAAAAAGAAAACTGCTCTGACCCCAGCAGCAGCAGCAAACGGGGAGGCCCCACACAGGGAGAAGGACAGGGAAACTTCTCCAAAGTCTCTCCAAGCTGGTGATGACAAGGAAAAAATACTGATTTTCCCTTGACTGCCTGTCAAGCAAAATGATCCCTCCCGGGTGAGCAGATATTTGCGAGGCTGCGTTTCCGTGGTATTTAAACATATGGGCAGTGGATCCATCACTGAGAGAAACCAAGCGTGACGGATTTAGAAAAGCAGCAACTCCCCAAATCTGGGCAGGGACTGGGAATTTTTAAAATTTTTTTCCCATTTTTGGAGGAGCTGGAGCCTCTGAGCATCACCTCAGAGGCCAAACCTGCCCCGCAGCAGGAGCACGTGAGATGTGGCCGGGAGCACTGGGACAGCAGAGCTGAAATTAACAAATAAACCCAATATAAACAGGAAAAGTTGTTTGTCCCTCCCAGCCTCAGTCGCCCTGAGCCATCCTGATGGATTAACACACACCTGGGATGGGATTTACCTCTGCTCCTGGAATTCTGGCTCTGCAAAACCAAGTGGAGCAGCAAGAGCCCCATCACCCCAGGAAATGCGGGGCTGGGGGTACCTGGCTGCCTCTCCCTGCACCCCAGCATCCCCAAAAGAGCCTGATCCAAGTGGAACTCTGCATCCTGGAAGGAAATCCATGGATCTGATCCTCACCCGGCGCAGTGGAATCCATGGAGCATCCGGCCCAGCTGGGGAGGAGTCCAGGGCTTGCTTCATGGACTGCAGTCAAAAATCATCTTCCTCCAAGCCCTATCCATCACCTGCCCAGCCCCTGTAAATCTCACCAGTCAGAGGCAGCAGCACCCAGTGATTTATCTGTACAGCCAGCTGAGAAATGCCCCTCAAAGATCTCTCTGAGGAGCAAATGGCTTTTTAACACTATGGGCATCTGGCAAAGTTTCTCATTCAGGAAAGTTTCTCAAGCAGGAAAGAGCAATTTCTGAAGAGTTCTGGAATTTTGGGTGGTGACAGAGAAATGGAATTTTTTTTTCGTAGTTTTTCTCCGTGGAGAAAAGGGACAAATGTGTTTTGACCCCATTCAGTTTTTCAGTGTTAGTGATGTTTAGGGTTTTCCATGTAGGGATGGGTTACAGGGAATTCCCAGCATCACCTGGCATGGAAAAATCCCTGCCCCAACCAGCCAGGCTTGGAATAGAATGAATTAATTTTGGGAAAAGAGAACAGGACTAGGAAAGGGCGACAGGCTGGGACCCAGCCATGCCTTTGGTCCCTTCACTCACCTTAAACTCCTCATGCCCTTGAGTGGATCACTCAAAATTCCCTCCCCAGCTGCTCCTGGAGTCTCTGTCTCCCTTTCCCTGCCCCTATTTCCAGCCCAAAGCTGCTGCAATAAACAATCCCAGTCACTCCATAATGAGATTCCCATTTCCCCTCTCCCTTCATTTGATTTTTCAGCCTCCATTCCTGAGCTCCTCTTTCCTCCAGCTCCTTTACACCACCTCAACTGCAACAAATGGGCACTTTATTATCTGCAATTGGCCCCTGCCAGAGGCCTGGGGCCATTCTCGTGCTGCCTCTGAGCTCTGGTGGGGTTTTTTTTCCTCTCTGAATGATATTTCCAAGCCCTTCCCCGGGTGAGGAGAGAGAGAGAACATTTGTTATTGATAGAATTTCCATTTAAATTGAGGATGTTGCTCAGTGCAACACGTGTTAAACCAAACTCTTCCCCCCCAGCGAAAAGCAGCGAATTACATGAACGGGGAAAAAAAATAATGTTGGGAAGAGGAGGGGAAGAAAGGGAGAAATCACAAAAGCTGATGTGAAATCCAGCTGGAAACACGCTTTTAATGAGACATCTCGATCTTACTAAGGCTGTGGGTAAAGCTTGGATTGCACACCCAGCTTTGTGCTGCTCAGCAGCTGCTTCCCCCAAAAGCTCCTTCCTGCGCCTGCCAATCCCAGTAACTCTGCAGAACCAGGGACAAAACAACACCAGGTCCTGGGCTTCTGGAAAGTAAACACGGATTCAGCCACGTGGAGGGCGCTGGGCGAGCCCAGCAAAGCCTTTTCAAGAGGGGAATGGCACAGAGGTTTTCCAGGTGGGTTTCCTCTGAGCCACAATGGGCTGTTTGTCCTGGGAATGGACGGGAGGGATCCACGAAACTGCTGGAAAATCCATCCTGATGGAGCCTGGGAGTTCTCCCCATGCCCGGGCAGCAGGAAGAAAGCTCTGGAGCAGGGAGAGGAGGATGAGTTGAGTCTCCTCCACGACCACGCTCCAGCAGCTCTGGAGCGATGCCGGGGCTGATTTAGACATCCTGGGTTGGACATTCGGAGGTTTGGGGATGTCCTGGTTGGATTTTGGGGCTTTGGGGACATCCTGGGTTGGACATTCGGAGGTTTGGGGCTGTCCTGGTTGGATTTGGGGGCTTTGGGGACATCCTGCTTGGGTGTTTGAGGCTTTGGGGACATCCTGGGTTGGATTTTGAGGCTTTGGGGACATCCTGGGTTGGACATTTGGAGGTTTGGGGACACCCTGCTTGGATTTTGGGGCTTTGGGGACATCCTGGGTTGGACATCTGGAGGTTTGGGGATGTCCTGCTTGGATTTTGGGGCTTTCGGGACACCCTGCTTGGATGTTTGAGGCTTAGGGGAGGGACATCCTGGATATTTGGAGGTTTGGGGACACCCTGGTTGGATTTTGAGGCTTTGGGGACATCCTGGGTTGGACATTTGGAGGTTTGGGGACACCCTGCTTGGATTTTGGGGCTTTGGGGACATCCTGGGTTGGACATCTGGAGGTTTGGGGATGTCCTGCTTGGATTTTGGGGCTTTCGGGACACCCTGCTTGGATGTTTGAGGCTTAGGGGAGGGACATCCTGGATATTTGGAGGTTTGGGGACACCCTGGTTGGATTTTGAGGCTTTGGGGACATCCTGGGTTGGACATTTGGAGGTTTGGGGACACCCTGCTTGGATTTTGGGGCTTTGGGGACATCCTGGGTTGGACATCTGGAGGTTTGGGGATGTCCTGCTTGGATTTTGGGGCTTTCGGGACACCCTGCTTGGATGTTTGAGGCTTAGGGGAGGGACATCCTGGATATTTGGAGGTTTGGGGACACCCTGGTTGGATTTTGAGGCTTTGGGGACATCCTGGGTTGGACATTTGGAGGTTTGGGGATGTCCTGGTTGGATTTTGGGGCTTTGGGGACGCCCTGGTTGGATGTTTGAGGCTTTAGGGACATCCTGGGTTGGACATTTGGAGGTTTGGGGACACCCTGGTTGGATTTTGGGGCTTTGGGGACATCCTGCTTGGATCTTTAGCTGATGCCCCTCTCAGCTGGAGCCACCTGGGATCTGTCCCAGGGCTCCAAAGCGGTGACACAAACCAGCCCCCACCCCTGGAACCTGTGGTGTCCCCTCACTGCAGCCCCAGGACGGGTCTGGGCTAATCCAGGGCTCAGGCCAGGGAATCACAGCCCCACTGAGGCTGGGAAAATCACCAAGCCCAGCCTTGAACCCAGCACTGCCAAAGCCACCACTGATCCGTGTCCCCAAGTGCCACCTCTGTGTCTTTTCAACCCTCCCACCACTTCCCTGGGCAGCTTTTCCCAGCACTGAGCAATCCTTTCTGTGAAGAAACCTTCCCTCATTTCCACTCTACCCCAGCCCTGGCACAGCTCAAGGCCATTTCCTCTCCCCGGGGCCACTTTCTCTCAGCCAGCCGAGGTCAGCGGGTGAAACTGGTGACCTGGAGATGTTCCTGCTCCTGCTCCTGCTCCTGCTCCTGCTCCTGCTCCTGCTCCAGCAGCCCTGGAGAACAGGCAGGGATTACCCAGTGTTGCCCTGGTTTTTGCTAAAGCCTTCTGTTTTAACTTTGGAGTCAGATTCTTTCACACAGTTTCATGTAAATAATAGCCAATGTTTACTTAACAGTATTTTCTGGTTTTCATTCCTTTTGTGATAAGAGAACTTTGATGAGCACCTTTCTTCTCCAGTGGGACTGAGAAGGAAGTGACATGTCCTCCAATCCCTTGTGGAGCTGGGACGTGTATAAGAATGTGAAATATGTCAATAATAAA
>VYXC01003291.1:536922-554094 GCA_013397175.1 Platysteira castanea
AAAAAAAAGCTCCCTTGATGAGAATGAATTGAGAACAGAATCCCATGACCTGGGCAGACACACAGGTGTGGACAAACATCAGGATATGGCTTTGCTGGGATGGGCGACCTTTCCCGACCTTCCCGCTGTTGCCAAGGTGACGGAGAAGCTGAATTCCTTATTTATTATCCTAAATTCCTTTTCACTGCTCTGCTGCCGGAGTCTGCAGTTTTTAGGGTAGCACCTTTTGGGGTTGGTTTTTTTTTTAATTCCCTTAAGTGGGAGAGAGCAGAAGGGAAGAAGGGAGAGGGATGGACACGGCTCCTCCAGGCCTCCAAAAGCACCGCTGGCATCGCCGCTCCCTCCAGCACGGCTTGGCCTCCCTTCCTCGGCTGCTGCTGCTCTCAGTTTGGGCAGGAGGGGGGAAAAGACATCATACATAGGCTTTTTTCACAGTAAATGGGATGTCTTTTCCTCTGGGGTGAAAAATCCCTCTTGAGCCAAACGCTCCAGGCCGAAGAATAATAATTTAAAAAAACCCCACCTTGCAGCGGTTATTTTCCAGCTGAGAGACCTAAAGAAGGAAAAGGGCCAAGGAGGAAAAACAAATGGCAAAAGAGGAGGGTGTCAGCACGCTGTGAGCCGTGGAAGGGATAAAAGAAGTGGGAAGAGCAGGAAAACTGCAAATTCCCGGGATTGCTGGGCGGGCAGCACCTCCACGGCTTCAGGACACCCAACATCTCCATAAATTAGCACCACACACGTTCAGCCACTGAGGACAATCTGCTCTGCTTCCCACCGGGAAAAGGCGTGGATATCCTCGGGAAAACCGAAAAATAAGAATGGGAAAAAAAATTGGAAGCACATTTAATGCTTTTTTCTACACGGGCCCGGCCAAGGAGGGAGAGGAGCAGGATTTGGACAGAAGAGATAAGAAGGTGCCATGCATTTATCAGCAGCCAAAATCTGCCTGAAAGTGCCTAAAAAAGCCAAGTGGGAGATTGGCCAGTGGCAGGGTATCCCCAGTGTTGTGTTAAAGTTACCAAAGAGATAGCACCACAGAGATATGTAAAAATAACTATAAAAAGCACCTTTTTTTTTTTTTTTTTTTTTTTTAAAACACTTGATATTCAGAGAGGACAAATGGATTTCCCCTGCCACTGGAATCTGCCACTGGGAATGCATTCAGGTTCAATTATTATCATTTTAAAGGAATGCTGAAGGAAAAAAAGAAGAATTAATTTAAAACACGCGTGTTAAGCAAGTGGATGAAAAGGCAGAGACTCAATGCAGATCCTGCTTTTAGATCAGGGGATTTGTAGGAAATTTGTTAAAAAGTGGCTTTAATTCCCTCATTTTGAAAGGAATCATTCCAAAAGGCATCTGTGGCTCGGGGGGCTGGGGTGCACCTCATCCTGGGGGTGATTCCAAGGCCTCCAGGTCCCAGTTTGGGGCTGGGAAGAGGCAGAAGTGGGGACAGGAGCTGCTGTCTTCATTCCCAGGTGGAAGCTGGGCTGGGATGGGGTGGCTTTAATACAGACAAGGTCACTTGCATGGTTTGAAGGCAGGAACATTCCAACACTTCAAATAAAATACAACACAAATATTTACTCACAAACACACAAAAACAGAAGCACCTTTAAGACATGGCAAAGAGATGCCCAGTGTGACCTTGAGTCAGCACTTTGGAAAACGCGGAATGAGGCAAACTCAGTGGAGGAGACACGGAAAATTCTGGAATTGGCCATGGCATCTCCTTGCTGGAGCTGATCCAAACCTCACGGAAGGCAACAAAACCCCTCCGAGGAGCTTCAGACCCGGGACTTCAGCGTCGAGCTGAACGTGAGGAATTTCAAGTTTTTTCCTTTTTTTTAATTTCCTTAGGAACAAACGAACGCTTCCTGGCGAGGGGAGGAGGAGGAGGAGGAAGGAGGAGTTTGCTGGAGGTGGGCTCAGCTCGGTGGCCGCGGGGCAGCAGCGGTGGCAGCAGGGCCAGGGCCAGGTCTCCGCGTGTGGCTGTGGGTCATGAGATTCCAGATCCGTCCTGGGAACGGCCGAGGGGGCACGGAGGGGTTTGGGCAAAACCAGGGACACAACAAAATAGTGGGAGGGGGGGAAAAAAAAAATAATAACCCATCGCTGTCCAGTTTCAGACCGTGCACGTGACGAGGAATTCTTTTTTTTCTCTTTTTTGCTTTCTTTTTTCTCTTTTTTTGTTTTTAATTAAATGGCGCAATGAGGTTACGAGGTTGCTCATTTGGAGACTAGGTTCAGGTGGCTCTTTTAGCCCAGGAAGCAAGCTGGTCCCACCTCGAATCCAAATTTCTGTGCCGCTTCTCCGAAGTCATTGAACATGATGTCGACTATGGGGACCTGCTCCACTTTGGGCGTGTTGATTTCCAGGATGGTTTTCTGGTAGCCCTTCCTCGCCTGGAGGGAGGGAAAGAGGAGCTCTGAGGATGCCTCCAAGCCAACATCAGCACAACACAATAATCACCACTCTGCTGGGAATATGGTGGTGATCTTCCCCAGGAATTTTTGGGCCCGAATCAATCACCACCACCCAAACACAAATTTATTTCCACGTTTAGCACGTGAGCCCTCAGGTGATCACTGAAAAACCCCTGGGAGATGCCCAGAGCTTGGAGCAGAAGCAGATCACAACACCCTAACTCTGCTCCAGCACATTTCCAGGCTGGAATGGGAGCCTGGCAGAATTGCTGTGGCTGTGGAAGGGTTGTTTTCCCTCCCCGAGGACACACCTGGCTTGTTGAGCAAATGGGAGCGATTTAATTTGAATGTATTAGTGAAAAGATCACATTTAAAGTTTGATGGAATTCACAAGGTGCTGCTGTCTTTTTATCGTGCCTGGTGGCCACGGGGCTCTTTCCAAAATATAAATAATTATTAGAGGAGCAGAAGTGCCCCCGAGGGCCAACAAAGCTGCACAAACAAGAGGATTTATGGAGCAGCTTTCGGCTGTGCCTTTCCCTGTGATTTGTGTGTCTCGGAAGAACAGGCTGGAGCACAGCTACTGGGAAAGGGCTGGAAGTTCAGGAAAATCACTTTCAAGTAACGGGATGAACATCAGCCCTGGAGCTCCTCTGGCCTCAGCAGCCTCCCCCCTGCAGCAGGACCTCTGTGGCAACACCGTGTGGGGCAGCCCAACCTCATCTCCACAGGGTAGGGCTCGATCCTGGAATCATTTAGGATGGAAAAGACCTTTAGGATCATCATGTCCAACCATTAACCCAGGACATGAATGCGTGTAGCACTCACTCCCACAAAAGAAGTAAAAGCATCTCTCAACTCCCAGTGGAGTTCTCTGAATTTCTAACAGCCTTTTTATGGATCTAAGAGTCAGATTAAAATCACCTTTAATGTAGAGGATCTATTGTAAACTCCAAACTCCTTTAAATAAATGAATCTCAAATATCCTGCCTGTGCTTTGGCAGCACAATCTGCCAGGGTAGCAGATTAATCCAATTTATCTGCCTGTTTTCAGGAGGCTCATCCACCTTAAAATGTGCAACCCGTGGTCCTCCAGCAGCCCTGGGATCCAGAAGGGGAAGGGAGGGGAAGGCCCTTTTCCCCAAGGATGTTTTGTCAGCACGAGACACGAAGAACTCGAGGATAAACTTCTCCCGAGTGTTCCCAGAAGGGGGTTGGATGCCCTTTCCCTCTCCAGGAATGTGTTAACAGTTCTAATCTGATTTTCCTCATTGCTCCATCAGTAAAACTCTGTTTGTGCCAGAACAAGCATTTCAATCTCGAATTACGTGGGGAGCTTTTCCTGTCAAACATCTCAATCTTTCTGTCCCGTGGGCTCTGAGTGCTGCAGTTCCAGAGGGTGGGAATTATGCATGTTTTTACACCAGCAAGCTGGGGCTCAAAATAAATGCAGGCAGCACCTGCTTTGCCAAATTTTTATCTCCGCAAGGCAGATTTTTCAGAGTTTTAACCAAAATCAAGCAACCAAGAGGAGTTAGAAGAAAAGGGAGGATGTGGGGCACCTTTGGAAATCGTGGCTGTGCTTGTGCACCCCATGGCCAGCACAGCCCCGAGCCTTCCTGGGGCTGCACAAACAAAAATTCCAACCAAAAACCCTTCCTGCTTTGCCTCCAAGATTTCCTGGAAGCAGTGAAGGAGATTTTTATCACACCCTGCAAATTTCCTACCCAGCTGGGTGCCATTGCTTGCTTCTCCTCATGTGAGGAACTGGGTAAGAGCAAAGGCACGGGGAGGCTTTCAAAAGCAAGCAGCATTTTTAGGCGAGTTAATTGGACTAATCAGATTAATTTGACTCCTGGAGGTGCTGCAGCTTCCCCAGACTTCAACCAGCATCACAGATGCCCATGGAACCATTTATTTCCAACTTAGGGAAGAGCGAGTTGATGTCTTCCATGTTAAGGACAACCCTGAAGCACAGGAAATTTGGGGGTGATCTGCTCGGGGGAAGATGGTGCTGGACAAGCAAGGGAGGGGACAGAGGTGTCCCCAAGGTGTCCCTAAGGTGTCCCCAGGGCCAGGAGCACCCACGTACCGCGCAGCCGTCGAGGGCAGCTCGGATGTAGGGGTTGTTGTCGTAGGACATCTCCTCGTCGTTGGAGCCCAGGAAGCGGATGGCCTTGTCGTAGCTGTTGGTGGTGGCATCGTGCCAGGCCACGGACTGGTAGCAGTTGTAGGTGATGTTCTGGTGGGCCGAGGCGCTCAGGAGACGCAGGAAGGTCATCTGCACCACCCCGATGGGGTTCCCGTCCGAGTCCACGTAGGAGAGCTGGGGGAGGCGGAGAAGGGACAACACTGGGCAGTGAGGGACGGGAAACATGGCCTGGGGCTCTGGGGGACACCGGTGTCACAGCAGGGCCTGCTCCTGAGCTGGGGCTGTGAGGGACACCGGTGTCACTGCACACACTGCTCCTGAGCTGGGGCTGTGAGGGACACCGGTGTCACTGCACACACTGCTCCTGAGCTGGGGCTGTGAGGGACACCGGTGTCACTGCACACACTGCTCCTGAGCTGGGGCTGTGAGGGACACCGGTGTCACTGCACACACTGCTCCTGAGCTGGGGCTGTGAGGGACACCGGTGTCACTGCACACACTGCTCCTGAGCTGGGGCTGTGAGGGACACCGGTGTCACTGCACACACTGCTCCTGAGCTGGGGCTGTGAGGGACACCGGTGTCACTGCACACACTGCTCCTGAGCTGGGGCTGTGAGGGACACCGGTGTCACTGCACACACTGCTCCTGAGCTGGGGCTGTGAGGGACACCGGTGTCACTGCACACACTGCTCCTGAGCTGGGGCTGTGAGGGACACCGGTGTCACTGCACACACTGCTCCTGAGCTGGGGCTGTGAGGGACACCGGTGTCACTGCACACACTGCTCCTGAGCTGGGGCTGTGAGGGACACCGGTGTCACAGCAGGCCCTGCTCCTGCCACACTGCTCTGCTCCCCGAGGAACTTTTTGTTCTCCTGCTGGATGGGGTCAGGGTGTGAGCAAGAAAATTAAATCCAAGGAGGGCAGGGAAAAAAAAAAGGCAAAGGGGAAATCAGCCTTGGTTGCAAGAGGGTGGAAATTTGGGGATATGTCTCAAATTTAAACCAATATTGAGTGTATTTCCCCAGGTTTTGAAGAGGAGAGAAGGTGAATTCCTGTGAGGGGTCAGGGCTTTATTCTCGTGTCCTGTCTGACACGATTTTCTGACTGCTGGGGTGTTCTGTCCTGCACACCCTGGGTTGTTCCCCATTCATTTTTCCTGGGCACCATCCACTGGGGTTTGAAGCAATCTCTGCAGCAATCCTGGCCCTGCTGATAAGGACTGGGGGCTGCCCTGGTTGGAAAAGCTATGCTCAGGTAAAGGGAAAATGGATTTGCTGCTCCTGCACACTGGGATTTGCTCCATCCTGCCCACCACGCTCCTTTTCTCCCATGCAGGAGAACACATTCCCATAAAATAGAATTTATTGAAACCCAATCCCAGCACTCAGGGGATTCAGGACTTTGTGGGACTTCCATGGCCCACAAAATGAGTTTTTGCAGGGATGAACTGACTGTGCTTGAGGTGGCATCTCCAAGCTACTGCCTTGGATGGACCAAGGGTTTCTTTAGAAACAACCAGGAGAGAAACACAGGCACCCAACCAGCGTGGATTTCCTCCAGGTACCACGAACCCTCGAGTTGTGGTGCAGGCTGCAAACAGTAGAAGAGATTCATAACCACAAGAAACCACTGAATTAAACAGAGATAATCCAAATAAATAAGGATACCAACCGGTTGTCAGGATGCTGCTGCACTGTCCTCCTGAGAGTTAAATGTGACTGACCAGGAGAGAGAGCCACGCATGCCAGGAGGAGCTACCAGAAAACCACCAGCACGTGGAAGGAAGGGGACAAAAAACGCCAACAACTTGTCACACCCCCAATGATGTGGCCCTACTGATCTGCAGGACCTTCTCTTACTCGGTTTTATTTCAAATCACTGCTTGCTTTGAAGCCTGGCTGCCTTTTAAGGAGTCTTTTGTTGGTCAGCCTCTGCAGGTTTTGTCCCAGCTTTGCAGCTGGTTGTGTGCACAACGTTGGCTCAGTTTTGGGAAATTCAATGCTTTCCTCTTCTCTCTGTGGTGGCAGGTGCCATATGGCTGGGAGGGATGATGGGATGGATGGGATGGGTGGCAGGCCTCATTAGAGCTGCTGGGAATTGTGTGTAACACACACAGAAGGGAAGCAGAGAAAACATCTGCAAGCCTCTCATCCCTCTGGACACAACACGGCTGCATCCCGAGGAAAGGGAAACTGGCTCTGAGTGCTCCGTGGCATTGATTAATGCTGCTGTGGGAGCACCAAACCCAGCTGGTTGGGGTGTATTTCATGTTTACTGCATCCCTCTTACTTCAGGTGTCCCCAGAAGAAAGGCAGCATCTTCCCAGCTGTGCAATCCCAGGATTTATATGGAGCCCCTGACTGCACTGGAAATCTTCCCCTCAGCTTCGGGGTTCCCTGTGGGCTCAGCCCCTCAAGACACCAGGGATCTTCTCCATGGAGTAACAGGAGCAGAGCTACACCCAGAGGGGAACCCAAACTCATTTTCACTCTGCCCATCCACACACAAATTTCAGCTGATTTTGGATCCACCAGGCAAATGTCTCCTTAATTTACCAAACCCATGGTTCCCAGGACTGACTGAGGCAAAACCAGAGCTAATCTTAAAATAAATAAATAAAACTTTCATGGCCTGCGTGTTTGCCTGTTTTGTGGTTTGCTTAGGTAGATCTTCCACGTACTGGTGGCTTTTTTATTTTTCCAAATAGAAAAAGCAGGACAGGTGAAAAAAAAAAAAAAAAGGCAAGAAAATGACAACACAAAAAGATGGAACAAAGAGCTCCGAGTAGCACCAGAAATGTTTTTATCTAAAAAAGAATAAGCCCTAAGCTCTAGGCTGGCAACTGAGCCTCTAAACAGAGCTGGGAAAAAGAGAAGCAGGGGGGATGGAGAAGTGGAGGTACTTGGAACATTAACTGATGAAGTGCTCTGTAATTAAGCTATGAGTAGTTGCCCTCCAAGGAGCCTCGAGGCTGAAGCCTTGGCTTTGCAGCCTGGTTTGATGATGCACAGAAGCCACAGAAGCCGTGTCCTCCTCGAGGGCAGAATCAGAGCAAAATGTGTTTTAGTGGCGATGGAATGCGGCAGATGTGGGAAACAACGCAGGGGGGTTGGGTTGTTTGCCCTTTAAGGTGGAAGTTGGGGCACTGCAGGAACGCCCTGCCCTGGGGAGGGGACAGCTCAGTGGGACACAGCAGAGCACCTCCTGCCTCCGGGCAGGTTGGTTTTATCCATGGAATATTTCCTGAATTCCCCTGGTTTGACTGAGCTCGTTATGTGCATCCTGCTGATTCCACAGGGACTGATACACAGGGGGACACTGCTGTGGCCTAAGGCACAAATGTGACACCCCTGGCCAGGACTGGGTCTCTGTGGGTGTCATCTCCCCACAATGTGGATGTCCCGTTACAGGACAAGAAACCAGAGCTTTTCCTGGTTTGTGTCTTGCTGACATCAAACGTTGCCTGACCTTAAAACAGCTCTTCCCCCTGGAGAAAAATCCTTAATTGTGACTCAGTCAAATTCCTTTCCACTAGGCTTGGCTGGAAATCTTCCTTTAAATAAATGACTTTGTGTCTCCCAGGCTCTGGGGGCAGCATGGGAGCGCCCACTGTGGTTCATCTCCATGTGGGAAACAAAATCCATCCTCTGGGAAAAACCTGTCCTAGAGAGGCCAGAGATGTGCAGATCCCCCCTGGGTGACAGCACCGTGCCCAGCTCTGGGCTGGAGCACCATTTTAGGGATCTCTCAGCACTTGGGGTAAGGTGACACTGCTGGGGGACAGCAACATGGGGACAACCCAAAATGGGGACTGGTGAGGAGACAGCAATTCCTGTGGGGTGCAGATCTCCCTGGGGAGGGCAGATCTCTCTGTGGGATGCAGAGCTCCCTGTGGGATGCAGAGCTCCCTGTGGGACGCAGAACTCCCTGTGGGACGCAGAACTCCTGCAGAGCTCTGTGAAGACAAACCTGCCCCATGGTCCCCCCAGGACATCCCCGTGTCCCTTTCTAGCACAGGGCAAAGCTCAGCCCCTGCTCCCAAGTTCCCAGTCAGGCAGAGTGGACAAAAGCACCTCCAGTGGGTTTGGGGTGTCTCTCAGCATTCCACCTTAAACGTTTCCATGTGCCTGGGAGGGGGATTAGTCCAGCATGCAGAGGGCAGCAGTGTGGCCATACCAAAGCAGGTGACAAGCTCTGATCCAGGGCCAGGGTTAGCCACTTACCAAGGACCCCCGCTTGTATTGACTATACCATGTGGCAGGCTGCTCTTTGGGCCAACGAGCCATTTTACTCTGTAAAATATGACAGGGGGTTAAAGGAAACTGGAAGCACCAGGATGCATCTTACCAGTTTACCGCGCTTGAATTCACTGAACCACGAGCCTGGGTTTTCCTTGGGCCAGGAAGTAATTCTAGCCTAGTTTGTGGACGGCAAGGAGGGAAGAGAGAAAGAAAAAAAAATCAGAATTAAAAAGGTTATATTCATTCCAGAGTCTGCATGTCTTATTGAAACTGTCCAACTTGCTTTCAAATGGTTTTTTAAATCTTTATACATCAGTACTGAGAGCAGGAGGTGGCTCTGAAGCAGAGGAGATGGAGTGGTGCTGCTCTGGCACCAGCCTGCTTGGCTAAGGGCTATCTCTGCCTCCTAGAAACTTGGGATGCAAACCCAGCAGTGGCAGGAAAATCAAAAGGAAAGACAGAGAGGGAAAAAGGAAGAATGGATAGGAAAAGGTGCATCGATCTCTGTGTGGAGGGCAGTGCTGGTGCTGGAGAAGCCTGGTACCTCTCTAATGCCAAATCCAGGTGCTGCGGGGCTGGGAAAGGCAAAGGATGTGATTAAGGAGAAGCCTCTGCCTGCCTGCTGTGTTTGGGGTGCAGCACAGACAGTGCTGGACACTCGGATGGAGCTCCAGGTCCCCCAAGTGTTTCAGGGTGTGAGCTGGACAAGGAATCAGCCATCAGAGCACCCTTACAGCAGCCCCAGCTCAGCAGCTGAAGCAGCTTTTTTTGAGTCAGAGCACAAGGAGGGAGCGTGGCTGCTCCCTCAGCCTCCCACAGCCCCCTCATCTGAGCTGTAAATCTCTCCAAAAAACAACAGCCCAGCTACAGGTGCCTGGGGATTGTCCTTCCCTTGGCAGGGCGTGAACTGCAGAGCAAATCCAAGTGTTTGTGCTGGGGGAGGGATGAGCTGAGAGGAGCCACGGCTGAAACTCTGCTGTGGCTCATCCCAGACCCGCTCAGCCATCACCCAGGGCTGGGGTGGTGGCTGTTTGCATCCCTCTGGATGGGAGAAGCTTCTTCGTATGGATCCCAGCATTGAATTTGTATTTGAGGAGCACTGCAGCTCCACAGAGCCCCTCACAGAACCAGCCCAGCAGGAGCTCGAGCCCCTGGAAGATCATGGCCAGACTCTGCTTTTTGAGCTGTCAGACTTTGAGGAGAAACACAGCACAGTGATGCAAAGGCAGAGGAAATCCATCTCCTCTTTAAACAGCCCCAAGAAAAACTCAGGGAGGATTTATGTTGCGTGGGATTTGTCCTGTGCTGACACACATTTCTGGTGGATGAAATTCAGCAGGAGAACGGCTCCGCTTTGTCACAGCTGGAGCACAACTGTGACACTGGCACAGCTCCCCCAGGCTGAATCGCTGTGTTTCTGCTTGGCCAGTGCCAGAGCTGGTCCCCAGGCAGCGGGAAGAGCAGCTCTGGAAAACAGAGTGCAGGGATACAGGACAAAACTGATGGGTATGGCTGAGCTGAGAGCATCACTGCACGAATAACTTCATCAACCTCGTGCAGCGGTGCCAGGGACAGCTCGGAGCCTCCCTGCAATCATTTAGGATCATTTACCCACAAGAAACAGCGGGGAAAAATGACAGGAGGCAAACATTTATCTGCTCTGCCTGGAGACACAGGGAGGGGAGGGGAATTGGTGCAGCTTGGGCATGCAGGCAGTGGAGCAGGGCTGTGGGAGGGGACACCAGGAATGAGTTAAACAGAGCTCCCAATTCCTGCACCGACACACAGCCCTGCCTTGGACAGCAAAGTTCAAAAAATTAAGGTTTTTGCATTTATTATGCCTGGGAAATCATCAGAGGTTTGTCCCAAATCCCAGTTTAAATCTGACTTTCTCTTTGTCAACATATTCTGTATTATTTTAGAAGGCAATGTTGTGTAACAAAGGAACGTTCTGGATCTTTGATCCTTTCCTTGCTGCTGTTCAATCCTCCTGAAATTGGCTTTTTATGAATATTCATATCAGGAAACCACCTATCACCAGGATAGAGGGGGAAAACAAAGGTGGTGTGGACTTACTCCTTCAGATTTCTTATCAGGGAAGATGCAGGTCTCTCCACCAGCCGTGAAATTACAGTAAACTTTGAAAGAGTCCCTGGAACATCCCTGGTTGGGATCAACCCAGTATTCACCTGCAAGAGGGAAGAGAAGGGAAGAAAGGATCAGGAGAGAGGGCACTTCGGCAGCCTCCTCACCTGGGATGTTTCATCTCCCATGGTTATTATTTATATGCAGTTTATTTAAAACTGGTCATGTTCTGGCGCCAGCTGAAGGAGATTCTTCATCCCATATCCCCATTTTTAAAACAGAGCATTTCAGCTGGAAGCGCTGTCCAATGCTATCCAGTCCAACTCTAGATACTCCTTCTCCACCAGCCACATTCCCCACGGACTCCCCAGATTGCTCCTCCTCCCACCCTCACCACTGCGTGCAGCTGGAAAACCCCCAGAGCTCCCACATCCCCCCTCCCGGGACACACCGTCTGGGAAATCAGGGTGGCAGAGCTGCAGGTCCTTGCAGGTCCTTGCAGGGTTGTGCTGAGTGCCCAAGGGATGCTTCATCTGCTCGATTTCCAGTTTCAGGGAGTTGAGGGAGCCGAAGATCTCCTCCATGCCGTCGGCATAGTCCATGTAGTTGTCGGCGTTGCCGTCGTCCAGCAGCTGGCTGGCGTCGATGTTCCTCCTGGTCCTCTTGGAAGCCTGGATGGGCAGGGGCTGGATGACTTCTCCAGGAGGACCCTGATTAGTGGGGGGAAAAAGGAAACAACTTCTCATTCCACTGGGAAAAGGACAAAGAGGTGGACAAAGCAGCAACACCCCAAAATGCACTTTGGACGTGGAAAACACCCATGGATGGTGCTGATAAAACCTCTGGATTCAACATTTTCCACCTTCCCTTGTCCTCTTCCATTAACAGCTCCTCCCTTCCCACCCTGCTTCCTCCTCCAGTGTCTCCAAGAGATTCCAAGCCATTGCTAGGATTGGCAAGGAATCTTTATCCAGAGGTTTTCTGCTTCCCAAATTCCAGCACCCTTTAAGTCTGAACCTCGTTTCATGCTTCACCTTATGGGTTCTACTTACAGGAGGCCCTGGGGGCCCAGGAAGACCTGATTCACCCTTTGGACCTGTGGGACCCTGGGGGAAAAACAAGGGGAAATCAGGAGTTACTCAGGAGAATTCACCTGGTTTTTTCTCACATCCCAAACATTGAAACTGTGGCTAAAGCTTCGTTTTTGTCCCTTCACGCACACAAGAGGAGTCTCCCTGTACCCACCCGCCCCAGAAAAAAAGGTATTTTTGGTTATTTTTGGTGTTCAGGTAAGAGAGAAAATCAAACACCTGGAGCTACAGTCAAATTTTTCTTATGCTTCTCACAGAATACAGAAAATACAATTTTTACCTCTCCCAACCAATCCCACAGTTTTACAAGTCAAATAAAATCTTCAAATTAATAAAACATCGACTTCTGGATGGCAGAAGGACACTAAGAAGTTGCCCAAAAGAGCAATTTTTAGCTGCCTGCACAGGAGGTCTGCACTACGAAGCTCCAGAGTCTCATTTCTCACCGAGTCCTTCCCTTCCCAGCTTCCCACCTCCTGCTTTTTCTGGGCTATTTTTAATCCCCTGCACTCTCCAGCAGCAGCTTTTCTCCTCAGGACTAAGCACTTGGATTGCTCCTTGTGATCTCTGCTGCTCTGCTCGTCAGGGAAGTGCAGTGGTGGCACAGAAACCTTTCCCAATTATCACTCCCGGGCTCAGGCAGCCTGGAAAGGCCGAGTGTGCTGAGCCCTCTCTGCTAATTGCCTTAATGCCACTGATGAGGGGAGTCCCAGCGTGTCCTACACTCAATAAAAACCCCTGTCCCTCTCCCTTTAGCTGTCTCTGTACTCACTGATGAGCCTTTAGCACCTTTGGGACCAGGTGGGCCCTGTGGAGAGACAAACACAGAAAGGAGTCAGTCGATTTCCAAGCAGAGAATTCAGGCTCTCCTCGCACAGAAAGGGAATTTTTACAAAGTTTACTCCATTTTTTCCATTTTGCCCATCCACCTGGGCTGGGTGTTGCTTTTATTTGCCAACAGCCAAGAAGCATTTGTGGCAGAGCAATCTGTGCTCCCCGCTCCTGCCCCAGTGGGGATTGGGAAAGCTGCTGGGTGATTCCTGGAATGTGGGGCTGATCCCAGCTCCGTGCTCAGGACACCCAGCTGGGCACCCCAGGGTGCAGCATGAGGCTTTTGGGCGTCCAAAAAAGTGATAAAAACCAGCAAAAAGGGCAATAAATCACCGTGGGCTTGTAGATATTCCAAAAGAAAGGGGGAGGGAAACAGGGTGGGATGATTTCCCTGTGCCCATCTCCCACATCACTTCCAGCACTCCTGGAACTCAGCCGAGTGTTTTTAATTGTGACCAACATCCTCCTACAGCCAGGGCTGTGCTGGGCATTCCTGGGAGCACCAAAGTGGCTCCTGAGGGCCTGTGCAGCTCCCAAGGAAGCCCAGGATCATTCCTGGTCACCTACCGGCAGTCCTGGGGGCCCCGGGGGTCCGATGGGTCCAGAAGGACCTGTGATACCCTAAAAGAGACCAGCAAAACAATGCTGATTTGAAATTCTGGCCTAAAACCACACATCCAACCCCTGCTCACAGGTGACCACCCAGTTTTGGAGGATTCCATTCCAGTCTGGAGCTTTAATTGGTTTTTATATCCAGACAAGAGCATGGATAAGGAATCTCCTCTCTCATTTAGGCTCACACTTTTAAGATCAGCCCTTTAGATGAATATTTCATGGCACCATCCCTCCAAGTCTATTCAACTCTTTCATACGACCCTTGAGAATCTGCTGCCCACAAAAATGGGTCATTTTGGAGCAGATCCACACTTCACACCTAGAACAAACCACATTAACACAGAAAACATCCCTCAGAAAGTGGCAAAGATCTCCTGCCAGGGCTGCCCATCCCTGCTGTGCTGCACTCCTCGAGGGTGCAGTGCTCCAAAGCACAACCCAGGAAGGTTTTCTGGAATATTTACCTGCTCTCCTTTGGGTCCTGCTGAGCCCTGGGGGCCTGGGAGACCTCTGTCACCCTTTTCTCCCTGCTCTCCTGGCGGGCCAATAAGACCAATTAAACCTGGGTGACCCTGGGGGGAAACAGCAGCTGTTAATTAGGATTTCTGACTGGAGAGAGCAAAGACATCTCTAGCTCCAGCCCCAAATGTCTGAGCGAGGTGAGAGAGGAGTTTGCAGCAATCCCTGACACGTGGAAGTTGCAGAGTAGAGCAAAACAGGAGATTTTTGCAGGAGAAAATGCTACAAATATAGAAAGAACCTCTGCACTGGAGCAGCTGCTCATTCCCTGGGGTTATAGAAATATATCTAGATGGCAGAAATGTTGATAGGGTGGAGAATCACACCCTAAAATGGGCCAGGGCTCTGCACCCCCACACTGACCCCCAGCACAGCTCCCTGGGGTGCACTCAGAGTGCTCCAGCTCTCTCCAAAGCTGTCCCTGGGGCTGGGGACACCGCCCAGCCTTGTCCTGCCAGCTGCAGGAGCCCTCTGCAGTGACCTTTGTCCCCCCACACCCCAGCAGGGATCAGGAATGGGATCCTGTGGGGATTCTCACCTTCTCCCCTTTAGGGCCAGAGTCTCCTTTCAGGCCAGGCAAACCGGGAGGGCCCTTTGGGAGACAGAGGGAAACAGAAGAGGGAATGAATTCATGTCATGTCACACTCATTCAGCTGCTTCAAAAACTCACAGAACTGGATGCTCTGGACATACCATTGGGCCTGGAGGACCATCTGGGCCAGGGGATCCCGGGAGACCTTGTTCACCCTGGAAAACAGTGCAATTCCCTCATTCCCAGTGGCAGCAGTGCTCCCAGCTGGGAATATTCTGATTATTCTGATAATGTTTGCCCTGGCTTTTCGCAGACTGCAAAAGCAAAAGGATTTGTGTTCCTTCCATGCTCAAACCTCTGCTGGAAAAGGGACTTTGTGGGTCATGGAAAAATCACTCCTGGAGTATGGGTGAAGACCCAAGACTCAAATAAAACACGTGGGAGATGATAGTCACCATTCCGTTATTTCCATTATGTTTTATCTGCTGTCAGGCATTCCAGCACAGACAGAACACTGGGAAAAGGCATCTCCCAAGCAGCTGGGATACAGGAACAACCTGCCCAGAAGCTTTCTCAGACTGGGAATACTCACAACTGGCCCAGGAATCCCACGGAGGCCATCCGGGCCGGGCTTCCCTGGAGCACCTTGGGGACCAATGGGCCCAGTCTTCCCAGGAGGTCCTTCCAAACCAGCTTCCCCCTGGATGAAGAGGCAGGATGTTGAATTTGTGTGGGGACACCAGAGGAGTTTGTGAGATGGTGCCAGGGATGCTGTGGAGTGGATGCAGATCCATGCCAAGCACAAGAAACTTCCTGCTCCTTGATTTTCCTGCTGCTCCCTCCACCTCGGGCACTCTCTGAACTCCTTCAGTTCCAGCCTGAATTCCAGCAGGAACCACCCTTTGGCTCTGAGCTCTCCTGGGTTCAGGGACATCCATCCTCCCTCCCCTGTGCTGCCACAACGGGATCTGTGATTTCCAATCCCATCTCCATTTTCCCCCAAACAATCCGGGCCCATTAACGCCGTGTTTGCCCTGGGGAGGGACACGGGGCCATGCACACCCCGTTACTTACAACACATTAAACTGCCAAATACAGCACTGGGGTGTTTCAAACGCAGGAAAACATTCCTGTGACCTCACCAAGCCCTAATTATCTCCACAGAGCTTGTTAAGGGCTGAAACACAAGCTCAGATTTGAGGCCAGTGGCCTCAAATTCAGGCTAATTTATTGTAACACGCAGCAAAATCAACTGCTGGCCTCGGCAGAGGGAGATCCTCTTGGAATATCAAGGACACAGCAGAAGTGAAATCCCACTCAGCTCTTACCTTGGCTCCTTTCTCTCCTTGCCTTCCTTCAGGACCAGCTGGACCAGGAGGGCCCTAAAGAAAGCCCAGAATAGATGGAAAACACAATTAGATCCCGCTGATCTGCAACGCTCCGCTGGAATTAGCAAAACGATGCTCCAGCCCCAGGGAAGGAGACAAAATGGAGACAGATATCTCTGAGAAGCTTTTTAAATTAGCTCCTTGCTAAATGAATCCCTGGGTTCTACCAGCAAGGCAGGAAGAGCAGGAGCACCTCATCCTTGGATTTTCTTCGGGCCGTTAATATCTTTAAAGAAAAAAATCCATAGGATTTGCCTGGCAGCTTCCCATCAATTTCCAAAGGCTGTGGGTGGTGCAACATTTTATTTTTTTAAATTATCACGTATTTTACACAGTATTTACACAGCATTTATTGCAGGCTTAGTAACAACGTTTTAAGAAGGTAGTAGAAATACATTTGGAAAAATGCTCCTGAACCACCAACTCACCCTTTTTCCTGGGGGCCCGGAGGGGCCTGGCTCTCCCGTGGGCCCAGGGGAACCCTGCAGGGAGAGAGGGGAGGGGAACAAGCCATGAGTGCACCACGGGATGTGGGAATGAGCAGGAAAACCTGAGCCAGGCTCTGGAGTTTGTGCCGAGCCCAGGCGTGGGAGAGCTCCCAGCCAACACCTCCTCGGGGTGCAGGTGGGATCCTGATTCAGCCCTTCCCACCACGGAATGCCAGNCGCCTACTGAAGGCAGCTTCCCATCAATTTCCAAAGGCTGTGGGTGGTGCAACATTTTATTTTTTTAAATTATCACGTATTTTACACAGTATTTACACAGCATTTATTGCAGGCTTAGTAACAACGTTTTAAGAAGGTAGTAGAAATACATTTGGAAAAATGCTCCTGAACCACCAACTCACCCTTTTTCCTGGGGGCCCGGAGGGGCCTGGCTCTCCCGTGGGCCCAGGGGAACCCTGCAGGGAGAGAGGGGAGGGGAACAAGCCATGAGTGCACCACGGGATGTGGGAATGAGCAGGAAAACCTGAGCCAGGCTCTGGAGTTTGTGCCGAGCCCAGGCGTGGGAGAGCTCCCAGCCAACACCTCCTCGGGGTGCAGGTGGGATCCTGATTCAGCCCTTCCCACCACGGAATGCCAGCAGGCAGGGAAAAGCTAAAAATCAAAGCCCTGGATGGTGTTTTTCCAGGAGATAATTTATGCTTTTGGGATGTGGTGCTAAGTCTGGATGGGAGATGGATGGAGGGATGGATGGGGGATGGATGGGGGATGGATGGAAGGAGGGATGGATGGAAGGAGGGATAGAGGGATGGAGAGAGGGATGGATGGATGGAGGGAGGGAGG